>NQII01003322.1:107060-124841 GCA_002778355.1 Clitarchus hookeri
TTTTTTTTTTTTTTTTTAAATATTAAATCGTAACAGCAAGTTATAGAGAGATATAATTGAACACAAAATGGCGGGGATACCACCATAGCAAGTGAAAATCGACGTCCTTTGCAAAACTTGCGACTGTCATGAGCCGCAGGTTGGCGTTGTTCGTTGCAACCTGTGTTCTTCGCTCAGGAGCATGTCCGGTCGACGCAGCCGGGGGCAGGAGAGAGCGCAGCGTGTGGTTCCCGGAGTAGAGGGGTGTGGCGAAAGGAACGTGTATAGCCTCCCCCGCTGGGAGCAGGCATGGAAAAGTTGTTCAACTCGCAGCCGTAATGGCGCCCGTATCGCACTGTCTGCGGCCACTCTCGCGAGAGAATGCGGTCGGCGTGCTGGTCGGCCCTTCCTTCAGGAAGGGGGAAGGGGTAGAGAGGGTTACTGCCGCTGCATTAGCCTCTGTAATTATAGTCCCGGTGGAACGTGTCCGCGCAGCCAGGAGCTCAGTCTCCCGTCCCTCTCACCTTTGTCCCGGCGCCCGTGGTGGAACAGGCCTCTTCTGTGCATTGCAAAGTACGCAACCTAATTTGCAGTTTAATTTTAACGTGGCCGTTTGTTTGCCTATGCCGTCAGATTATGTGTAAAGCTTCGGCAAAAAAAAAAAAAATTCACTAAACCAAATTTATTTTTAATTTTTATTTTGGTAAGCTTATTAACGGCATAATTTTCGCAAGGAAATAATTCTGAGCATCGGAGGTAAAGGGCACTGTGCCACAAATATATGAAAATTTACACGACTGCAGTTTACCTTGATGCCATGATAACACAGTGCCCTGTCCTACTGCAACCCGGAAATAGCGCAAAAAATACAAGACAATGTCAAAACCTCTGTTGTGTAAAATATGCATACGTGTCCTGTCTTCCGATGCACAGATTTGGAAGAATGAAAGTCGTCTTATAAACTTAAACAAACCACTGCTTCTAAAATACACGCGTATATATAGTTCACAAAGGGAACTTCAATAGCCAGTCCTAACGTTTTTGGCTTTGAAGGTCGCTTCAAATTTACCCAATATTAAAAATGGTATCTTCTTATGAGTACTATTTAACAAACGCTGCAGGCATGCATACAAGTGTAAAGTTCCCTTTGTTCGCGGAATTTTTTTTATATGGGAGTCCGGTTCAGAAATTTTAAAGTAACATAATAACGTGCAGTCACTTTTATCTTTATATTACTTAATGAAATGATAAAATCACCATAGAAATTGTATTACAAGTCTCTTGCTGATGAATACTGCAAGTTAGTCAAGTATGAGTACCTTGCGCGTAAAACTGTGAAGCATATAGTGCACATGCCTATGTCGCAGTTATCGTTTTTATGTACTAGGAATTCGAACCCTGGTCCCTTTTTCACCATAAATGGGCGGGCAGCCAACTGTACCCCATGAAGGTCGGTAAAAAGGTATCACCTCGCTATAAGTAGGAGTTTGATATTGGATAGGCATTTTTTAAATTAATATAAACCAGGTTTAATCTTGGAAACTTGACTTTATGTACATCGGATTACTGATATCCTTTCAAGTAATGGCCGTATTTCATAAGCATCATGAAATGTTTCTTTTTTGAGATTCTTGTTGTGTTGGATGTTTGTGGAAAGCATAAGTGAGTTAAGCAGTATAAATGAGCGAGATTTGTTTGTTTTCGGAAGTCTACAAGACTGTGGCCCTATGTCTTCAAGCCTGCTAACAGACTACCCTATCAATAACAGCGTACACGTTACTGTTGTTTAGGTTATTTTGTGTACCCGAGGACAAATGCAAGTCGCGCATTGTTTGCAAGTGTTTGATGGGGGCCAAGCTTTAGAGCATACACTAGATAGTTTGCCTTTCCCCCCTTCCCCATGTATAGTTTATCCGCGGTAAACTGAGCATTTTAGAAAGGACTGCTTAAGGGAGCCGCCTACCTGGCGCTTGAACTGCGTTGCAATCTGTTTGAAATCTGGTTTTTTTTTTACCTAACCATAAAACTTGTCCCCATGATACCAATGTACGAAAAGAAAACACATTTCAGACGAGGTACGTATAATACTCTCAATACATCATGCACGTTATAAATACTATTCCCGAGCCCTCCAGCATAGCTAAAAACGGCTGTTTCACACTGCAGTAGCTCATGATACACCGGATGGAAACGTGGGAAACCAATATATGGACCTGCATTGAACTTTGCTACAGACTTTCCACCAATAGAATGGTATTATCACCGCTTGAAGTTCCATTAGGTACACGCAGCACGACGAGAACACTGCATGCCAGTTCTGCGCGTTGGGGCGAAGGGACATCAGGTGCGCNCCTCCAGCATAGCTAAAAACGGCTGTTTCACACTGCAGTAGCTCATGATACACCGGATGGAAACGTGGGAAACCATTATATGGACCTGCATTGAACTTTGCTACAGACTTTCCACCAATAGAATGGTAGTATCACCGCTTGAAGTCCCATTAGGTACACGCAGCACGACGAGAACACTGCATGCCAGTTCTGCGCGTTGGGGCGAAGGGACATCAGGTGCGCNCCATTAGGTACACGCAGCACGACGAGAACACTGCATGCCAGTTCTGCGCGTTGGGGCGAAGGGACATCAGGTGCGCGTGTCAGTGTAGTCCTTATCGCCCCCGCGCTTCCCTGCCTCAAACGAGTTAAAAACCTCCAAGTAGGCGGCGCCCTCAATATCTACTTGTATGCACATAATGCATTCTTCCACCATACGTAAAATTGACATTGCCATGGGCCTGATCACTTTATTCGTACGTTGATGTAGTGAAACTATGAAATTATTCGAAAAGTAAGTATTTCACAAATTTGCGCATTCTTACGCGTACACTTATATGCATTAAAAAAACAGAAAGCAAAATTAATAATTTTAGCATTCACAAATGTTCACCTGAAACTTCCAATTCAACGTTAAGCCATGGAATTGCTTTCATTCCGTCGTTACCAACTTTATTAGGCACATGCCAGTCAGTGTGCCCGTTAAAATAAACGCAGGTAGGGGCAGTGACATTTTTCATAGGTTGATTTCAGAAGCGCTCAGCGACGTACTTGCCGCTTGTTGCCCACTACTTTGCTCCCGTTGACCTAGGCGACTAGCGACTTGTAAGAATACCATTATGTTGGGAAATGTGGAAAGTCATATTGTCTGTGTCTTGGAAGATCGCAGATTTGACTTCTACCGTGAGCACGGGTGTTTGCTCCATTTTAAATTCACTATGATGCGCGATAGAAAATAAATAAATAAGTAATTTCAAGACATCCATTTTACGCAGGCATTTATAGAACAAGTGCTCTTTCGGAGGAAAATGCATTTCACAGCAGTGTTGTTTTGCTATTGTGCTATATACTAATGCAGCAGAATGCTCTCACAATTGCATGGCGATGTGTAACAGCATACATAAACGTTGTATGTAATTTCTCGTATAAACAGGTGTGGTAATAATTTATGTATGTGTGTATACAATATATACATAAATAAGTTGTGTGTGTGGATTAGTTTAATAAAATTTAATTGCACGTATTCTGAATTTCATATTTTTGTTTCTTGTCGTATTTTATAAAAATGATGTAAACTCGCACACTATGTTAACAGTTTAAACTTACGAATTTCTAACTAAATATGGTAAGAATAGTGTGAAAATTATTTCAGTTGAGTGTATAATCAGGTCAGGTAAAGAAAAGGGGGAGGAGGGGCGTAATGTAAGCTATGTGTCGAACCACAAAACTTTCATGTGCAAGCTGNGTCAGGTAAAGAAAAGGGGGAGGAGGGGCGTAATGTAAGCTATGTGTCGAACCACAAAACTTTCATGTGCAAGCTGTGATCTTGGAAGTTGAATTCAGCTGCTAGAGTATTTTGAGTTTTAGATTATGTAAAATGGTGGTTTCCTCTAATCTGTCGTCAATCTTAGTTGGTTTAGTTGTTTAATACTTGAGCGTATGGTGCAAGGAGTCCAGTGTTTAAACGTCTCATAAGCGAGATGTGCATTACCTGTACTCCACCCTACTCCACGTCCCTATGGTCATAGTAATAACACTCCACGTCTCTATTGCCATAATAATAACACTCCATGTCTCAGCGCATACACTGACAATNGTCAGGTAAAGAAAAGGGGGAGGAGGGGCGTAATGTAAGCTATGTGTCGAACCACAAAACTTTCATGTGCAAGCTATGATCTTGGAAGTTGAATTCAGCTGCTAGAGTATTTTGAGTTTTAGATTATGTAAAAATGGTGGTTTCCTCTAATCTGTCGTCAATCTTAGTTGGTTTAGTTGTTTAATACTTGAGCGTATGGTGCAAGGAGTCCAGTGTTTAAACGTCTCATAAGCGAGATGTGCATTACCTGTACTCCACCCTACTCCACGTCCCTGTGGTCATAGTAATAACACTCCACGTCTCTATTGCCATAATAATAACACTCCATGTCTCAGCGCATACACTGACAATAGAATATATGTCCCCGTTTCCGCAGATGGATAGTTTATTCTCGAAAGTGAATTCATGAAATTGTATATTGAAATCCGTTCATTAGCGAGTTTTTGTTGGAGTAATCACTGTTCTCTCTTGATTTCGCGGCTAATAGAACTCTTGGAAGTCCTGATTATTTATGCGTTCAGGTCATTACGTGTTCTCCAAGAGTAAACATTAACATCACCATAAACCTAATTACTTGAATTTTTGCGCCTACCAAGTAACTTAGTTGTTAAACACATGATATTGTTGACATTTCGTATATTATTTATTTTATGTTATGCCTAAAACCAATGCCAGTATCCTCTGTCTCCTCCAGTTTATCTATTACACTTTAACAGACGGAAGTTTTTTGTTTTTTAAATGCTGCCATTATTTCTGTAGGTATGTCGCTCAGGATTTGCATAATATCAGATGCATTCACAGAAAACTTTTTTCCTCCAAAAGTTGCTCTGGAAATTTTTAATTAAACTGTAAGCCAGATGTACGCATTTTTTTTTGCGCACTTAACAAGTCGCACGATGAATTCAGTTCAACTTCAAGCTATGCACGTCGTGTGGAAGGCTTAACTGTTGTCTGGTTGAGAATTTGGTATGGGGAAAATTACATGTTAATGAAATTCTGTTTTCTGGCGTTCCTGTTAAAGATGATATATACCACCCGGGAATTTTTTTGAGCAGAAAAATACGTGCTTCTTTAATATCGAAACCTTTTGTAACATAGATGTTTAGCCTGTTTCCTGGAAAAATCAGAAAACTTAATAATTAAATTAAAAAATTACTGAAAAACAAATTGTTTGCCTATATACAGAACTTTAGAGTATCATTTCGCACACTTAGGTTTTTGTTTCAAATTTATATCTTCAAAGTTGGTGTTAAAAAAAAACTAATTCCATTAACTTGTATTTCCCTATACCAATTTCTCAACCAGGCAACAGTCATAATGAAGGTGCGCCCTTGGCGACCTTACCGCAGGTGATGTCGGGTGTTGATGGGAGGGGTGGCCCGCGAAGGAAGAGAGGTGTAGTTAAGTGACCCAATACTTCCTGTGCCCGGGCAGGGGAGGGCCAGCAAGTCATCTGTAAAGGATGTCAGCTACTCGGTTCCACTTCCTTCCTGGCTAGCTGATACCTTGCCCGTGGCCAGCTGGCAACCACTTGTTACTGTGTGCGCTTGCTGCCAACTGTGAAATGCAATTGTGGCAACGGAAATCAGTTTGATTTATACGTATTAGAGTGATAAATGGCATAATACCAACATATGTTTCTTGATTGAATGGTTGGCCAGACAAGTTTGTAACCGACAAAAATATGTTTGTTAAAATATCACGGCTGTAATGCACTTGTTGCAGTATAATTTCGTTTTGGAATGTTCACTCTAGGGTAAGTCGGTTAATCATATCCTTAACCATGTCATTATGTTACCAATGCGTAGACGGCTTCACATGCAATTTTATTGCATGCATAACTCAACACACCAAAAATGAGGGTTACAGCCTTGTTCTGGCCAACCATTCAAATATTTCAATACACTCTGTTACTACACAGTTTCTGACCTGTTGATATCGTAGAGGGATTATGAGGTATAGTGCGCATGCAAGCTGCACGGTAACTATTCTCCGTGTTTCAACATTGGATTGCATTTCTGTCAACAGCAGTATCAAAAACAACGTTGGTAGGATATGAGTTTAGAATATGATAATTTAAGTAAGTACTTTTGAGATGTTTGTACACTTCCTCTCTAAACTAGTTTTAATGAAACTAGTATTATATTCAAGTTGACCAAAGAATTTTGTTTGTTTAAAAGGTAGGATGTGTTAAAAATTCAAATATGTGCATCGTAGGTAAAGGGCGCTATGTATATTTTACAAAACAGAAGTTTTGACGTTGTCTTTATTTAATTTTACGCTCTTTTCTGGCGTGCAAAGCACTGTCTCCTAGACGGAATAATTAGCGATTTAGCCGGTAGGAAAAGGCACTGTGTGCCATCATGGTATCGAGGCAAAGGACACTCCTGCTAAGTTCCATATTTGTGACATGGCGTCCTTTACCTCCGATGCAGAGAAATGTTAACAAACAAGTTCGTCACCGTTGACCATGTGACTTGACAGTTATATTGGTGATTGGCGCCTCAATTATGGGGACATTTGCTGGGGACGAAAATCTGTCTTCCTCATCTTTCGTCTCTGGCTCAGACTCCCGTGAGTTTCTGTTCAGGGCAACGTGCATATTTTTTTGGAGTGAACTCAGGTAATTTTTTTTTAAGTATTTTTTCACAAACTGATCAGTAAACATACTTTAAAACGTTTCTTGTTACTTTTGTTGCCTGTTTTCGATTACTGTCGCCAATATAAAACGAATTTCTCATAACATATTTTTGATGAGAGCTCCAATAAAAAAAACCGAGCTAGAGAGTTTAATGCACACACTTTCAGTCTCTCTTTGTTTCATGGGCAAGTCTGATTTCTATAAACGTAACATGTTATTGCTGTGTAATAAATATGCGANACCTAGCTAGAGAGTTTAATGCACACACATTCAGTCTCTCTTTGTTTCATGGGCAAGTCTGATTTCTATAAACGTAACATGTTATTGCTGTGTAATAAATATGCGAATGCCGTCCTTATGAGTACTACTATTGAAAGGGGGGCCGCGGTTGGGATAGTGGCCAGAGTGCGCGCCACCCACCAAGGTGAACTGGGTTCGATTCCCGGCGGGGTCGCTCCCGGATTTTCGCACGTGGGAATCGTGCTGGACGATGCTNCCAAGGTGAACTGGGTTCGATTCCCGGCGGGGTCGCTCCCGGATTTTCGCACGTGGGAATCGTGCTGGACGATGCTTCTGGTCGGTGACTTTTCTCGGGGATCTCCCATTTTCCAGCCCTTGCATTCCGGTGCTGCTCAATACTTACCTCACCATCACCGGCTCTCAAGACTCTTGAAGGGTAGTAGGTAATACACCGTAAAGAACCGTATAAGGTAACTGTGGGTGTAATACTTGCCGCCCTTTTCATAGAAGAACGATGGACTAATCGTGTTAGATATATCNGTATAAGGTAACTGTGGGTGTAATACTTGCCGCCCTTTTCATAGAAGAACGATGGACTAATCGTGTTAGATATATCGCATACTTGCGTGATGTGCACCACTAGAATGCACCAACAAAGAGTGTATTAATTGCAGGCTAACCGCTCAGCCACCGCGGCCCCCGGTGTTGAGGCAATGTAATATGAATGGGTGGTTTTACGAGCGTCTAAATTCAAGTTTATTTGCTGCCAGTGTTTAAATAAGTTAACATCTGAAAAAAATATTTCCTATTTTATTCTGTATTTTTCAAGACGAGCACAGAGATGAGCGGTTTCAGAAAAAAAAAANCTGAAAAAAATATTTCCTATTTTATTCTGTATTTTTCAAGACGAGCACAGAGATGAGCGGTTTCAGAAAAAAAAACTCCATTTGAACGTCTCTTGAGAGGACGTCGTAAGTTATTCTTCTGTATTTCTTTCGGACACAGTTTNAAAAAAAAACTCCATTTGAACGTCTCTTGAGAGGACGTCGTAAGTTATTCTTCTGTATTTCTTTCGGACACAGTTTAGTTTGTCCGGACAGAACGTAATTACTTTTTTCATGGTTGCGTGGATTTTGATTATAAAATTATTATATTGTTAGAATTACGTTATTGGTATAGTCAGTTTATACAAACATCTAAAACACTCTTTGGATTATCATGAAAGCATACCAGGGGATATACACACGCAGGGAAGTATTTTATTTTAAGTGTTAAATGTGTGCAAATAATTTATTTTTTATGTTTTTAAGAAATGTATTTTATGATGCCGGAATTAAGTGTACCCACTAATTTATATGTTAAATTTTCCATTGTAAGTTTTTGTTGCAATATATAATGTAAGTGTATATTTCAGTAAGAATGTTACGTCAAAATGATGCAACTTATAGTTTTGACTTGATTTGTATTTTTTGAGGGCCTAAGATTTTACGACGGAAGGCCAATTGAGGGGTTGAATATCGCAATAAAAGTTACATTTTAAAATTACTCTTTCATGGCTGCCTGGAACTCTAATCCGCAACCTTACCGTGGGCAGGAACGCCTCGACTGCGAAGATCGCCCACAATTATAGAATATATAAGAGTTGAAACCCTTTAGAAANGGGGGGGGCGTTGTAAATAAATGAAATGTTGGTCTTGCCGCCCACGAGGCGCGATCCAAAAGTTTCCGTCCCACTTCAGACGGAGTGTGGCAAGCTGCGACGCCGCTAGATGCTTACTTACAGTAACGCTAAGTAGTAGTTCCCGTTGCCGAGGAAAGCCTTTTTTTGTTTACTTTGAACTTTATTGTGAAGTTGTGACCCATTTGTTTATGCGATCGGCATCATGAATGTTTTGAAGCAAAAACGAATGTGTGTTAAATTTTGTTTCGACTTAGAAAAGACGGCAACGGATAGACATGAAACGTTGACACAAGCTTCGGAGATAAGGCAACGGGGCACTCTCAAACCTACGAGTGGTTGAGCGTCTTGAGAAACGGCAGAATATCCGTTGGCGATAATTAACATTCCGGATGCCCTTTCAACTTGACTGACTGACGTTAATGTGGCACTCGTTCGAAAAAAAAAAAAATCAACAACCTTTATGAAGTCCTTGATTTGTCATTCGTGACTTGCCGTTGAGTTAGGATTTACGATCTGGAATGCACGGCATCGCAGCGAAATTTGTGCCTAATTTCCTGACGACTGAATGAAAGTAACTTGTACGGGTATGCATAGAGCTAAAAAAATTATATGTTGGAGTGACATGAACTTCATTTCTCAAGTATATAAGGTGATTAAACGTGATCATATGGTTATGACACTGAAACGGAACAGTATTTTATTTATTTATTTCGGATTTATTTTTACCTGTTAATCGTCCCGTTGGAAGTTACCGAATTCACAAGAAAAAAAAACTATCGAAATTCTGTATTGCATTAAGGTGCTTGCCCTCTAGGCGTTTGTCTTATAACGGCAGACGGTGACTGGATTGTTTTACTGCTATATTTTAGGTAGCCTTGAGAAGGGCTCGACGGAAATGGCCTCGGATGTAGAACAACAAATTCTCAGGATTGCATCATGACAACGCACCAGCACATTCCTCGTTCTTTGTTTTTAACTTCCACAAATGCACGACTATCATCCACCAACCCTCTTAACACCTGTGGTTATGTTTTTTTTTTGCTCATTAACACAGTACTTCGAAGGAGATTAAGTCGGTTAAGTTATTATGCAAGTGTACAGTTTGTAATAAACAACTTCTGGGTATTTTTGGCTGGCACTTCGTACGTTAGAACTTGATGAACGTAGTGTAGGACAGCCGTAAAGCTGCGTTTTAATATTTCCTCCAAACAAGCCGCAATGTTGGTGCGTTCGTGGCGCGTGCTTCTTGTACAGCAGGGACGTTGCACGTGCGTGAGGGTGCAGACCATCTTTATTCACAGCGGCGTTGAGTTCTGTGGCAGGCGCAATCACACCCTGAGTGCCCCCGAGCAGATCGAAGGAAGTTTAAACAAGCGTCCCTTACTACCATACCCATCTTAAACCTTCAGACGAAGGTCAACTACGGCTCATATCTTCACAATCACAACAAACCCAAATCGGCATTAATACGTTTCACTTTCTTGCTGTCACGACGGAGTCACTCCCGGATATTAGCATAAAAGGATCGTGCCGGACGATCGGTGGGTTTTTTTCGGGGATCTCCTATTTCCCCGGCCCTTGCATTCCGGTGCTGCTCCATGTCCACCTTGTCTCGCCCTCATCGGCTCCCAACACCTCGTTGTTAAAAGCCACCGAAACCTCTCCACTACTCCACTTGTTTATTATGAGTTTGCCGATTATACGTATTCATACTCGTGTGGCGCCGCGGTATTTGCATGGCTAGTGCACCGGCCTCTCACCCGATCCGGGTTCGATTCATGACGAGACTACACCCGGATTTTCACGATTGGGAAACGTGACTAACGTTGGCGTTACGCGCGGGGTTTTCTCTTGTTGCTCCGTTTCACCCGCCCTTGCATGTCTCAATGTTTATAATAAACTTAGTATACACCACTTTCTTGTTAAACTTCTTTATTTTCATACATTCCACACAAAGGTTTTGTCAAATTTGCTCTAAGTTATTTGTAGTGATACAAAAATATATTCGGCCACCATTTCCCGAAGAATTCTATATATAGTCCACGGTTATTTCCAAATTTTCTGGAGCCCTGCTAAAGTTCCGCTTCCAGTATATTCCTCCGCTTCATGCAAACAAAGTTGAACCAATTTGAGATAATTACACCAAAGTGACGACGCACCGCATTAGTACGCATCCAGTGTAGTATTATTTTGCAGAAGAACTATTTCTTACTAGGTATTACCAACACACGTATCTTCTCCCTGTTTTAATTAATATAAATTATAAATAAAACATCGTTATTTATAGTTAAAATTGTAATTAAACTATAAAAATTAGGTATTTTTATGGTAACACAAGTATACAATTCTTGTCCTAATAAGTGACATTTTAGGAAACAACCAAACACGTTATACATGCGGTATTCGCGGTTTCTTCACACTTTTAAAATCAAACCTTTGAAAAATCACCCCATGTATAACGTGCTATTTCCTAAATATGTCGTGTATCACAAGCGTTTTTACCTCTGTTAACATTAAAGTTAAATTGATGTTTTAACTGTATTTTGTCCATAAATGATATTTTATTTATAATAAATATTAATAAAAACAGTGAGAAAACGTGTCTGTTGGTAGCACCTAATAAGAAATAATTGTCATGCAAAATATAATTACAGATGAGTGCGCACGAATTCGGTGCATTGTCCTTTGGTGTAATTATCTAGACTTGGCCAAGCTTAGTTTGCACGAGGCGGAGGAATANCACGAATTCGGTGCATTGTCCTTTGGTGTAATTATCTAGACTTGGCCAAGCTTAGTTTGCACGAGGCGGAGGAATATCCTAGAAGTGGAACTTCAGCAGGGCTCCAGAAAAGTGTGAAGTAACCGCGAATGGACTATAGACTATACAGAGAAACGTTGCGAGTGTAAGGGCCGGGCCCGCGGTGTGATGGCTCGCCACTGGAGCGAGCAGCCGCGGAGTGTTCACGCCCTCGCGGTCGTGATTGAGTGGCCGCTGCGCCCTCTGGCACGCTCCATAATTCACGGGGTTGGCGCACCCCGTGGTGTGTGCGGAGACGGTTGCGGTGCAGGGGATTGCAGCCGCAGGCATCGCTGCCTCGTAAACCCACTGCGCCGAGCAGTTTACGGCTTTTTAGGGCCGAGGGGGTTGGCTGCTTACCGCACCACTTGCCTGCCGGCCTGCTCCCACCGGTCATCTACGTACGGCGTGATGAGGTAGGATGCCTCTAACTCCTGGCCCCACTCCGAATTTCCCGCCGTCAGGATTCGCGAGGTTTCAACTCCCTACGTTAAAGCTGATGTTGCATGATACCTGCAGCCGTACTTGGTATTGCACAAGTTTCTACAAGGCCTGNATACCTGCAGCCGTACTTGGTATTGCACAAGTTTCTACAAGGCCTGCTGCACGAGCTGGTATACCAGTCGCTACATGGAAGATTCATATTACACGGCAGCTGTTCGCGTGCTAACATTTGGCATCCTCCGTGGGTGCGCAGTGTGTGGTTTGTAGTAAATTTAAACCCCATTCGTAGAATTGCTACCAGTTAGTAACTTGCCTAGGCCTATGTAAAAATTAGCTACCACATCTTAATATTGCTCTATTACTGTTCGCCTTTTTCACAGATTAATTGCTTACTCGTATAGNGCTGCACGAGCTGGTATACCAGTCGCTACATGGAAGATTCATATTACACGGCAGCTGTTCGCGTGCTAACATTTGACATCCTCCGTGGGTGCGCAGTGTGTGGTTTGTAGTAAGTTTAAACCCCATTCGTAGAATTGCTACCAGTTAGTAACTTGCCTAGGCCTATGAAAAAATTAGCTACCACATCTTAATATTGCTCTATTACTGTTCGCCTTTTTCACAGATTAATTGCTTACTCGTATAGNAAAAATTAGCTACCACATCTTAATATTGCTCTATTACTGTTCGCCTTTTTCACAGATTAATTGCTTACTCGTATAGTTTCATTCATTTTCTTGAAAAATATGTGAAGTCTCTAGGGTACGAGTGTGTTATTTTTAATTTTGACGAAACTTACTAACCGGTTGCAAAATATTGTTTTCCCTTTACGTACCAAGTTATTATCCGCATGTAACATTTATTGATAAAAATTAGAGTCCGACAGAGTTTTCAACTCACGCCCAAAAGTTAAGATTTATTGACGGGCGCCACGACTTTACCACTGTATTACAAGTTCACGCACTAAAAATTGTGTTTATATACTGCAGATAGAGTAGGTAATGTTTGAAGTATTTAGAACAGTTTTAAACAGTAATTAAAAGTTGTCATAGCCAATATTTGTCGCTGTATTTAAATCGATTTGAAAGAGTTTCAACCTCATGGGTGTATAATCAAAATGGAGGCGTCTCTTTCGGTTCCTTCATCAACTTGTTTTAAGTAATTGCCACGGGGAGCGCCTTACGCTCTGAAACTGCGGTGTGATTGGCCAGTTACGAAACCTGGTATGGAACCTACCACGAAAAATAGGACGTATCCAATTACTAAACCTGGTACGAAATCTGGCCGTACAAGACGGGAAATGCCATGACGGATGCCACACTAGCCGGTAAAACGGCCGCTACCGCGTCAAGTATTCTAAGATGAACAGGAATTTGAACTCTAAGAATATTTACTGACTGCGTCTAAATTGTATTACGTACTTTCCACCAAAAACTTCAGAAATTCAGCGTACCAGTATGCTGTGAAGAATAATATTAATGTCCCGAAGAATAGGTGCGAATCTGAGCAAGATTCGTCTGACTGTCGGGATTCTTTTAAAGGAAAAATGCGTTGTCACTCCGTACGCCACAGGTTACCAGTCTCGGTAGAGCTACTAGTTTTAATAGGCACAGTGTAGACGGTTTCTTCAGAAATTTATGTTATGTGTATGAAAAATACAAGTGTCAGAGCCACGATGTCTTCAACGTAGACGAAACTCGAGTTAACAACAGTTCAAAAACTAACCAAGGTCATCGCAACGAAAGGTGCAAGACAGGTAGGAGCAATGACGTCTACAGAATGATGATTCATTGTTACCGTCGCCGTGGCTGTTAGTGCAAGTTTCAGTTTTATTCCGTCATTCTTCACTTTTCCGATAAAGAGTTGCAGAGACTATTTCATTGCCAATGGCCCAGATGGGTGTGCTGGTTTTGCCAGTATANCAGTTTTATTCCGTCATTCTTCACTTTTCCGATAAAGAGTTGCAGAGACTATTTCATTGCCAATGGCCCAGATGGATGTGCTGGTTTTGCCAGTATATCAGGATGGCTGACGGGATTAGATTTTAAAATGTTCATGGAACATTTTATAAAGCACACTAACGTATGGAAAGAAAGGCCGGCTCTGCTATTGTTGGACAACCATCAGTCTCACCTCAACCTAGCTGTTCTTCATTTGGCAAAGGAAAATGGAGTTATACTTTTATCCTTCCCTCCGCACACTTCTCACAAGTTACAGCCTTTGGATATGTCTATTTTTGGCCCATTCAAGAAATTTTGTGAACAGTTAATAAGATGCTTGGCTTCTTAAGAGTGACCCTGAAAAAACAATGGCCATTTATGACATTCTGTAAAGAGACAGGCATTGCCAAATGCAGTGACACCGAAAAATATCACGTCTGGATTTTCAGTGACAGGAATTTGGCCTTTTAACAAGGACATATTCACCGATGAAGATTTCTTGCCTTTCAATGTCACTGACCGCCCCTTTGTAACTAGCATTGTAAGCCTAGATAGTTCAACTTCAAATGTTGCTAAGTGCGTAAATTTAGACCTAATTCAAAATGCAGACATTTTAAGTCAGCCATCAACATCTCGTGTACAGATATCTGTGCCACAAAAATGTTTGCCTACTCATCGCACCAGTACTGAAAAAATAACACCTTTCCCCAAAGTTGGACCCCGCAAGCAAACACGTAAAATAAATGTGAGAGTGAGTGCTATTTTAACTGACACTCCTGTTAAATCTGCATTGGAGGCAGAGGCAAAAGAAAAGAAGTCAGTTAGACTTCAACGATCTCTCAGATTTGTAGACTGTCACAAGTCATCGAAAAAAAAAACGGAAGAATATTAAAAAGAAGGTTTACCTGAAGACGACGAAGATCCGTGTTTGTGTGTTGAATGCTCGAAACCATATGATTAGTCTAAAACACCGTGGTTCCGCTGTACCAGGTGTAAGGAATGGGCTCGTGACCACTGCGCAAAGTGTAATAAAATAATTTTTATGTATGCATGAACTGTGATGATGAGTTATGTTTACATGACTCGACTTCTGCTGATTCAGGATAAAACATCTCAATCTTAATAGGCCCTATCAAACTGAATGACAGAAAGACAATTTTTTGTTTTTTCTCAAAGGTTGTCATGTGTTATTATATTGTAGTTAACCTACATAATATAGAGTAAGATTAGATTTTTTTTTTTCNTATTTTTGGCCCATTCAAGAAATTTTGTGAACAGTTAATAAGATGCTTGGCTTCTTAAGAGTGACCCTGAAAAAAACAATGGCCATTTATGACATTCTGTAAAGAGACAGGCGTTGCCAAATGCAGTGACACCGAAAAATATCACGTCTGGATTTTCAGTGACAGGAATTTGGCCTTTTAACAAGGACATATTCACCGATGAAGATTTCTTGCCTTTCAATGTCACTGACCGCCCCTTTGTAACTAGCATTGTAAGCCTAGATAGTTCAACTTCAAATGTTGGTAAGTGCGTAAATTTAGCCCTAATTAAAAATGCAGACATTTTAAGTCAGCCATCAACATCTCGTGTACAGACATATGTGCCACAAAAATGTTTGCCTACTCATCACACCAGTACTGAACAAATAACACCTTTCCCCAAAGTTGGACCCCGCAAGCAAACACGTAAAATAAATGTGAGGGTGAGTGCTATTTTAACTGACACTCCTGTTAAATCTGCATTGGAGGCAGAGGCAAAATAAAAGAAGCCAGTTAGACTTAAACGATCTCTCAGATTTGAAGACTGTCACAAGTCATCGGAAAAAAACGGAAGGATATTAAAAAGAAGGTTTACCTGAAGACGACGAAGAACCGTGTTTGTGTGTTGAATGCTCGAAACCATATGATTTGTCTAAAACACCGTGGTTCCGCTGTACCAGGTGTAAGGAATGGGCTCGTGACCACTGCGCAAAGTGTAATAAAATAAGTTTTATGTATGCATGAACTGTGATGATGAGTTATGTTTACATGACTACTTCTGCTGATTCAGGATAAAACATCTAAATTTTAATAGGCCCTATCAAACTGAATGACAGAAAGCCAATTTTTTGTTTATTCTCAAAGGTTGTCATGTGTTATTATATTGTAGTTAACCTACATAATATAGAGTAAGATTAGATTTTTTTTTTTTNTTCTCAAAGGTTGTCATGTGTTATTATATTGTAGTTAACCTACATAATATAGAGTAAGATTAGATTTTTTTTTTTTCAGACTAACTTTGTGTATTACTGTTTCTGTATTGTAATAGTATGTAGTTGACATGCTTTACATGCNTTTTTTTTTTTCAGACTAACTTTGTGTATTACTGTTTCTGTATTGTAATAGTATGTAGTTGACATGCTTTACATGCAAATGTAAATGTAATGTATATGTAGTATTTGAAACTTGGTTAAATAGTAAGTAAAATATGTTGTTGTCGATATGTAAATTTTGTGACATAGTTTTAATTGTAACAAAATCCCCCCCCCCACCCCTTTTGCTAGTGTAACAACGTACCCCACGGTGGGGTAAATTGTTACATTATGTGCAAGAACGTAATTAACAGTAAATTTCAAATAGAATTAAATTACGAAAATGTGTGAGAAATCGGGATTATGTACTTTAAATATGCAACAATGTTTGGCTATAGAAACATGAATAATACAATAATCACGCGATTAAAAAAAATAATTAAAAAAAAAATTGTATTAACTAGCTTCGGTCTCCTCTACTTGGCTCGGGCGTCTGCAGAGTAGTCAAGTTATGTAGACTATGAAACATGTAAATATTACACCCTGTTAATCCATAAAATCTTCTGTAATGTTAGTTCCCCTGCTACTCATATTAAACGCTCTGTGGTTTATGTGACAATCCATGTGTAACAATAAAAACTGTTACGGAGCCCATAAGGATGTAGTAAACCAAATCCGCTCGAACTCTCGTCCCTTGAATCCATGTTTTTCTATGAAGGCAGAGTTTGAACTTCAGGTTGAAAAATAAAGTTATGGGTAGGGAGGAGTATACCGTCATAGTAGTGCAATGAACTGTTGTTGATATCGGTTGTATNTGAAAAATAAAGTTATGGGTAGGGAGGAGTATACCGTCATAGTAGTGCAATGAACTGTTGTTGATATCGGTTGTATAAACCTAAGTACCTACAGTACAGGCAGCGCATCTAACGCTGTTCTCTGTTGCCCATGAAGTTAATGGCACAGGAGATAGACCTACCCTTTAAAAGTTTAGTGAACTGCACGTTCCCTCAGGTACCACACAGTTACTGGCACTACAAGTACTGCGTTTAATACACTGTAATTTTTTTAATATTTTTTTTTTACCATACCGGGATATAGAAATGATGAAAATGTGTGTTTGGCGCAAGTAGGAGCAGTGACATTTTTCAAAGGTTGATTTAAAAACTGCTCACTTTACCGTGAAATGCCTTTAAGCGATTTAAGATGTTTGTATACAACTCGAACCTAGTTCAAATGCAGCTAGAATATCATCAAGTTATTAATATAAAAGGGTGGGTATATTAAAAATTCGAAAGTAAAAATATAAAATAATATTGCCAATTGTTGACGATGTGGTTTTGACAGTTGAACTGGAAATTGACGAGTTAATGTTGGGGACGTGCGCATCGGTCTAAATAATCTTCAGTCTAGGGATGAGATCCCCGCCGGGGTCGCCATGATGGGAGGCCTGTGCTCTAGCCACACGACCTCCGCGGTCCCGCTGCTGATAGGTGAGGAGTGTTGATAGCGTGTTTGAGAAAGAGAGTGATGTGGGAGGGAGCGAGAGAGAGAGAGAGTGAGGGAGAGGGTTAGTAAGTGGGAGAGGTAGGGAGAGGGTTAGTAAGTGGGAGAGGTAGGGAG
>NQII01003322.1:132658-145444 GCA_002778355.1 Clitarchus hookeri
CCCCCTTCATCATATTCCGCGGGCAGAATATAGAGTGCCCCTTCCGTTTTCTTCCGATGTAATGGACGAGAAACCCCTCCTGCGGGGTCGGCTTTCCTTCACTTTCACATTTCGCCCGACTTTACTGAGACGTGGCTTAGCCGCTGGTGACTCACTTGTCACTTCCCTCCTATCGTGTCGTGCCAGTCGCGAATCCCGCGCGTACAAGTGGCTAGGGCACCACATTACTGTGCAAGGGGTTCTGGGTTAGAGTCCCCGGTTAAGGGGGGCGTATCCTTGCTATCTTGGATTTACGTATTTTCCTCCATTACTTAATTTTCGGAGTAGATATTTAAAAACAAAGCTAGTCAAGGCATAGGGAGCATATTAAGAGTTATTTCGCAGTTATTTCGAAATCCTACTTATTTTCTTACATTATTGATTTCACATCTGTAACCATAATCAAATATTACGTAATTATTTAATAATATAAATTCCACGTGGAAAAATACAGGTATAATTGAAACCTTACAAATATAAAAAAAATTCGTTAAGTAGTCCTGTATATCATGTCTAGCCTTGATTTTTTTTGTCTTTTCATAAATTTTCATTACGAAGATTTGTAAGAAAATCGAAGAAGGGATGGATACCATCGCCGTAAGATACGTGGGCACGGGAGCTTTTCTAAGCGTTCGTCGCGGAGGCGAGGGGTGGGTACGGGCGACACAAACACGCTCTATTATCTCATCATCTAATCGCTCCTAAGCGCAAAGCGTCCATTGTTTCTGCAGGTGCATTGTACTATGCAAATTTGATCTGTAACAGTGGGATTTTATTATTCGTAATGCAAGTCCACAGATTAAACTACGTCCAATGGTTACTTTCTTCCTTACTCTTATGGAAAGTGCTCAGCCAAGCTGTAAAATTCATTTTGTTTTTAAACCATTTTCACGATTTTTTAAAAAATCATTTAGTATGATAAATGCAAAAAAAATCGTATTCTTATAATACTTATTTACAGAGTTATGCTAAACAACGTCGCCAACGAATGAAACAAAACATTTCGGGACTCCGAACTGTTTAAAACATGATTGTGTGTCTGTTCCAGTTTTAAGTTCAGGATTAAGCCGTTCGAAATCCCGGTAAGGCACTCGTTAAGTTCGTAGGCTTTCGCGGTTGTTTTCATGTTTTTGGCTTCTGGGTTGTAGCCGCGCCACTCGTATTTTGTCCCAGCATTTCGAAAGACATTGCTGTCTCAATCTTCAGGATAAAGTATCAGCAGTAACGGTTATTTACCGAGTCTCTGAGGAACATTCCTGCCATGATATACCTTAAGCTGTGACTGTAGTTATGGGGACAAAGTACCACAGTGACACGGCTACAGCTTAGAAGTCAAGAACATCCGGGTAATAATGGTTGTGCGGTGCAGACTAATACCGGACGGCTTTACGCGAACAGTGCAAGGAAAAGTAAAACAAAAATAACGTGAAGGATTGCTACAATAAATCTTTGGCAAGAATTTTTAAATTAATTTTAATTAACGTGTAGTTATTATTGGTTAGCATAAATGCCAGTGTGGTTTGTGATAGGCATGAAAGTGTCTTCTTAATTTCCCCACTCGCTAATTAGTTTTCAGGTGTGGATACCTTCTGGTGGCAAGGTATAAATATGGTATTTTTAGAGCCCGTTACGTGATTTTTATACATTCTCGTAAATACTTAATGCTTTCCGTTCAATTATTACTTATGTAATAATTGTGCAGATAAACTCCCTTCACTTATTGCAAGACAATAATAAAAGTAGATTTAACGAACATTAGATAATGAGAGGTATTTGATATGCTTTACGAAAGTATGTTTATTTAAATCGATGTTACGTAGTGTGTATGGGAGATAAGCCCACAAATTCAAGGCACGAGTTCATCAGGGCTTAATATAGCAGAAATTCCTTATTTAATTAATACCAAACACTTAGTTATGCAGACATTAAACATGCAATCATTTGCAGCTAGTAAAAGATTACGATTCCATACTTTTATCATAATCGTAAGTCAAAATCTTCCGTTTGTAGTTTTGGAACGCATGAGTAGTACAGAAATGATATAATAAACTTTAAAAGAGAATTGCCGAAGTGTGAGTGAAGAGATTTGGGTGGCTCTTAATATCGAAGTCTTGAGAGCCGATGAGGGTGAAACGAGGTGAGTATGGAGCATCGTCGAAATGCAAAGGCTAGAGGGGGAGATCCCCGAGAAAACCCGCCAACCAGCGGCATCATTCGGCACGATTCCCACATGTGAAAATCCTGGGGCGATCCCGCAGGGAATCGAACCCGGTTCGCTTTGGTAAATTCCCGAAGGTTACACCAAGATCCTATCGATAGTATCACACCGAAAAACGTTTCTTCATTCTTTAAAATTGTCAGGTGAATGAAAAAAAATTCTCTGTAATTTTAAATGTCACTGTGTACGTTTTTTTTTTTTTTTGTAAAATGACGTTTAATCGTTTAAAACAAATAAAGCCTTGACAGCATAAAAAAAATAGTTTGGCTTATTTATGTGTTCCAGAAACTGTAAAATGATAATTTTGATATGTTACTATAAGGAAATTGCGGAATGAAGAATGCAAAAGTTTGTTGTAAATGACATCTAATGTAATATGTAAAAGTTAAACAGTGCCAGATTCGGTACAACTCTAAATTTATAAATACGAGTGTGTCGGCGTTGAAGGAGTGAACACGTCTCCTCTCCGCCGTGAGCGACACGTGGTGGGCCCAGGCTCCAGGCCAGCTTGAAGAAGTCGATGCACGTGGTAGAAGTAAACTTTATTGACAGCGTCTCTTTGCCCGCTGCCTCTCCCTCCTCGGGGGGTCTTTCGGTCCCTCGAGCGACGGCTGAGAGGGAGCCTGCCTTCCTTCCACAATTGATTTTTCTTTCCAGCCATCGCGTCGTTCTCCTACCCTCGACCAACCGACAGACAGTTCCGGAGATGAGTCGCTCTACGAATTTTGGGTGCATACCTCTCTCTATCTCTCTCTCTCTCTCTCTCTCTCTCTCTCTCTCTCTCTCTGCCTGCGCCCTCTTTCTCTGTCTTTTTCTTTCTGTATTTTTCTCTCCCCTTTCCCTTGATCATGCCCCTTTCCACAAATACACGCGTTATTTCCTCTTAATCTCGGAGTTTTCAAATGTCCAATTACGGAAATTTATTAAATTAAACGCTAGTAGGGCGCTTTATTCCTGCGGACAAGACACTTGTTACTACTTTTTCACTTCCCTATCTTAACATGTAAAGTGGAAGCCTCTATGGTATTTTTTCAAAGTAGTGTGGAGTTCAGTTAGTTCTAGCACACGAGTGGAAAAGTTTATTTCGTGTTATAAAGCGCGGGAGGGGAGTAATATATGCCCCCCCCCCCAAGGTAAATAATGATTTACNGGAAAAGTTTATTTCGTGGTATAAAGCGCGGGGAGGGGAGTAATATATGCCCCCCCCCCCACTTGACCAAGGTAAATAATGATTTACTGGTATGAAAAAATTAAGGACGAAATGGAGAAATTAACTTAACAGTGTAACGAACATGCAGAACCGACCGAAAGATCAGTCGGGAGATCGCATGGGGTCCGGTACGGCAGGGCTTGTGCATATCCGCAGCGTGGTGTACTGTGGGCGTGTGCGAAGGGTATGGAGCACGAGCGCAGTCGGAAGTGATGTCTGTGATATGAATATGGTGGTCGTAGCTTCGTAGGGGGGAAATGGCAGCCAACTATGCTTATTACGAAGGCCTAAGGCGTACTTCACCCTGCAGTCCTTTTCGACGTCGGGGGTGATGCTTATGTTATGAATTTGGTGGCTGTATCACAAACAGTTCGGAAATCACAGCCAACTATGCTTATAAGAGGGCTTAAGGCATACTTGACGCGCGCGGTGCGATTCTAGGCAAGCGTGCATGTGCCGGCATCGTTGTGTGCGCGCTCGATTGCACGGACAAGTTAGAGACACAGAAGCGCGTGATGGCCGCGCTTGTGCATCGCAGCACAGTTGCGTGTGTGTATGGATGGATGCATTTTACATGCGAATGTAGTTTTAATTAGTTGCCAGCGCTCATGCGGAGCGGAATAGCTATATTAAAAGTGATATTAATTTTTTATATATAACTTTTACGCATATAAATACAGTGTGTGCGCGTGCGCGCGCTTTGCCTGCAGTATTTTCCTATATGCATTCGACATTAAACATCTTCGTTTTCGTGATGACAACTTAATTATCTTGAGNTTGCCTGCAGTATTTTCCTATATGCATTCGACATTAAACATCTTCGTTTTCGTGATGACAACTTAATTATCTTGAGAGTGCGTAGGCCAATGCAAGTATCAATCTTTTTAATTCTTCTCCTAACACTCCAATGCAATGGTGATTTTTATATAAAGTTGGGGCCTTTTCAAAAAAAATTTCCGAATGCCGGAATGGTAATAGCTTTGTACGTATTCTACATTAAACATCCGCTTTTCCTAGATGTCGCAGTAATCTTGTGGTAAAGATGCTAGACTGCCGACCCAAGGGCTGCCAGAACGAACCTGCGCGCCTCCCGCATATTTTTGAGTTCCGAAACAACCACCAACTAACAAAATTCCAGCGTTCCTAGCGGCCACCGTTTGAATTAAACTCGATGCTAGCGCGCCCATGCAGGCGACGTGATTACCAACACACAAAACGGCCGCATCGATATCAGCGCTCCAAGCTGTGAACGGGAGAACTTAGCACTCTCCGGTAGCGTGCGCCAGAATTAAAGATTGCCCCATACAGCAGACGACTGGCGGCAGTTGCAGAAATTAAAGGCGGAGGATGTAAATAGCAAAAGAGAGAGGGAAGGGGTGTGAGAGAAGAAGACAAGGGAGAATAAAGGAGACCAGAGGANGAGGATGTAAATAGCAAAAGAGAGAGGGAAGGGGTGTGAGAGAAGAAGACAAGGGAGAATAAAGGAGACCAGAGGAATATGAGAAAACCAAAGGATAGAGCAGACGAGAGAGAAAATGCGTCGGAGAGAGACAGGAAGGAATAAGAGAGAGAGAGAGAGAGAGAGAGAGAGAGAGAGAGAGAGAGCAAGAGCAAGAGCAAGAGGAATAAAAACCAAATATCAGCATGAAGTAAAAGANAGAGAGAGAGAGAGAGAGAGAGAGCAAGAGCAAGAGCAAGAGGAATAAAAACCAAATATCAGCATGAAGTAAAAGAATCGGAATGCAAGTGCATGCAGAGATAAGGTGGAATGATAGATCAGGAGGTTGGGAATAGGGAAAAAGGGAAATTCCGTAGCGAAAAAAGGGAAATTCCGAGGGATAAACGAGATGGACGCTGCTGGCGATGAATGACAGAGCAGGTGGTTTCGGCATAACGTCATCCGAGATGGCCGTCGTGGCTCCCCGCCATGACACCTGGTGTGCCAGAACCTACATTTCCTAGCTATTCTCGTCCTTAATTTTTGCACACCAGTGTAGGAGATGCAGTACTTACTGATTCTGGCCGTACGGGCTGTACTAAAGAATGATTAACGCCCCATCCTACCAAGCCGGCAGCCGCGAACTTCAAATGGGGAATCAGTGTTAAACGAAATTCCCCCTCATTACGTTCAATTTTAAAGATAACTATTTCAAAGAAAATATATTCTACGTGAAATTTCTTGAGGAATGTTGTTACGTTAAGACATCTTGCCGATTGTTTTGTTTAAAATATATTTTTCGGAAATGTAATATTGAACTTTGCATATAACAAAATAATAAATAAATTTTAAAAAAATGTTATGGCAATATTTTCTTAGAAATTCACATCAATTTTTTTTTGTTTTAAATAGTTATCTTTTAAATTGACGCGATGAGAGGGAATTTCGTTGAACATTGATTCCCCATTTGAAGTTCGCTGCTGCCGGCTTAGTACACAGGGCCGTTCAAGCGTGGTTGGTGTTGTATTGCCCTGGAATGCAGAACTCTCGCCGTGGAGTTATTACACCGAGGTTTAGTTCTTTGTTCCTGCGGCAGATGATTGTATTTACGTGAAGGGTGGTTTTTTGGTTTGCCCACTCGGGGAAAAGGAGCGGGGGCGCGGCAGCTGGAGTCGCTCGAACAATAAATAACTCGGGGTGGCGTGTTGTATTTTTAGCATGCGCTCGGCGGTGTTCGCTGCGCTCTTTGTGCCGTGGCTGTGTGAGAATGTCGTCGGCGTCGGTGTCTGGAGTCTGGGGGTGGATGCGGATTGGCCGTGTGACGTCCCGCCGCGTAGAGGGGAAATTGGTGTAGAGTGCGCGCTCTAGGTGCGCAGTAGTCGCTCTCCGTTTCTCAACATTGGACTGTTTTCTGCCGATACGACTATTATAAACGACTTGGATAGGATTTGAGGTTAGAACACCTTTTATGTAAACAAACGCTTTGAGATGTTTGTGTACTTACTTCAATCAATTTTTGATGCAATTTGATGTATAGTCTATTCGCAGTATCTTCACACATTTCGAATCAAACCTTTGAAAAGTCACCACATGTATGACGTGTTTGATTGTACAGTGCCAGCAACGTAATACTGCCTTAGCCAGAGGTATGTGATGTCATGTGCAAACATCGGTGCCGTGTTTCAAGCTCGGTGAAGCTAAACTAAAGTAAATCTTTCCAGGTACGTTACCATCTGTCACGAACTGTATCTTGGCCAGGCTCCCAAAGTTAGCTTATCAGCCTGCTGGAATAAAGTGATGCTGACACTTCGGCTTGTCATGCCCGCGGGACAAATCTGCCGCTCTCGAACAGCCTACAGAGTGGATGGTGTGTGGGCGGAGATGCGACGGAATGCAGTGGTCGGAGTGAAACGGGAATACCCCGATGAATCTCACCGGCCAATGGCAAGATCTTCAACATGCAAAAAACTCGAGAGTCTGAGCCACCGGGAATAAAGGCCGGTTTGCTATTGGNTTTCAGGACTTCCCCACCTTTTCCACAAAAACCCTCACGTTAACGTGAAACCATCCCCTGAATATTTTCAAACTGAAATAATATCAAAAGTTTTGTTAAAACAAATGCAATAATGTTTCCTATAATTACGATCATACAGCCGAACATAAAGTCTAGATCCTCTCCTAGGTCTTGTTTTGTTTATGTTTGCTTTTGTCGTTCTGTATATACCACGTTTACAGAGAATATCCTCTTTCTGTTACGACAGTTGTCCATAAAAGTGTAAAAGCTGTTCACGGTAAGTGAGCACTTCTGAAACAAACGTATAAAATATCACTGATAATGGCTACACACATGCTGCAATACATACTGGCATGCAAGCTTCCAGTTAAGTTGTCAGCGAATTAATGTAATAGTTGTCAATATTTGACTTGGTACTGGGAATGTAATGTTTATATTTATAGCCAGTGAATTTAGTGAAGTTAGTGTTTCTTGTTTTATATGCATTAGAGCTGTGGTACTCAGACTATTTTTTAGGAGGCCATATTAAGAAAAACTAAGACCGTCGCGGGCCGCACTTACGACACTTGACATAATAATATTTGTGAACTAAAAGTAGGTATGTAATTCGATGACATTTAAAATTCAGAGTGTCGTGTATCGTCTTGCAAGTCGTTTGTTTATTTGTTCGATACGATGATGGCGGGTGGAGGTAGTACATAAAAAATGAACAATATCGTCTAATTTCATCAGCGACTTTAACTTTTAATAAATTCGTATTATGTATTGCGTTTTTGTTTTTGTAACAGCCACCCTAAAAATAAGAATTTGGCAACTTGTATCTACTGAAGCCGGCGAGCGTGGGCCACAAAGAATGGGCCCGCGGGCCGCAGTTTGAGTACCCCTGCTTTAGAGCATTACTTTGCGTAATAGTAACACATTTTCGTTCTTAAAAATACCACGGTTTCACTTGTATGGCTCATGAATAAAGTGATCAGGACCATGGCAATATTAATTTTACTTATGATGGAATGGTACAGAATTAGAAGATAAATAGATCCTAAGCAGGGCTTTTAAAAGTGCTCAGTTACCGTGAACCCCCTATAATAGTATACGTACTGAATTCCTGTTTGCTCCAAGTTTGTCATAAACGAAGAATGGCGAAAACAGGGTTTCTGAAAGAAATGCGGAAAAGAATTACATTTAAATATATTTTAGACTATTTACTTGAATTTGAGAAGCAAACGGGTACCGCATGTTTACTATTTAATATTACATGTTAACCTGGAATACATTACACCTTGCCGACTAAGGAACCGGATAGGTTTTTCTTTCTACGTGAGATATTAACTTACGCGTAATTCACTTCAAGCAAGCTCGCCGTTTAAAATTGACAAATGCGTTAAAATTCTTAATTTTTAAATTTATTTTAAGGGTACGTACATTTGGTACTCCGTGTGATTCCCACCAGCACGTGATTATTTAACGCGCTATGGAGTCCTACCACCGAGTTTGTCTGGCCATGCCTGTAGCGTGTGGGGGCCGCGGTGGCTAAGCAGTTAGGCTGCTCGCCTCTCACCAAGGTGAACTGGGTTCAATCCCCGGCTGGGTCACTCTTGGATTTTCGCACGTGGGAATTGTGCCAGACGATGCCGCTGGTCGGCGGGTTTCCTCGGGTATTGCCCGTTCCCCCCGCCCTTGCATTCCGGCGCTGCTCCAGCTCACCTCATTTCACCATCATCGGCTCTCAAGACTTCGTTGTTAAGAGCCGCTCAAATCTCTCAACTCAAAGCGTTTGTTGGTCTAGTCGGTAAGCCGCGGGTTCACCCCCAAACCTGCATAGTCCTCGTTGTTTGACTCTAATGCAACATGTACATTTATCGCTATGCAATGCCCTTGCCGAAATTGCGTGCAGTTGGATTAGCTAATGTTGCTGTTCTTGGCTCTCAGCCTCAGGACGTTAACACCCTGCTGGTTTTCACCTTGGTGCCGCGGGAGTGATTGTTTCTCTGTCAGTGTAGGAATAAACGCCTAGTTAAATTCTTCATTGCAAAAATAAACACCGTGCAGACACCAGCTCCGTGTGCCGTAACACGCTATTCTCGAGAAAGAGAGCGATAGAGAGGGCGAGAGGGGGAGAGAGAGGGAGAGAAAAGATTCAACTGCCCGTTCCCTTTAAATGGCGCACCTCAGTTCTCGTGGGTTCGAAATGGAAACGAAAATCTGCCAACTATTATTTTTTCCCCTACATATTCGAGGCTTTTGTCTGTCAGTCCGAATTGTATTTTCCATTTCCTATTTCTGTCCCCGATTTGCAATTTTGGAAGTAGCAATGGCTTAAGTGCGCAGTCGCTTTTAGGGGTGAAAATTCGTGCACGGGATTCATAGGTGCAGTACATCCACGGTTACTTACAACTTTTCTGAAGCCCTGCTCAAGTTCTACTTTCGAACTATTCCTCCGCCTCTTGTAAACAAAGTCTAGAAAATTACACCAAAGGGACAACGGACCGCATTTGTGCCCACTCAGTGTAATTTTGCACATGAACTATTTCTTACTAGGCATTACCAACAAACGTATTTTCTATGTTTTTATTCATATTAATTATAAATCAAACATAATAATTTATGGACAAAATATAAGTAAAAGTTAAACCAAAAACAAGATAGTTTTGTGTTAACAGAAATATAAAACGCTTGTGATACGGCATATTTACGAAACAACCAAGCACGTCATATATAGGATGATTTTTCAAAGGGCGTGATTAAAAAAGTGTGAAGTAACCGCGAATAGACTATACTAAATTACTAGCAAAGTTCCTAGCTAAGCCGGTGCTGCCTTTCCATCACCTGTCCAGGTACCGCGCGTGGTGTGGGTATTCCTGGAGTGAGCTATTTTCCTGGCCGTAAGGTAATTTTACACACACAAATAAAAAGCGAAGCTAAGGACGTATCGCGTATTTGGCCAAGATGTTTAGGCGTATCGGCTGTTCACGGTGAAATGAGCACTTTCGAAAGCCCTGCTTAAGAGTTACTTGTATGCACGTTGTGTATTCTTCCGCCTTATGTAAAATTATTATTGCCATGGGCCTCATCACTATATTTATGTGTCGGTCAAGTGAACCTGTGAAATTATTAGGAAAGTACATATTTTACAAATCCGCTCATTTTTACACTTCGGTGCATTAAAAAAAACAGAAGGCTAAATAAATAATTTAAGTAATCACAAATGGTTACCTAACACTTTTTATTCGATGTTAAGATAAGGGACTACTTTCCATTCATCGTTACCAACTTTACTGGGTGCATGTCGCTCAGTGCGCCTGTTAAAATGTATGCAGGGAAAGGCAGCAAAATTTTTCTAATGTTTATTTCAAAAGTGCTCACTTTATTGTGAACAGCCTTTAGCCGGAAACTTTGCAGTTTATAACTGCTATGGCAACTAAAATACTAGCATGGGGACGTAAAGCATGCCTTAATCTTTAGCAAGCAATAATATTAGAAGCATCGTGGAGGCGAGTTGGCGACGTAAAGAATGCATGCCAGTTTAGTGCCTTGCTTTTAGAGGCGATGAAGCTTTTGAATGCGCATGCCTTTGTCGTCCATAGCGCTCCCTCGAAAACGCGCACCTCCAGACAGGTGGCATCCGTAATGTGAGTAGCTTAATAAAAAGAAAAATAAATCCTAGTAAAATAAATCTAGATGCTTAAAATGTTTAATTTAAACGTGTAGTAGTATTGGAAATAATTACGAAATGGTTGGTTCTGCGAATTTTCAGTTTTGTTTTCGCAAACGGACATTTTTTTTTATCCGGAATCAACGCCAGAGGTTTAGCGAGATACGCAGGTGTGCTAACTTTTCCGACTTTATTTTATCGCGTTTGCGAGTGCAATAAAGTGCGGCGACAAGAAGGCCCTGGTTGACGAGGGTAGAAGTTTTACGACGAGCTGGTTCCCGGAGCAGATGGGGTCACAGGGCGAAGTGGTTACTGACTGCCGCCACTTCCACAGACGAGCTGACCTCCAGGGACCAGCGGCTTACACTGGGGGAAAAAAATGCAGATAGCGACAACCCAACCTACCTCAACCAAACATAACCTAAAAAAACAAATTGCCCAACCTAGACCTAAGACAACCTGGCATGACCTATGCCAACTTTAAGATATCTTAACACAGCCTAAACTTTCTTGTACCAACCTAATCGTATGAAACGTACTTGCAGTCATAAATCAACGTCACTTGGCAGTCTAATTTCATGGTACCAAACTTCTGTACCAGCAACAAAACGTTCTGTTGGTTTATTACAGTACTGTTTGTTTCGGCAAAAATCCAAATATAGCTTGTTTTCTTGAAGGAACTATCTATTCTATAGAAGGAACAGGTTGCTCTGTTCTTAAGGCTGTTCGTGGTAAAGTGAGCACGTTTGAAATTAATCTCCGTAAAAAAATCGTTGCCCATAACACACACACACACACACACACACACACACATATATATATATATATATATATATAATGTCACAATGTTCACTGACACGCAGGCTCCCAGTTAAATGGTAGCGATTTAAGAAATTCAGTTATACGACTGGACGTTGTATTGAGAGTTTATTTCATATTCCAATTTATGACTACTGAACTTAGTGTTTCTTGTTTCATACTCATAAGAGCATACATTTCCATATTATAGTCCATTCACTGTTACTTCCTACTTTTCTGAAGTCCTGCTGAAGTTCTACTTCCAGGATATTCCTCCACCTGAGTAAAAGAAAAATTAACCGAGTCTATATAAAATTACACCAAAGGGACAGCGCACCACATTCGTGCGCATTCAGTGTAATCATATTTTGCATAAGAAATATTTCTTACTAGGCATTATCAACACACCGATTTTCTCCCTGTTTTTATTTATACTAATTACAAATAAAATATTTTAATTCATAGATAAAATGTAAGTAGAAGTTAAATTAAAAAAAAAATGTATTTTTATGTTAACAGAAGTATTAAACGCTTGTGATGCATGAAATGTTTAGGAACCAACCAAGGACGTAATACATGTGGTGATTTTCAAATGTTTGATTCAAAAAGTGTGAAGAAACTGCGAATAGACTATAGTAACACATTTACTTTCTAATAATTTAATGGTTTCAGTTGTGGGGCGAATGAATAAAGTGATACTTGTGCTTATCGTTAGGTAGTGTTACTTTCCTTCTAAGCATCGAGACTAACCAGGAATTCGAACTAATTAAATCTCTACTACCTTCATCTAGAAGTGGATGTGGGTCAAGTTATCGGAGTATCTCGTGAAACTAGTGATGCTATAAAATAAAATTGTAAACAGCTTCAGCAATGTATGAAATTGAAATAAGCATAGTGAAAAACACGTATTCCATTTAAATGATCCATTAAAAGAACATCAGATTAAGATAGCCGTTGAAATTCAGTGGATTTAAGCCACATGTAATAAAATACAAATACATTGTCTCAATAAGTTAATTTTTTTTTTTCATTTTCTACGAAAACGGCACAGGGCATGTTCCATATTGTGTACATTTCTCTCATCGGAAATCCTTTCATACAGCACAATGCTCTTATAAGCAATGATGTCAGTTGTATCAAAATTAGTTAAAATTTTCTACCTCTCTGTTATTCATATCTACCTCTAAAATAGCAATACCAGCTTTGGACACTGCAAGACTGATGTTTAGGTGAATATGGTATGCAGTCTCCCTCGACTAACATGCTGGCGTAAAGCGGCAACGTCAAAAAATCGGTAATAAATTAATTATCCCAGAATTTGAGGGATGTTCAAATCAAGGAACTGTGCCTGCAACTGTTTGAAATATAAATTAAAAAATTACACGGAAGGACCATTCTACATATGCATAGTCGGTAC
>NQII01003322.1:149587-172215 GCA_002778355.1 Clitarchus hookeri
CTCCTCTTACTTCTCCTAGAAACTGGATTTTTTCCCCTTGAAATGTGAAAGATCAATTACAACAATCGTTTATAAATTATTACAGTAGTGGTCGTAATCATTCTGGTAACTAAATGTAATATTTCGAATTGCTTGTAAGTGACGTAACTTCAAAATGCAAGTCCCTGCTAGTAGTAGCAGCAGCAGAGTTCTTCCTGTGTTTCAGTAATTTTAGTTTGAAAACTGTTTGCCCTTTATTATATGGTAATATTATATTGTCAAAGATAAACTAATTAATTCATATGACATGTCTCAGATGTTTTTGCATTTATTTTTCTTAATACCTGGTTGTAAATCTCAAACGTTTCTGAAGGAAACGTATTCAAAATCCTATAAAAGCAGGAATGGAAAATTGTGGGGAAGTGCGTGGTAGGGTAGTATTTAATTTATGAAGTTGGAATTTTAGGTTGTGTTGTGGTAAAAGTCTGAATGGAGATCCTGCTATATCCAGGGACTGCATACTTGTGCCACCGCTGCAGAGTAGAAAGTCAGGTTGCTTCACCCGAGGCTGTCATTTAGAAAACTATTCATATTCACTTGTTCTGGGAGCTGCGCACGTGTATCATTTAGAGAACGTTTCACGCCCGGTGGCTAGTTAACATTTCTCACTTCGTCTCTTAGGTGTTCTTCCTGAAGAGCGAGAATGGCTGAAACGTGTGTTTATTAATGTATTATAGCTACATGAATTCCTGAATAGAAACTTAATACTAGGCCTACAGACCGTTGGCTTTATTTATACGCCGACAAATTATATGTTCAGCGCTTAGGTCGTCATGCCTCGCTGTTCGTGAAAATATACGGGTCTTTGTAAAATTTGTATTTTAAGTCGCAATTTCTTTTTGTAGTACGAATTTCGTGTGTTTTCATCGGATTTTGAGCGCGCTCAGTTTTATTGAAAACTGTTCCGTAAGTGTAAAATAAACAGTAATTATGACACATTTTTAGGCTCTCTCTTCGTATGAAACATCAGGTAAACAAAAGTGTGATTGTACTAGAGCTCCCCATCTCATTACCCTGGACATGAGCATTGGGTGGCAAGTGCGCTGAGGGAGAGGTTTGCTCCAGCCAACAAAATACTTGTTTGTGTAGGGCCAAAAATACATCTAGTTGCCCGTACAAAATATTTCGTTGAGTTGACAAAACTTTAACGGTAACGAAATAAATATTGTTCGTGTAACAAAATACACGTTTAAATAAACGAAACCTCTTTAAAAAACATTGACTCCCAACAAAATGATTAGTTGATTCAACTCTATATATTTCTTTGGTTAGTCATTTTATTGTCTTCGTTCGGAAATATAGCTCAAGAGTTTGTTTGTCATTTCCGTGAAAATTAGGATAGTAACAGTGTTTGTTATTGCATTTATTGATGCTTAATAATGGTATACAAATCGCAATAAAACAAGTTCAACAGGAAACTAAAAAGCAGGGCTGTAAAACTTTATATATTTATTTACGCACCTTGTCCAGTATTTGAGATATATGTCTTTAAAAACAATCCCATTTCATCAGCAGTCGTTTTAGCCGAGGTTACTAGGGCGTAGCGCTCCGGCTAGGCCTACAATTTTTTTTATATTAACCGAAACTGTTTAATGTACATAAAGTCAAACAAATATTTAGTTGCACTATAGAAATCTTAACAGTCTGGGGCAACCAAATAAGAATTTAAAAAAATAATTTGTTTTAAACACTAAAATATTTCATTCTCCCTATAACTACAAGTTATTTATTATCTCACTATTTATTGATTGGTTTCATTTTAGTTGACATAAGTTTAATTTGGTTGCGTCAAACTAACTTTGTTTGATTCAACTAAACCTTTCAGTAGTTCGGAGACCGCTGTTATGATAGGGTCAGGGTTGACTTCACGATCTGACATGACTCAGATATTGGGGAATTACCGACGTCGATAGTCCGAATATTGTATTAGCCTTCGATACATGCTCTGTTTTTAAATGTGAGTAGTTTGTGAGTACCCTTTCCACTTCCGTCTCCCTCCCGCAATCGCGAATTTCCTTCCGACTAAGGCTTGACGTCATCCGCAGTATCATATTCGTACACGTCTTGCTTGTGTGACGCTGAATTTAAAAAAAATACGCCACTACAGGAGTTTGGCTATTTGTCTTACTCTGCGATACACATACAGAATCCAGACTATCGACGTAATTATTTTTCTCACAAAAATATTATAGACTTTAAAAAATCAAGTATTCTTGCCTTTTTACGACTGCCAAATAATACGCAGAAAAATTAAGAACAAAAATATTAAACAATCCTAAACTGTAAATTCTGTAAAGTCATAAATCCTCGGCAATTCTTTAAAATTGAAGTTATACGAAAACGAAGAATTTCTGCGTAAGACGTGAAGTCGAGCCTTAAGAAGGTCGGTAAAGCAGTGGAAGATAAGCAGCGCGACGGGGCAGGTGGTTCACGATAATTACAGACGACATCTCGTTTTCCCTGCCCTTTTTGCCGGAAGTGTTTCGCTTGCCTGCAGCTGTTTTGTGCTTTAGAGGGCTCGAAATACGTGAGGCAGACTCTTGCTCGCGCACATTTGCCTCGTATAGGTTTTTCATGGTTACTTCAAACTTTCTTGAAGGCTTGCTGAAGTTCTACTTTTGGTATACTCCTCCGCTTCGTGCAAACAAAGCTTAACTGAGTCTAGAAAATTACACCAAAGAAAGAGCGCATCGCATTCGTTTGCAGTCAGAGAAATAATATTTTGCATATGAACTATTTTTTATTAGGCATTGCCAACACAGCTATTTTCTCATTGTTTATATTCATATTAATTATAAATGAAATACTATATTTTGTATGTAAAATATAAATGACAATTCGATTTAATAAAAAATACGGCAGTTTTATGTCATGAAAAGTATAAAACGCTTGTGATACGTGGTATATATAATTAGGAAACAATAAAACGTCATTCATGGGGAGATTTTTAAAAGGTTCGTTTCAAAAAATGTGAAGAAACCGCGAATATACTATACATAGCCTCTATGTGCAAGGCTCTAAACTGACGTACAGTCTTCTCGTCGGAGGTTCGCCCAAACGTGACTTCAAGCGACGAACCTGTATTTAATTGTACGCTAATAAAGATAAAGGTATTATTACTTGTTGCTTTGAATCGCTCCCTTTGCCCCGTTTCGACCGAGTGAGGGAATCACTGTACCAAGGTCAGAGTCGTAACCCGAGGAGTGCGCGGAGGTTTACAAAGGAGTTCTGCTGTTGCGATAAGCATATCAGGATTCGTGCCGCCTTCTGTCATTGAAAGTATTGAATGTCTGGGGTTATTTTTGAAATAATTTACTAGTCATCGCCCCCGCCACTGTTTGGCTAGGGGCGCGGGGAACCTTCTGGATCGGGCCCGCGAGACTATTTAAGCCGTGATGGGCCTCCGAACCGGCAGTCTAGAGTTTGGAGGGTTGCGCGGCCTTAAGAGCCAGGTGTGCGGAGACAGCGAAGCGACGAGCCAGCGAAGCGACTAGGGACAAAGAGAGTTACCAGCGTGAGTGAAGTGCGGTCGTTGGTACAGAGGAGAGTGAGACGGGCGGGCGGGACTATTGAACTGGACGCGTGAGCGACAGACATTTGGAAATGATGGCGATAGACAGATTGAACACGTGTAAACAATGACAGTGAATTAAATTACTGTAACCGATATAGAGACAGTGACAAGGACTTTAATTAAAATTGAGGTAGACATTAAATATTGCGATTACTGAGAACAAGTTTAACCGTGGAGATGGGTAGTTTAATGTTGTAAATTATAGCTGTACGGATAGTATAGCATTGTTGTCCTTCATATACTTGGGGTAAAATTTGACAGACAATGTGACAAACCTACACAGGATGTAAACAGTAAATGCTCTCGTTTGCAAAGTATTGTATCAGCTGATGAATTGCTGCGGGGTGTATATTATGTTGGCGATTTTGATGATGGCTTTGGAAGAAAATAATAGATACTCAGAACTAAAAGTTGTAAATTAAAGCTTTAATTATACTTAGCGACATTTCTGTTTGAAATTATGTTTTTAAAGCAAAAGTAATTTTTTTTTGCCTTTATTGAATTGACTTTAAACATGTTTAGCAATTATAACGGAGCATGTCGACACCTTACGAACAGTAAACATTTTCCAGCCATGTTTCTAGCCCGGTGAACACCATTGTCCTTGTGCATGTGCTGTTTTCTCATCGTGTTTATAGTTTATACGAGCACCTTGTTGGTGCTGTCGGAATATTTTATCGGCAATTAATTATTTGTATTTGCTTTCTTGAAGCATCGTTGGTTGTAGGTACCGTTGTTGTACGTTTCCTTGAGCGAAATATAATATTATCGGCGCGTGTTTACCGCTTCGTAAAACTGCTCGTTCCGTCATTTTCGTTAACCGCCGTCCGCAGTGAAGTGACACGAATGTAATTTACGTTTCTATGTTTAAGTTTGTTGGTTTCAGGAAACGTGCTAAGTGTTGATTTTACTGAATGATTATGAAAATAAATTATTTAATGTCAGTGACGAACACATGTGTATTAGTGAAGTAAAAGTGCAAGGATTCCCATAGAAAAACACGTGTTAAAGGTATTGCGAATTACAAACCGTAAGCTAGCGTGTTTTGTTAATAATGTATTTCCAAACCGTTTCTGTAATGTTTGAAATGCACGTGGCCTAAAAAAAGCCGCACTTTCAAACCTTTTGTTGTGTGTAAATAATATTTGTTTATTTGGCCTATATCGTAAATCCAACGAGTGTAAGGTTCACTTCGGTCGAAGTGTGTGTTTATTGCTGCATCTCTAAGGACAGCGACGTATGTATCGCATTTTGTTTTTCCATTGAAGTTGTAATAATTTGAAAGTTATTTCTGTACGAGCAAAATTTTCCACGGCTCCATCAAAACAACATACAACTCAAAATAACACACATTCGTAAGAACAACCTCAAAACAACGCCGTCTCACGAAAGACTTTAAACTAAAGCCGCCCTCCCTGTCTCCATTTCCTTTTTACCCTCGAAAAAAATTAACAGCGCCCCGACAAACTTAGCTTTGCAATTACTACATGAAGAAAACAGGTTGGAATGCCAACCTAGCTGTAATATCCTACATTGATTACTGGACGGAAGTTAGCTAACGCCAGTCTTTCAGTGTCTGCCATGACAGGAAGCACGAGTAAAATGCAAATGTGCATTGCACTAACATCATTTGTTTCCAAACGTGGTTTTCGTCATTGATAGAACAGCTGTGGTGGAAGGATACATTCTAGCCGTGCTACTTTTCTAGAACTGTCAAAATTTATACCCACTCACATGAAATGGGCATTATAAACAAATTAATAATCAAATGTATTAATTTCATTATTGTTAAGACCTCCATCTCTCACGAACTCTGATACACCCCAGGTATCTTGTAACAATATGATGTGTAGCCTATCCAAAGACGACTGAAGTTTCTGTACACGAAATTTAGCCGCTAAAACCGAAAACACGTGTTTTAGTCGTTTACACGCCCAAAAAAAATCCTAGTTGAAATGAGAACTGAAGCTGGTCTTTGGGCACGAAAAGTTTTGTAAATGCTTTTCGTGTGTAGACATCACTGAAATATATCAAACCGTTTTTTAATTACGTGCTTTCTACCAAACCTCTTCTCTAGCGCATTTGATGCCAGCCAGGTGGATCTCTTAACCTTGATGTAAAACGCCAACTTTATCATTCTTTGCAGTTCGTAGTAATCACGGAGATCTCTTTGCTCTATCCTTCCTGCACCTAACCTTGCGATATATCTTGAATCATCGAGTGAGCGTTCGTGCCACGCGAGCCCGGTGCAGCTCAGTGTCAAAAGTGTGGGTCACCTCGGCCTCTGCTTACGAGGACGGGTACAGCCAGTTCGACTCGCCTGCACGAGTTCAAGGTCGCGCTGTCGAGCGGTCAACGCTCCCGCCTGCCGTACACGCTGGTGGCTGGTTCGATTCCGTCCCACGTAGTTTCAGCAAGCCGTTTACACACTTCGCAGCCTACTGAACTGCTATAGAAAGTATAAATTTAGCGAGCACGGTATTTTTTATTCAGTAAAGCTTCAGGAGGAATGAATGAGGGAAATGACTTACAGACTCTCTGTATTAAATTTTTACTAATATTGATGACTTCAGTTCGTTATTTTTATATGGTATCTTGGTTAACTTTTTAATGAATAGTTTCGAAATTTGGTGTGTAACTTCGAAATACTGTGTATCTTCGCTGCTGCTTCTCCTTTTGAAGTGCAGACTTTGAAACCGAAAAATAAATATTATCATGAAATAAAAAAAATGGCAAAATTCTTTATTGAGTATGTTTGCGTTTGTTTATCGGTCCCCAGAATGGCGAGAAATAAAAGCCGTAGAAGATTAAAGTCCCGATTTAGATTTCATGTATTATATATTACAAAAACAGGGGAAAGTTATTTCCCCGATTCAACGCATCTTTTCAAAGAAAATCTCGAAAATCTGCTCCAACCGCACCGACCACACCGTGTAAAATTCTCTTACAGCTGTTTATTTATGAACTGGTTATTTGCCGATTCTACTGTGACGAATACGTGTTTTCATATTTAACTTTGGAGTTGCATTTTTTTTATACGTGGTTTTAGTTTGTATGTGGGTGCTGCTTGTGTAAACAGTAATACTCCGTACCACCATCGCTGAAAATAAAATAAAAACCGGATGAAAATTATAACAAATATATTAGAATATTTACTGTGTAAACACCAGTCCAGTTTGTTGAATGTGTGGATTTCTGAACCGCAGCCAGATCAGACTCGTCAGTTTGTCTCCTAGCCGAGCGTTTTTTAAGGTACAAACATTTAAAATTCAAGCTATAACTGCATGTGAATGTGCAATGTCATAAGAAATCTGTGTAATTTTTATGAGGTTTCCGACTGCATTTGTGTTATATTAAGTTTTAATTTCTGCAGTCGTTACAGAACTTTCAAAACAAGCAAAAAAAAATGCTATTAAAAAGTAAAAGTTAACCATATCTACTAGTTGACGTGATGTCAGAACGTCAGGAAAGCGTTTGTTCACGTGACGTATTCTTATTTCATATGTAGTTCCTTACTGAAATTCTGGGTCTCCTCGTGGGTTGTACAGCCATTTTGCGGTACGATTTTCGTATCTTGTATTTCCTCTTATGCAAGGACGATAACCAGTATCTTATTGTAATGGTTGGTAATCTGGGAAGGGTTGTATCATGAACTGTAGTAGTGTTCCCGTGGGATGAGGATGTAAAACCACTTCGAGATCAATTAAAAAACGTACCCTTTACAATTGCGATGGAATACACAGAGCCGGGCACGCTTCGACCAAACACGCTTGGTCCAGAGGATTAAAAATTTAATAGAGGCTGTTCACGATATTGAGCATTTTTGAAAGCGTGGCCTAAGATCTACTTGTATACACACTGTGTATTATTTTACCATGTGTATAATTAACATTGCCATGTGCTTTGTCTCCTTATCCATACGTCAGTCAAATGAAACTGTGATGTTATTGGAACAGTAAATTAGTTACAAATGTCGTTAGTTCCTGCAGTTATATGCATTAAAAAACCAAACGGTAAAACAAATTATTTCTATGTTCACAAATTTTACGTAACACTTTTTTAATTCAACTTAAAAATGTGGAACGGCTTTCTCTCCGTCGTTATAGGCTATTCACGGTAAAGTGAGCCCTTTTTGAAGTCCTCCCATTTGGAATTATAGTAAATAAATATATTTTATTGTAGCTTTAGACGTTAACGAGTCCGATGAAATATATACACTGTGTACACATTTTTGGGATAATATTTATTTTAAAAACTTGGAAGGATAAAAAATGAATGATATGAAAAAAGTAACTATGGCCTCAAAAGTGGTCACTTTACCGTGAACAGCCTATACTAACTTTACTTGGCGCATGCCAGTCATTTTGCCATTTAAAATAAACGCAGATAGGTACAGTGACCTCTTTTAAATGATGATTTCAAAAGTTTTTACTTTACTGTGAACAGCCTATAATTAATTTGCACCGTTTGCTATAAAAGTCGTCTAGCGAAAACCTTTTACAGAAATAGCTGATACGAGTTGCGAAGACGATGAGCGCGGAGAGGCATTCCCTTGTTTGCTGCCAAGGGACAGCCCTGCGGTTAAACACTGCCTTTGTTGTTTCGCTGAAGGCTCTCTCCCCATGGTGTGGGAGTTCCTTTTTGTTTTCCCACCACCCGCTGTACCTTATCTCCGGAGCCAGCCCCGCTGTGTGCCTACACCGCCTCTCCCTGCGACTACGTCAACCTTGCCCCGTGCTCTTCATGCCGCTGTGGTACTCAGGCCTTCCACACATCACACACTGCCAAATACTGCTCACTCGTGGGCATTGCAGGTCAAGTCATCTCCACGAGATATTTTCCTTCCAATTACCGTTGTAATGATGAGAGAGCTTACATGTGTAAATCACAAATTTCCTGTTTTTGAATCACAAAAATATAAAACACGACACACCTGCCGAAATCTGATGGTTTATGTTCAAAGACACTACGTGACTTCAAAGTATAGGTTTGCACATCTAATACAATAGTCTAAGCCGTTATCTATGAACGTATCACAAAAGGTGGACCATACCTCTCAGGAATGCAAAGTATCAGTTTGTGTCTCTCCATGATCTCTGCATAGCTGAATACACCGTCTAGTCCTGTTTTTCCGGTTAAACAACATTCTTGGGGTCACTTTCTCGAAGGTTGTGCGCACAGCATTTTTGAGCTGGTCTTTGATTAAATAACGGCTCTTCCGCACATTTTCCTTGTATCGACAAAACCCCAGAGTGCGTTATCTGGTATTGTCAGATCAAGGCTTCTTGGAGGTCACGGAAGAGGCCGATCCTTCTCCGACTCAGCGATTCCTAGAGACTGCGTTCAGACGTCGAACAGCCAATGCGAAATGTGCCGGCGCCCCATCGTGTTGGAGACAATGACCGTCCATGATTCCCTTGTCCTATAGTTGTGGGATGAGCCAGTATTCGATCATTTGGAGAGAACTGAACCTTGGAAACCAGAACTGCTGCTGTGAAATATGGTGACATGTGTTAATATGTTTGCATGCCCGGTGCAGTGTTTCTCTGTTCATCAGTAGAATTGAAGTTTTTTTTTTTATAAAAGCTGTTTATTTATATCTAAGCAATTTTTAACATCCGCAATTTGAATTTTGCACGATATTTGCACAAGCTGCTGCCTGTGTTCCATTACGTGTGCGTGTTTCCACTGTTTTCACGCTGCAGAATAAAGTAAGTCCAGTTTTATTCTCTACCTGTAAAGTCTGTTCACGATTAAGTGAGCACTTTTGAAATCAACCTTTGAAAAATGTCACTTGCGTATATCTTAACGGGCACACTAACATATATGCGCTCATTTAAGATGGTAACGACGGAAGGAAAGTAGTTCGATGTCTTAACGTTGAATTAAAAGTGTTGCGTAAACATTTGTGAATACCGAAAGGATTTATTTTACTTTCTGTTTTTTTTAGTGCATTTAAGAGTAAGAATTACAAAAAAAAAAATTTAATATTTACCTTCATAATAGTATTGTAGGTTCACTTGACCGACGCATGAATAAAGTGATAAGGCCCATGGCAATGTTAATTTTACATGCGGTGGAATAATACACAAGATGCATACAAATATATATTAAGCAGTGCTTTCGAAAGTATTCATTTTACCGTGAACAGCCTATATCGCAGGAACTATTTCAGATAAGAGTACCTGCGGTTACTACCTCGAANAGTATTCATTTTACCGTGAACAGCCTATATCGCAGGAACTATTTCAGATAAGAGTACCTGCGGTTACTACCTCGACGATGGACAGCGGATAAAAGTAGCGCTCAAACGAAAATTTCATTAACATTTAGGGTAGGATTACAAATGATCTGTATTTTACTATATTTACACCCAATGCCGCACGATTTTTTTTTTTTGCGGCATGTGTGCGTGCAATTGATAGTTTGACCGCGATAGGCTAGTTAGGTTATAATATGGTTACATATACGTTTTAATGCTGTAAAACTGTAATAATGTGTTATAACGTTAAACATGTTTAGTGAACGTTATTGTAATACATTATTTAGAAGTTCAAACATTCACATTTTTGTAATTGTAACNCGTTAAACATGTTTAGTGAACGTTATTGTAATACATTATTTAGAAGTTCAAACATTCACATTTTTGTAATTGTAACTTTGTATTCATGGTTCAAACAATACTGCGTGTGTCAGTAGGAAGTATACTAATATCCGCAAGGGGTCTTCGACGTCTAGTAGATACGGTTTCTGTTTTATTGAGTCGTACCAGGTTCTTTTTAACAACTTGTTCGCGACACCTTTACAGCAAATTGCTGTCTGAATTACGGCCCGAGCTGTACTCTAATTGGGCGGGGTAAACTGGTTTCGGTCAGAAAGTACTCGTTACTCTTAACCTCGCCTCGTTTCTGCAATGGTAGATTTTTTCTCCTGCGCAAAGTATCGCACAGATACCGATCATATCATTTTTACGGCATTTTTATTATCGTCGTTCAGAGCCCTGTAGCGCTGCATCTCAATTCGCGGCAATGCTGTCGGTTTCCTTGCGGGCGCTGTGAATAATACGGTCGATTGGAGGTTGCCGAAGTGGCGTAAAAAAATTTATTTTAAGGCAGGACGGGTTGTAAATATCGCCGAACCCATATGGGGAAGTAGGTCAGCGACTGAAAGACGCCGTGTTATTTCTCGTATTTCGCGGGCAGCCAGGAACGGGGTCGGGGTTGTAATAAAGGGATGCTCGTGGTTGTAGTTGCATGGCGAATTGAGAACACTTGCTGGGGATTGGACCTACCCTCGTTTGAAGTGGCTCGATTCCTTCTCCCATATTTCAGTTTTGTTTTTAGAATGCTTATTAACGTTCTGGCCTTATGCAGTCGCATCAAATGCGTTTGGTACATGAAAGTGTTAAATACGATTTTCTCATTTTCGCTAGCATAAATATTACAGTCTCTGCAAATAAAACTTGTATTGTACGTGGATTTTGCGTTGCANCGATGCATAAGGCCTTAGAAATATTACTGCAAAAATGTTCCTCTATAAACAAATGAATACTTGGAGAAAAGTTGTTAACTATTCACAATAGTTAGAAACATGTGAATATAGTTAGCAAAATGTAACCTCTGTACCTCTGCAGGTTGGGTTCTCCTAGTGACGACTTTTGTTAATTTTGTTTTGGAAGCAGCGCTAAGGCCACTAAGCAAAAGTAAAACAAATAGTGGACTAAAAAATAACTAAAATTCCATAAACAATTTGATCTACTGATAGTATAGCAGAAATATGTGAAAATTTCTGCATACTACCGTGTTTATTTTCAACTTAAAAAGTTGCAATTATTACAAGACCAATTTAGGATTCGTGCATTGGCAAAATATTGCACGAAACGCGCANTCAACTTAAAAAGTTGCAATTATTACAAGACCAATTTAGGATTCGTGCATTGGCAAAATATTGCACGAAACGCGCACGCATTTACTTATGGCCACGATCGTCGTGCGACAGGTTATTCATATAGACTATTCGCGGTATCTTTACACTTTTTGAATCAAACCTTTAAAAAAATAAGTCAATTATGACATGTTTGGTTGTTTCCTAAATGCGTCATGTATCACAAGCTTTTTATACTCCTGTTAATATAAACGTANAATTATGACATGTTTGGTTGTTTCCTAAATGCGTCATGTATCACAAGCTTTTTATACTCCTGTTAATATAAACGTATGTTATTTTTGGTTAAATTTATCTTTTGCTTATATTTTATCCATAAATTACAATATATTTTATTAATTAATATGAATAAAAAGAAAGGCAAAATAAATATGTTGGTACTGCGTATAAATAAATAGTTCTGATGCAAAATATTATTTAATCGATTGCGCACCAGTACGACGGTGCATTATCCTTTTGGTGAAATTTTCTAGACATAGTTAAGCCTTTTTTGCATGAGACGTAGAAATTGCCTGAAAGTAGAACCCGAGCAGGGCTTCAGAAAAGTTGAGNATAGTTAAGCCTTGTTTGCATGAGACGTAGAAATTGCCTGAAAGTAGAACCCGAGCAGGGCTTCAGAAAAGTTGAAAGAAACAATGAATGCACTATACCTGCACGTGTGCAGGCTCGGACAGCAAGTCTTTCGGCAACTTCCGCAGGAGCTTGTAGAAGACATGCTATCGTGGCACACGGGCTCGAGTACTGTAATTCTCGTGAGGTTGCTCACTTTCCGCGAGTAGGGCGAGGGCCGAGTTTAGCGGCCAGGCCGCCAGTCAGCGCTGCTGTCGGCCCATGAGAGCCGCCACCTGACGGCTTGGCGTTGTGCGGCGTGTATATTTAGCTGCGCGCTCGGCGGGGATGTTCAATTTGAAAGGGTGCTTCCGTTGTCGCTGTCGTGTTTGTTTCCCCGCCGTGCTCGGTCGTGGACAATGACGAGAGCGGGAGGAGAGGAGGTGACGAGGTTTCAGGGTGTAATCAACTGCTGTTGTGTCACGCATTGTCTGTCCCGCGTGCACTGACCTACTTGGAGGGGACTCCGTAGTTAATACAGCCTGTATAGGCTATTCACGGTAAAGTGAGCACTTTTGAAAGCCCCCTCATTTGAAATAATAGTCAATAAATATATTTAATTTTACCCTTAGACGTTAACTTCCGAGTGCGGCGGAATATGCAACTGTGTTTATTACTTACATGGCAATGTTTATTTTAAAAGGTGTTTAAAGGATAAAACATGGCTGAAAGTAAAAATTAACTAGAGTCTCAAAAGTGCTCACTTTACCGTGCGTCTACGCGTATCTCCGTAAACAATTGTTCTGGCAATGCGTTCCTTAGGAAAGGTAAAAAACTATTATCTATAGTTGTCAATTTGTAATTTTGTCCTGCTACATATATAAAAAAAAATAGCTATAAAATTATTATAATGTCTTGGGTGGCGAAGTTATATCTAAGGCTTTCGCCTTCTCTTACACTTATACATCAAAGTGTAACAAACATGTAATTGCACAATTTGGTTATCTATTCTAAAAACTAACAAACGTACAGAACAAATTATATAAAAAGTTACACCAAAAACCATTAAATATAAGTTTAAACAAAATGTTGTTATTCGCTTTGGCAAACATTAAAACAGAAATAAATAAATTTGGAGCCACAGTAATAAAATATGTCGAAACACGTAGAATATAAATGGTTATCTGTAGGATATGCATCTTTAGCTTGATACTTGAAGAAACATGTGAAAAACCTTTCACTAAATATTGGTAAAATAAATATCACAACATAAATAGACCCTAGTGGTGGGTGGGTGTNGGAAAAAAAAATTTAATAATGCTTTTAGTGTTTTGCTGTAATGGGAGAAAAGTACAAAGTGACATCAATCCATTGGCGTTCATGGCGTATAATAGTACCCTACTGTTACAGATATAATTATAGAGAAAGTCAGCTTTGAGGGAATGTTTATCGCAGTCTTGGGAGGGCCCGTCGCAATGCTTTCTTATGGTCAAACGTGACCTCGAGTTTACTAAAGATTTCTCATGATGGTATCTAATTTTTCCTGTTGCCCCTGCGATATTATGCGCCTGCAACCCGGGTGACGGAAGCGTTCCTATGGTTGCGTTTAGGTTGTTGCAGGCGAAATTAAATTGTGGATTTTTTCCATTGCAAATTTGTTCTTTGACGATCCATCTATCGATGGCAACTTCTTTTCTCATCTGCCGCCAGTAGTCCTAACACTTCCCTCATACATGTTTAATAATATGTTAAATAAAACAATGGCATGAATCTCCGAGCCGTTTTCTCCATACGATGCCGTTAGCCCTATTGGATTTTCCGCCTTAATATCCTATAATCATCTCCCCTTTTCTCTTTTTTTTTTTTCAATGACAAGATGCCTAAAATATTTATCTGTTTTTCTATACGAGGAATTGTTGGCACTTGGCTAAATGGGGCCAGTTAAACCTATTTGTACCGGGTCTGTGGCCGCAGTTTTCATCCGTCAGCGACCTGGAACGATGGTACGATTGTGGCCAGCAGGATGGGTGTCGCACCGGTGGTCGAGTGGTCAGCGCACCGCTCTCGCACAACGGCGATCCGGGTCCAGTTCCTGGAGGAGCTCCTATCCTCTGTTCTAGTAGAAATCTTTTTCTACTTCATAAATTGCATACAGTTTGCAATTCTTTACTGTCGAGGGGTTTTTACGGTGTCTATGCCGGTTTCTCCCCTCTCTTTGTAGTTCAGGTTAATTTAGCATGGGAGGTAAACATGACCCGAATCGCGGCCATGTTTAGCCAATCCCAGTCAAGCCGCGGGCATGTGTCCTTATAGTTTAGAATCTCCATGCCTAGGCGTATAGGGCTCAGTCCTGAGACGCACTTAGCTCTTATCTCAACCCGGGACCTCCGACTCTCCTCTTAGTTTCAAGGTAGGTTAGAAAAAAAGTCATGGAGGAGCGACTACGGGATTCTTGTGCGGGCGTGTGGAGGTGGAGAGGTTTGGGCGGCTTCTTATAACCGGGGTCTTGAGAACCGATAAGGGTGTAGCAAGGTATGGAGCATAGCCTGAATGCAGGGTTGGGGGAAACGGGAGATACCTGAGAAAACACGCTGACCAGCTGCATCAACTGGCGCGATCCCTACGTGCGAAAATCCGGGAGCGATCCCGCTGGGAATCAAATCCGGTTCCCCTTGTTGGGAAGTGATCGCTCTAGCCTCTCCACCAACCGCGCCCCTGGGGGTGAGTGGTGGATGTGGCCGCTGGGTTTTCTCGGGGCGCTCCAGTTTACTTTGTCTTCGTACTCCTTCGCTTCTCTGTTTATTTCTTATCATCGTGGCCTCCCTTTGCCTCATTTAATCTCATTTCATCTCATTTGTCCTTCCGCCGGTCAAGCAGCTAGCTCCCTTGCCCGTCATCTTCCTCTCGTATGTCATCCGCTACGTGTCTTCAGCCGGCAACAGCGTGCGATTGGCTGCAGATGTGTGTGAAAGGTTAGATGTATATCCGCGAGTACAGTAGGTTCCAAAACAACGTGCTTATCAGCGCGGGGTTCATAAACTGAATTGTGCAGAATATTGTATAATAAAAATTGCCGGTTAAGCTTCCTCCTCACACGATCTTGGCGTTTTGTGGTTTATGTCACCTATGTAGTCATATAAAATTTCATCTGTCCCGTAAGTCGTGTTTTCCCATTCTTATCTGTTATCAGTTAATTTGAGAATTTTTCTCTTTGTTCTCTCCCATCCCCCACAAGAAAATAAGCTATTGCAGTGTCTGTGGTAATTGGAGAGTGAGTGAAAAGATTTGGCGGTTCTTGACATCGAGGCTTTGAGAGCCAATGAGGGTGAAGTGAGGTGAGTATGGAGAAGCGCCGGAATGAAGTGGCGTGGGAAACGGGAGATCCCCGAGAAAACCCGTCGACCAGCGGCATCGTCCGGCACGATTCCCACTTGCGAAAATCCGGAGTGAACCGACCGGGGACTGAACCATGTTCGCCTTTGTGGGAGGCGAGCAGTCTAACCAGTTTGCCACCGTGACCCCTGTGGTAGCTAATGGAAATTGTAATTTATATTTCTCTTGTGTATGACTTGAACTATTATTTTCTTTTCTGTATCACGAATACGAGCTTCCGAAGCGTCACATGTATGTTTTTTTTTCTGCTATAGTTTTTTACAAGAAGTTTCTGATTCGTCTAATGTTTTAACAAGATCGTCATGCCATTTAATTTTGATAATAACCATAATATGTTCATAGGTTTTGTAGAAGTGGCTATTTAAAAAGTCACTTTTCTCTTGATAGTTCGAAGTATGCTTTAGTGATTCCTGTATATAAAACCAAAATATTGTAAGTTTACTGTGTGAGATTTTGATGCGACTAGTCGTTTGCTGTGATATTAAATTGCATACGTAGTATTCTAACAACTGTGTGAATTAATGTAGTTAGGCGTGTATTCGCACGTGTTAGCTGTTTATTTCTTGGTGGAATGTAAAAGATTTCTAAAGATATGGCCGCATATTAAGTTTGTCATTACTTTAAGAGAGAACCATATTGTAGCTTGGGTGGGTCTTTAATTAATTTAATGGGGCATTCTATGGCCCCGTAATTTCGTCTTTCGGTTTACATAATAAGTAAAGCGTAACTTATTCCCAAAGAGGCTCACGCAAATGCAGGGTGCATCGCGTCGTGAACCGACGTGCAAATATCAGCTAGGCCACGACGGTCCGCAAACAATTTTTTTTTACTTATTAATTGTTGCATTTGAAACTGTGCGAATTTCGCACACTTCTCACGTTTTGCCGCAAACCGGTTTCTTCGCGAAAGGACGCAGTCTTCCCCGAGGGGCGAGCTGTGCTCGTTTCTCGGCGTTTTCTTCGGTTCTTTCTTTAATTCTACAGCCACTTTTTATTTTCTCGGTATCTTCTTCTTGCCGCCACCCACTCCCCGCCTTTTCTCTGGGATAATTGAGTCCTTCCCAGTGAAAAGAGAAGGAAAATGGCCTTCACGTCTTTGCGCCTTTTCATCTTGGAAAATATGACTGAGGCAGAAGAAATAAAAAAAAAGGGGGTTGGATTAGGAGGGGGGGGGTGTTTTATCCTTCTCTCCGTGATCGAATGGAGAGGTCTCGTGTTGTGAAGGAGAGTTTACAGTAGAGCCGCGGACAATGGCGCCGAGGAGCCGGCGTTCTTTGTTCTCGGCTGCTATCTCCAGGCGTGATCATCCCCTTCCCGGCTTCATTCACTTCTCCTCTCGCGATATGTTCCTCGCGTTGCAAGAGGAAAACAGACGTGGGTTCGTTTCTCACCGTGTGGACTCTTGTATTGTGTTGTCTGTCAGTTTTTCGCCATCCGCTAACGTCGAACTTGGCCGCACAAGGGTTCGCAGCCAGTCCAGAGTATCTACACATTTATTTATTTGTTACTCCCTTTAATTCCACAAAGATCCTAGATACTGTGGGATACAAGGTGCTATACAAATAAGAGGTTAAAACACAACTAAAATGTTATACATGTAATAAAAACGGAGCACAAGAAAATTGTAAAACAAAAAACAAAAAAAAAAAAAAACAATTTCATTAAAATTAGATTTAATTAATTAAATTCAAGCATATTTTATTCAACCTTTTAAATATTAAATTTCCAGGATGTTGTAAAACACTGTTTACCAAGTAATTTGTAAACAGATTTAATTATTTAATTTCTTGATATTTAATTTGGTTTAAAATATATTTTGTTAGCATATTAAATACTTGTAGACCGGAGTAATGGAGGCCATTCTCGTATAAAGAGCTGGAATGTTGTACGTCTAGCGCCGTGATAGTATTTGAACAGGTTTAAAGCCTTGTTTAGTTGCTACTTTCTACCCATTTGACATTTTATGAAGTGTAAGCATCAGAATTTCCCGACTGGTAATAAACATGTGTCAACTAAATTGCACTGTGTATTTATTTTGTAGTACATTCATATAGTTAATAAATTAATTTATTTAATGTGTGTAAAGCGAAACCTCTTTTTTGGTGACCGCCCTCCTCAGATTCTCTGCCAACATTTTTTAAATAATCCAGGCCGTGTTTTTACTTTAAAACATGCGTATTCACGAGCAGGAATTTTTCCTCAGAATGTCAGAACTGTTGGCCAAGCGATAGGTATACCATCAATAAAAAAACACTTGTTGTAAAAAATACTTTACTGTTATCAGGATTTGAATAGCCACTCCCTGGCTGATTAAAAATACCATAAGCACGTGCACACTTTCGTGCTATAAATGTGGAAGTTACTGGGTCTGAATTCCGGATAAGCGGCAGATTAGGAATTTTACCGATGATTTTAAGTAGTTATAAAATGGGGGTACTGGGACAGGGGATGTTGGATGGGGACGAGGGACGACCCGACCGCCATATTGGCTGATATCACGTGGCAACCTCCTGCTCTGTCATTCCTCGCCAGCAGCGATCATCTTGGATTACCCTTTTCTCTCTCCTGCTCCATCACTCCACCTCAACATATCATGCTCTTGCATGTTATTTGGAGTTTTTCTCATATTCCTTCCAGTATCTCGTCTCCCATGTTCTATCCCTCGAGTTTTTTCGCATATGCTTCCTATTCTCCCTCTCACCTCCCATCCATAAGGGTTTTCTTTTAGTTCTCCCATTCTCTCTCGCTCTCTCGTCACCGCGTTCTCCCAGTCTCCTTCCTATCTCTCGTTGTCACCAACCTCATATTCCCCTTTCCTGCGACTACATGNGTCACCGCGTTCTCCCAGTCTCCTTCCTATCTCTCGTTGTCACCAACCTCATATTCCCCTTTCCTGCGACTACATGTATCTTGTTATCGGTACAATTGTACGCCAATTTATTTTTAAATATATGACTGGTTGTTAAGTGTTACCCAGGCTAACGATGACTCGGGCCGCCGGCCCTTGTGTTGNTTTATTTTTAAATATATGACTGGTTGTTAAGTGTTACCCAGGCTAACGATGACTCGGGCCGCCGGCCCTTGTGTTGAACTGATAGCGTTAGTCGTACACAGCATAGTCGATTTCGCAGTGCTGACACCCCACTGCTGACACACATTTTCTTTACATGCCTGGACGGTTGTTACATGTTCTCGAACATTAAAGGTTTGGAAATGCTCACCAACTATGCTTGTAACAGGACTTAAGGTCTACTTGCCTTTATCTCCTTTATTGCAGTCGGAAGTGATTAATGCCTTATGAATTTGGTATTCGTAGCTTCGGTGGGTGGGAAACGTTGGGCAAGTATGCTTAAGAGTATAAGAGGGCTTAAGGTGTACTTGTACCTACTTCTCTGTTTGTCATCGGCTGTGATACATATGATATGTTGATAACTATTGCTTCTGTGGGTGCGAAATGGTAGCCAACTATACTTATACGAGGGATTAGGGCATAATTGACAATGTCTATGTTATGAATTTTATTGCTATAGCTTCGGTGGACGGGAAATGTTGGACAAATGTGCTTATAAGTAGGATTAGTACATGCTTGACCCTGCGGCCCTGTTCATCGTCGAGGGCGAAGACTATGTTATGAATTTTGTGACTATATCAAAAAATGGTTCGGAAATTACAACCAACTATGGTTATAAGCAGGTTTAGGGTCTACTTGCCCTGCGTTCCTTTTTGTCGTGGGGGATGATACTTATATTATGAATTTTGTGGTTGTATCTTGAACATTTTGGAAATTACAGTCAACTATGTTTAAAAGTTCGTTCAATGCATGTTTGACCCTGTGATCCATTTTGTTGTCGGGGGTGATACCTATGTTTTGAATTTGGTGGCTGTGTCTTAAACGGTTCGGAAGAGGTACAAGGTTGGGAGACCGTCAATGGGTTAGGTGGGTGACGGCGAGAGATAGGACGGGNTTAAACGGTTCGGAAGAGGTACAAGGTTGGGAGACCGTCAATGGGTTAGGTGGGTGACGGCGAGAGATAGGACGGCCGAGATAAGTAGGAAGGAGACTGGGAGAACGCAGAGACGAGAGATCGAGAGAATGGGAGAACTATGAGAGAATCGTGGAGGTGTGGGGCGAGAGGGAGAACAGGAAGCATATTCGAAAAAAAATCGATTGATAGAAGGTGGGAGACGAGAGAGACTGGAAGTAATATGAGAAAAAACCCAAAACGAAATGCAAGAGCATGATGTGTTGAGGTGGANGGGAGACGAGAGAGACTGGAAGTAATATGAGAAAAAACCCAAAACGAAATGCAAGAGCATGATGTGTTGAGGTGGAGTGATAGAGGAGGAGGGAAAAAAGGTAAATCCAATATGACTGCTGCTTGCGAGGAATGACAGCGCAGGAGGTTGCCTCGTGATGTCATCCAAGATGGTGGTTGGTTTGTCCTTCATCCCCATCCCTCATCTCCTGTGTCAGAACCCCCATTTTATAACTACTATTTTAGTACTTATTAATGAAAAATAACCGAACTTACTACCATGTCAACGAATTTCGCCTCCTTTTGCGGCATAGTCACTGGAACATTGTAGCTGACAGGTGTGATTTGTAGTAGTTCTCTCTTCCGGATAGTAATTAAAGCAGAGTAATAATTTGCAGTTAACGCCTTAATTTGCTGTAAAATTTTCAAAATGGCCTTCGCAGATTGATTTATTCCCCTCTTTGTATTCATTTGCCTTGTGTGGATAGCTGCAGCTGTGTGGATTGTATTTTGTTCGCTTCTTATCAATTGCCGAGTATGTGCTGTGTTCTCTATATTTATCTGCCGCCATCGCTTGTGTAGTACAAGTAGGTATGGTAAAGAAAGGCTGTTCACGGTAAAGTGAGCACTTCTGAAATCAGCCATTGAAAAATGTCACTGCCCCTACCTGCATTTATTTTAACTGGCGCACTTACTGGCATGCGACCGTGTAAAGTCAGTAACGACGAAGATAAAGTAGTTCCATGTCTTAACGTTGAATTCAAAGTATTAGGAAAACATTTGAGAATACTGAAAAGATTTGTTTTACTTTCTGTATTTTTAATGCAAGTTTGTAAAATATCAACTTTTCTAATGATTTTACAGTTCTACTTATGACCGACGCAAGAATAAAGTTATCAGGCCCATGGCAGTGTTAATTTTGCGGAAGTATACATAATGTGCATACAAGTAGATCTTAAACAGGGCTTTCAAAAGTGCTCACTTTGCCGTGAACAGTCTTTAATACCAGCAAATGGCCGAGGGCATTGTAACGTTGAAGTCTGTTAAGCGATACAAGCTTTAAGAAAAGTATGTATTTTTTTTTAGTGTCTTCACTTACATGTGCATTAAAACAACAAATAAACCAATTTCAGTTGCTCTGGTCTAAGAATTACACTTTTAAAAATTACGTTACTACCTAAAACTGTTATTCCTAATTGATTGCAACGTTGTTGTTAGTATATCAATTGTTAATTTTAAAATTAAGTGCAGTTCGGAGCAGGCTCTCCTTCTCCACAAAGGCTGCATTCCGAAATGCTCAGTTAACTGTGTAGGGAGCAGTGCACGGTCGTACACACTGCATGTCACAGTAGGTAGCAGTCTTGTCCTGCGCCAGCAGTGCCCTGCCAACGGCTGCAAGCTAGCCGCTGAGTAAGGAGCTTCAGGATGCAAAGTCCAGCGGTGCGAAGTTACATGCGTGCGCATTTCGTGCCGTGCTGACACGCGCGCCTTATTGCCACTGCCCGCTTTTAGGGCCCGCGTGCACGGGATAGAGGCATCCATGGGCATTCTTCCTCTCCGGGGCCGGAGGACACTTCTTAATAATGATAATCAGGCCGAGATTGTGTGATAAAACCACTTGCCTACACGAAGGGTTAATCGTGTGATATTTTTTTATCCAGATTTACGCATGTGGGGAAACGGAGTGAACTTTGCCGTTAGCTGGTGGGTTTTCTCGGTGTAGTCCCGTTTCCCCCTGCCATCGCATTTCATCATGCTTCAAGTTCATCTCTCTTTACCGCTATCGGTGATCGGAGCTTAAGACCTTGCAACGTTTTGAGGGCACTGGTTACCAAAATAGTAATTATTTTATATTTGTATGAAATACCGTTCAACCTATAGACATTACTTGTAAGTGTTTTTTCCCCACATAAAAGAAGTTAAGATCGCATAGTTTTTGCTTTGTGTCGTGTCAGACTCAGAGTTAGTTATTATATGTGCATCCCGAAAACACCAAAAACTGTTATTTTTACACGTTACTTTGAAAAAAAAAATGCTGTTAAGATTTTTAATGCAAGGATATACTACCTGTAAGTAATACCTTCGTACAAATGCAAACAAATGGATTTGTTCGTAACCAGCAAATATCATATTATTCTTAATTTTACCGATTTTCTTTTCTTACTCCCCCTTAAAATTTTCGTAAGCCTGGCGTTTTATTTTCATTTTGTACTACTTCAGTCTAATGTATCGCCTCAAATTTTGGGTCATACTCTTTTGACACTTATACCATGCAATAGTATCTTCAAAACAGTACCACGACTTTATTACTGTGGTATCAGAAATATGTCAATATTTCTTACAACATTGTCATATACCTTACTAAAATACGTGTATATATTCACATTGGTCCTATGGAATTGCTAGANTTAGAAACGCAACACATTTCTTACTGTAGTGTTTACTGGGCATTCATAGACAGATTGAAGTGGCAGATGATTCAAAAACTTTTTAAAATCACGTCACGGCGTGCGATTACTTTTCCTGTTTTTCTGCTTAAATTACAATTAATTACTCCAGTGAGTGTTTGCGTTGAAAATAGATGCCTTTAACCGGGCAGATTTTTTTCTTATGTTGATATCGTAACTTTCCGATCAACCGTTAACTATCTGTAGGAGCCGGTTTTCATTTATATTTTGTGAACGTAGACCAAACTTGAAGTGGATTGATTATAGTATTTCGGCCCTCCAGCTCCGATTACCACCATAACTGTCAAAATCACATGCTATTATAGTTAACGGTGATGCGGACTTTTTATACTATCACAGTCCGTTGAGATATTCAGTGTTACACGGGAGGGGGTCATAAATTCAATGGCGTGAGGAGGTTTCGGTG
>NQII01003322.1:182471-208815 GCA_002778355.1 Clitarchus hookeri
TTTGGCAAGAGTAGCTGGCGCCGAGCCAGTCGGGGACCAGCATGCACCAGGGTGCACCCATTGCTGCTTCGCCGTTAAGGGTACATGGACACGAGAGCGTTATCAAAGGAGCGATACGGGCGACACTAACACGCACGCCTAGCGCCGCATCGCCCCTACGCACAAGGCGTGCAGTGTTTTTGTTCGGTGCGCTGTACTATGCTAATTTGATCCGTAACAGTGGGACTTCATTGCACGCGATGAAAGTCCTCACATTTAACAACGTCCCTGTGGATGCATTTTCTCTAAACTGAGCAGGTTTGCTTTCAAAACGCAATTATTTCTATAATTTTCACAATTTTTTTCTTTGAGTACATTTAATACGATAAAAGTTAAAAGAAAATCGGGTTTAAGCTACTTAATTTGTACCTTTTCTGACAAAAAGTCATATTCCTATAATATTTATACTCTGAGATATCCGCAACCGCGCAAACCACGAATTAAACAAAAAAAATCCGGGACTACACTGTAATCCTTAAAACCAAATCATTTTTTTTTTTTCNGCGCAAACCACGAATTAAACAAAAAAAATCCGGGACTACACTGTAATCCTTAAAACCAAATCATTTTTTTTTTTTTTTTCAATATTTTAACGAAATTTTGTAGTTCCGTGACATATCGCTGATAACTTAATTATAATTCCTAANTTTTTTTTTTTTCAATATTTTAACGAAATTTTGTAGTTCCGTGACATATCGCTGATAACTTAATTATAATTCCTAAACATTTGACAATTACTTCCATAGTGTATTTTATTTAATAGTGGAAATATGAGCATTTTAACTTGCAACTTTGATTCGTACAAATAAAAAAAAAATTTGTTTCAGCTGATAAGTGCTCTTACAGTTACGGGAGTGTCATGATGTTGCATGTTCAAATCAGAAACGTTGTTCAGCTTCGATAATGGTCTAACATCTGGCTATTTTAACTTCAAATTTAGCATAAATGTTAACTTTGAAATATGGATGAACCTCATAACATATTCCTAATAATTGTTCTTCTTGGCGTTTTAATAACAAATATTTTGAGCTGTGTCGTATAATTTCATCATCATCCCCCCTCCCCCCGTTTTGATATATGTACTAGGGGGGGGGGGGATACACTGTAATAACTCTTTATTCGTTTTTTAAAATAATTTTCTTCCATTGTCATATTTTTTCAGATTATTATTTTGTGTCACAACGAAAAAGGATGTTTAAAGTACAATACCTTATATCAGTTTTTGACTGGTTTATATCAACAGTTATAAAATAAAAATAAACATTAGTACACAAATGTAACTGGTGAGTTGCGCTCATTAGTTTTCGATACGATTTCAGTACGATACGTGTTTAAATGACAGTTCACGCCCGACTGAATCTGATCCGATCCTACGTTTATGGTGTAACGACCTTGAGACTAAATCAGATTTGATNACAGTTCACGCCCGACTGAATCTGATCCGATCCTACGTTTATGGTGTAACGACCTTGAGACTAAATCAGATTTGAATCACGTTTACATGAGCGTATTGTATACGGTGAGAGTATTGAAACAGTTTTGAAAACGATATGGAAACGTAGCAATTGTCATCGTTTTTTGATTTTGTAAGAGGGCCAAACAGTTACCACCTGCCAACCACGCGCGCATTGCAGGGAAGTGGCAAGAGAAGGAAGGAAGGATAGCATAGGTTTCGCTGACTTACCGCACAATGGCTCCACGAGCAAACGTAAATTATTATAGAGCTACCTATCGTCGGCCCAGGAAAAACAGAGCTATAACAGTTCGGAGAAAATAATCTTATGGCTTTTGCTGTTTATAGTATTTGTGTTATGTTTATCACTAGTATTCAAGCGTTTATTAAGTGACAGACAATTTTTTTTTTAACGCAGATGTTTTACTGTTACACAAGTTCTTATTTTAATGCTTATAAAACAAAATTCAACCGACCTCAATTGCCGGCAGTTCTTGCGTTAAATTTTTAACTTAACGTTAGGGCGTAGTGATCCTNAATTTTTAACTTAACGTTAGGGCATAGTGATCCTTTTACGTTACCAGCGTTGTTGTGTACGCTTGCTGAGAATGTATGCTGCTCGAGCACAGTGTTTCTTTTCAAAGTTTGATTCGAAAAGCGAGCCAAGTGTAGTTGATAGCGCAGACGTTCAGTGTCGGCACTGAAATGCAGCAGCGAGCGGGGAGGGGTTCGTAAGGCCCGGAGATGCAGTGCAAGTTGACCTCGATGCTGCATTTAAACGACGAGTTGTTTTGCTTCGCTACGTGCGGAAACGCAGTTCGTTCACCTCCCGAGCTCGCAACCTTCGCTAATGACGCGGCCTTGCAGAGCTACCCGAGTTTTACAACCGTCGACTGGCTGCAGTTCGTTTAGTGAGCCCGGCTTCGTGGCATTAAGGTGCCTCCCTAGTTGTCGAATGATTCTCATTGCAAGCAGTTTCGACTATTCTAATTTAGAAAGAAAAAACCATTTTAATATAATTTTTTTCCTGGACAGAAATAAAAGTAGCTATTTTGTTGCCCATTTATAAATTTGGTTATTTAGACGTGCATTTGATCGTTGAGATGTGTCAGTCAGCAAAAATGGCTGTTAGTAGTCCTATGTTTACGATATTTATTCTTCTGTAAAACAATGTTTTAAACTATAATGCCAACGCTGTATTCTTTTCTGAACAGATAGCTGTATTAAAACCCTATAGTCACCGCTTAAAATTCTGACGAAACAGAACGTACGCGAATCTTGTTCACGCTATTTTCCATCGTCGTCGCAGTGCTTCCGTATGGCCGGATGTGACCTTGAGATGTTTAATGTTGTTTACTAGGAATTCTCCTTAAATATGTAGGGGAACAGGGGGCAAGACGGGGTCGCGAGGCAAGACGGGGTAACTGTTTGTTTGTCTGCATTGTGCTANACAGTTCACGCCCGACTGAATCTGATCCGATCCTACGTTTATGGTGTAACGACCTTGAGACTAAATCAGATTTGATTCACGTTTACATGAGCTTATTGAATACGGTGAGAGTATTGAAACAGTTTTGAAAACGATATGGAAACGTAGCAATAGTCATCGCTTTTTGATTTTGTAAGAGGGCCAAACAGTTACCACCTGCCAACCACGCGCGCATTGCAGGGAAGTGGCAAGAGAAGGAAGGACAGATAGCATAGGTTTCGCTGACTTACCGCACAATGGCTCCACGAGCAAACGTAAATTATTATAGAGCTACCTATCGTCGGCCCAGGAAAAACAGAGCTATAACAGTTCGGAGAAAATAATCTTATGGCTTTTGCTGTTTATAGTATTTGTGTTATGTTTATCACTAGTATTCAAGCGTTTATTAAGTGACAGACAATTTTTTTTTAATGCAGATGTTTTACTGTTACATAAGTTCTTATTTTAATACTTATAAAACAAAATTCAACCGACCTCAATTGCCGGCAGTTCTTGCGTTAAATTTTTAACTTAACGTTAGGGCATAGTGATCCTTTTACGTTACCAGCGTTGTTGTGTACGCTTGCTGAGAATGTATGCTGCTCGAGCACAGTGTTTCTTTTCAAAGTTTGATTCGAAAAGCGAGCCAAGTGTAGTTGATAGCGCAGACGTTCAGTGTCGGCACTGAAATGCAGCAGCGAGCGGGGAGGGGTTCGTAAGGCCCGGAGATGCAGTGCAAGTTGACCTCGATGTTGCATTTAAACGACGAGTTGTTTTGCTTCGCTACGTGCGGAAACGCAGTTCGTTCACCTCCCGAGCTCGCAACCTTCGCTAATGACGCGGCCTTGCAGAGCTACCCGAGCTTTTCAACCGTCGACTGGCTGCAGTTCGTTTAGTGCGCCCGGCTTCAGGGCTTCGCTCATTTGGCGTTTCGTGGAATTAAGGTGCCTCCCTAATTGTCGAATGATTCTCATTGCAAGCAGTTTCGACTATTCTAATTTAGAAAGAAAAAACCATTTTAATGTAATTTTTTTCCTGGACAGAAATAAAAGTAGCTATTTTGTTGCCCATTTATAAATTTGGTTATTTAGACGTGCATTTGATCGTCGAGATGTGTCAGTCAGCAAAAATGGCTGTAAGTAGCCCTCTGTTTACGATATTTATTCTTCTGTAAAACAATGTTTTAAACTATAATGCCAACGCTGTATTCTTTTCTGAACAGATAGCTGTATTAAAACCCTATAGTCACCGCTTAAAATTCTGACGAAACAGAACGTATGCGAATCTTGTTCACGCTATTTTCCATCGTCGTCGCAGTGCTTCCTTATGGCCGGATGTGACTTTGAGATGTTTAATGTTGTTTACTAGGAATTCTCCTTAAATGTGTACTGTTCTTCCCGCATTCAGGCGAAGTTAGTATGGACGAGGGTACGCTGGCGGTAATTGGACCCACTACTAGCCCGAAAAATAGATGAAGTTAGTGATAGGAGTGCAGTAAAGGTGGAATGGGGACGCGGGGAAGAAACTGGAGTATGCCGACAAAACCCCGGACACTACTACATGTCCGCCACGGTCCTTAACAGGAGCCAGTCTATCTGGCGGTTGAACTCTGTATCAAAATGTTAGAAACACACGTTTTTTTTTTGTACAAAATTATTAAACTTGTCCCTAAAGATGTACCTACTACGAAAAAAATATATCTCCCAGGCGAGAACGGAATGGTACTTTCTAGATATCACGCATGTTATAAACGTTATTTTGAAACCCTACACAATTGTCAAACACTGTTTTTTTCAGGCTGCTATATCTTAAAAAACACTTCCTTGACACGAGAGAAACTACTATAAAAGACTCCAAACTCTCAGTACCTCGTGTTTAAGGCTCGGTTTTACCTCTTTTGTAGAAATTCTTTTTTTTTTTTTTATCATAATTTTATNTTTTTTTTTTTTTTTTGCATCATAATTTTATATTCATAGTTATTACTGATAGATTATAGGATAATAGATAATTCACGTTTTACAATTTGTTTAATCTTTTTGTGCTGAATTTTAATACTGTAATATCTGATAGCTGTAAAATATCGAGAATATGTTGATAAAATATGAATATGTTCTCGATTTTAGCAGATAACGTACAAACAAAATTCAGCACAAAAATATTAAACAACTTGTAAAATGTAAATTTTATATAANATAATAACAATAACTATAATGATCTGGAGAAATTTTTTCTTAGCGTCCCCATCTTGCCCCCTGTTCCCCTACTGTTCTTCCCGCATTCAGGCGAAGTTAGCATGGACGAGGGTACGCTGGCGGTAAGTGGACCCAACTACTAGCCCGAAAAATAGATGAAGTGAGTGATAGGAGTGCAGTAACGGTGGAATGGGGACGCGAGGAAGAAACTGGAGTATGCCGAGAAAACCCTGGACACTACTACATGTCCGCCACGGTCCTTAACAGGAGCCAGTCTATCTGGCGGTTGAACTCTGTATCAAAATGTTAGAAACACACGTNCTATCTGGCGGTTGAACTCTGTATCAAAATGTTAGAAACACACGTTTTTTTTTGTACAAAATTATTAAACTTGTCCCTAAAGATGTACCTACTACGAAAAAAATATATCTCCCAGGCGAGAACGGAATGGTACTTTCTAGATATCACGCATGTTATAAACGTTATTTTGAAACCCTACACAATTGTCAAACACTGTTTTTTTTCAGGCTGCTATATCTTAAAAAACACTTCCTTGACACGAGAGAAACTACTATAAAAGACTCCAAACTCTCAGTACCTCGTGATTAAGGCTCGATTTTACCTCTTTTGTAGAAATTCTTTTTTTTTTTTTTTTGCATCATAATTTTATATTCATAGTTATTACTGATAGATTATAGGATAATAGATAATTCACGTTTTACGATTTGTTTAATCTTTTTGTGCTGAATTTTAATACTGTAATATCTGATAGCTGTAAAATATCGAGAATATGTTGATAAAATATGAATATGTTCTTGATTTTAGCAGATAACGTACAAACAAAATTCAGCACAAAAATATTAAACAACTTGTAAAATGTAAATTTTATATAANGATTTTAGCAGATAACGTACAAACAAAATTCAGCACAAAAATATTAAACAACTTGTAAAATGTAAATTTTATATAACCGTATATAGTCAGTAATTACTGTGAATCTGAAAGAGTAACGGGAAAATAAAGAATTTCTGCAAAAGAGGTGGAGCCGAGCCTTAAGAGACGCCAAAATATCTCTACACTATCGGACGTGAAATGTTGCTTGCATGCTTCTCGTAAGCAAACATCACTTAACAACATTAAGGGTTCTGGCTAGGTATACAAAGCCTGCAGCCACAGAGTTTGAAATGGGCAACCAATGTTAAAGAAATTCTAGCTTCATAAATCAATTTTAAAGATAACGGCTTTAAACAAAAAAAAAAAAAATTCAACGCAACTTTCTCAAAGAAATTGCCAAAAACATTTATTCATACATTATTATTATATTTTGTAAAACTAAAATCTTAATCTTACTTTGCAGAAAAAGAACATAAAAACTGGCTAGATTTCTTAACGTGCCAGTAGCATTCCTTAAGAAATGTCACTTACAATTTTTCTGTTTTAACGGTTATCTTTAAAATTGATGCTTCGAGTAGGAATTTCTTTAACATCGGTTCTCCATTTAAACTCCTTGGCTGCAGCATGGTAAGCAGCGCCGTTAAGATTTTTTTTTTAAGTGTATCTGGCCACGGTCGTGTCGGCGTAGGTGTGCTGCAACGTTAAAAATCGCAGTGAAACTAAGTGGTTAGCGGAACACCAACTATNTAATCGGCTCCCTGAAAGTAGATATTTAGCAGGGTTTCAGAAAATCTTGAAGTTACCGTGAATACATTATACACTGGTCAACCCTACTTTTAACCAGGGCTGGCAACAGTCCTGGTACATAGGGTGCCAGAAACCGGAGAATAAGAGCGAGGCCGGACCCTGANTTTTAACCAGGGCTGGCAACAGTCCTGGTACATAGGGTGCCAGAAACCGGAGAATAAGAGCGAGGCCGGACCCTGACTTGCAGTGCCGTAAGAGCTGATGATGAACAAGCTGGGTCGTCGATGAGCAGCGACTCGGGTTGTAAGGACTCGCCGACACAGTACACGCGAGTTTAACTAGTCACTTGCAAACAACACTACAACATGTTCTACAGACATCACGACACTACAGCACGCCAGTCAGGAGACTGGTGGGGAGCTTCACTCCCTCGCCGATAACACGTACAAGTAGATTGACTAAGATAGCAACAGTGGTTAACAGCTATAAATACGGGCCCGGAGCCCAGCTAAAACATACTATACACAGCAGCCCACCGCCGGCTCAGTGATTTGATCCAAGTCTGCTGGGCTGCATTTTTGTTGCAAACCCACTAAACGAGTTATGGGAACTTCGGATCCTTGTCTCGTGACAGCACGGCCTTTCGGGGGCATATGAGAGATCGGCGGCGGTGGAGTGGAAGGCCGCCGCCGGGGGAGAGGTGACCGCGGGGTCACGGGAGATAAGCTGGCTGTCCAGGGGTCGGCTGGTGTGTGCGCGGCGGCTCCAGATAAGCCCAGAGGACCGATGTCCCCTCCCGCTCACCGCATACTGTGTCACCGAGGTAGTCATCAACCGCACGTGATCTCCCAGCCCCTCTGCCAGGCGCCTCACGTCACGTCCAACACACTCCTAGGAGCCCGTGTCCACGTNTCACGTCCAACACACTCCTAGGAGCCCGTGTCCACGTCTAGCACGGCAGGTGCCGCGTTCGGCATGTTGGGCTGTCGCCTGGTTTGAAAGCAGTGAGAATTCGGTTAGGTATAAGGAAATTCATTGAAATTAGATTTTTTTTTTGTCGTTCCTGTTAAAGATAGGTATATACCACCTGGGACTTTTTTGAGCAGATAAATACGTTCTTCTTTGTTATCGAAGCCTTTTTTAACCTGTTTCCTGGAAAAAAAACTTAATAATAAAATAAAATAATCCTGAAAAACAAATTGTTATAAAAAACAGAATGTTATTAACATGTATTTCCCAATACCAATTTCTCGCTGCTTTCAAACCAGGCAACAGTCTTAAGGGGGTAGTATATTGTTCAATTTTTTTACAGACCTCCATAATCAAAATTTATGACCGGGTATTAATAATCAAAGCTTGGCATGACATAGAGGACAACTTATTATTTTTAAGTTTGTACTATTTCAAGAGCAGTTTGGTTACTCATAATTTGCTGAGGATTTCTTACATTCACATTCCTGCAAACAGTTTCGCGTGCAGTAACCGGCAGGTGTTCGATGTGAAATCGCAGAAAATATCTTGAACAAGAGGTTCACACTTCGAACTGGAGAAAGGTTACGACAAATCCCCTGGGGACCACCTCAAGAGTTTGCTTACTGAATAGCAGTGTGACCTTTTTCTTTTTTGTATCGGTACATTCCCTGCTGTTGTAGCAAACATATACGAACGACAGGTTTGCGGAAATGTTCTTGTTACTTCGCAGATGTCTGTATTGGGGTAAGCATTTTGTGGCTTAGTCCTTTTAATATATGGTGTAAATTAGAAAAAAAAAACGTTTATGTTGTGTAATTTCACAACTGGGTTAGTCTTATTCATATATTGATTCTTTGTAAACGTATANAAAAAAAAACGTTTATGTTGTGTAATTTCACAACTGGGTTAGTCTTATTCATATATTGATTCTTTGTAAACGTATAAACGTTTACCCCTCAATTTTTGACAGTTTTTAAGTAGTGGATTTAGTTTTGAAGTATTTTTTTAAAAATGATTTCCTGTTTTTTAATTGTAGCCTGTGATAAACTGGTGTATCAAACCGGTGATACACCGATTTGATAGGCTGGTGTATCAAACCGTTACCGAATGTGCTCTTGCGGAATATTGGGCCAAAATTATTTTTAAATCTCTTAAAATTCTCTCCTTTTGTACCTTGAAATTCCGTAAGTACTGGATTTGCCGTTTGCAAGTTTTTTTTTNAAATCTCTTAAAATTCTCTCCTTTTGTACCTTGAAATTCCGTAAGTACTGGATTTGCCGTTTGCAAGTTTTTTTTAAGGCTAAAGGAGGTACGGGATATATGTACTCGGAAAGCGCTGAAAAATGCATTTTGAAAGCAGGCTGNTTTTTTTTAAGGCTAAAGGAGGTACGGGATATATGTACTCGGAAAGCGCTGAAAAATGCATTTTGAAAGCAGGCTGAAGCTCGGATACTGGCGGAATGCGACATTATACACAAACGACCTAGTTACTATTTCTTCAGGGAAGTGACTTTCTCTCGGGACAACCGTTAACTCGGGGCTTGCAGTAAGTAACGGCGTGTTTCCTGTGAAGTCCATGTTCGTATACGTGCGCGGTTTGCCGGCCAAGTTCGCGACTGGTATCAGCCGGTGACGCCATTTACCGGGAACCGAGGCGTATGTCACGTCGCACATGGCAGTGACTGGAGCGCCCACATGCACGGCCGAGGCCGCGCGCGAGTCGCCGCACCGCGTGGAGCTAGTTTATTTTGATATAATTTACTACAATTTTTGTGCTACTCAAAAGCTAGAGACTACTAACAGAGTGAAACCATATACATACATGTATACACGCATAAAATATTAAAGGCTGCTCACTGTTAATTGAGCACGTTTGAAATAAATCTTTGATAAATGTCATTGTCCCTACTTGTGTATTTTTTAACGGGCGCACTGATTCGTATGTGTCCAGTAAAGTTGGTAACAACGGAGGGAAAGTAGTCCCATGTCTTAATGCTAGATTTAAAAAAAAGTGAGATACACATGTGTGAATACTAAAATTATTTCTTTATGATTTTTCTAATCCATATCAGTGGAAGAATGAGCAAATTTGTAAAATATTTACTTTCGCAACAATTTCGAAGTTTCAGTGGACTGACTAATAAATAAAGTGATCGGGCCTATGGCAATGTTAATTTCAGATGTGGTGGAAGAATACACAATGTGCATACAAGCAGTTATTGAGTAGGGCTTTCAATAAAGTGCCCAGTTTACCGTAGACATTCAATACCAATTTTACACAAATATAAAAAAAGAAGACATTTGCAAAAAGTAGTAAAAATGAAAAACTAAAAACAAAACGACAGTACAAAAAGGAAACTGCAGTATCAAACGAAGCAGCAGTATCTAAAAAACTGTTATTTACATTTAATTTGAACTGTTCAATAACTCTAATGTAAGCTTAAATGAATTAGTTACAGTTAATCATAAAAGGTCATTTGTCTTCCATAGGAGAGATAACAAGAAATCAATATTATTTTTTAGTGACATGAACTATGAACATGCACAAAATCAATCTCAGCAAGCCCCCAGTAACAGTAAACACCCTCGACACACATTTAATAAATAAAAATACTTATATATAAAGTAGTACGTTTTAGTTTATTTTATGTACCTAAAGGTTGAGTACTGTATACTGGCATTTGCCTGGGATGGTCGTATACTGTGATCACCACCTTAATGCACCCGGCCGGTATTGAACCTTCGACCACTCGAATCTGAGGTATGCATGCTTGGAGTGAATTGACGTTACATTCATCTCTCCCCTCCCCCTCCTCACACCATTTCAGATGGGCTTCTCTGCAAGGGATGGGCTAATGGTGTTTTTTTTTTAAATTCTGTATGCAGCAGTTGTACACGACGTGTATTAAGGCAACTGTGCTGTATTGATGGATACGCTTGGTCTCCGAACCATTTGCGACACGATGGCCATGTTATGTCGGGATCTTGGCCNTGTGCTGTATTGATGGATACGCTTGGTCTCCGAACCATTTGCGACACGATGGCCATGTTATGTCGGGATCTTGGCCCAAACGGTTAAACAATCACTGACCGGCCTAGTTTTATGAACATGGTAGCGAATGGCCTCGTCGGGTGTTGGTACGTAACTGCCATACCCTTAAAATGAGGAAGTATATAGAGCAGTGGTTCCCAACCTGGGGGCGATCGCCCCCCGGTGGGCGATTTGGGTTCTAAGGGGGGCGATATATTTGTGGGGGGCGACAGGGGGGCGATCAGTATGTAAAAGCAGAAAAATAAACTAACTCTTCTGTAGAGTAGAATCTTAAGTGTCGCAGAAACACGGTATCGTTTTAAAAACAAATTCACTCGTTTTTAAGGAAATTATGGGAAAAAATATAATCTGTATTATACTAAGCAGGTGTGCAAGATAGAGTTGCGTTATTCCTCAGGGAATCGTTGGTCATGCGCCGGTAAGGGAATTGGCGCGAAGTAGTTGAGTCACNGGGGGGCGACAGGGGTGAGTTGTCTTCCACTAAGGGGCGACACCTCATAAAAGGTTGGGAACCACTGATATAGAGTTTATCGTTCAATCAGTTTATTTCTCTATCGGAAGGGATCGTTTATTTGCAATAATAGTCTTAAATATTAAATAACAGCGGTAAAAGAATTGGTTTTCTCATATTTGGCATACAGTGCCAGATTTTAATGTGTTGTCATTTTTATTCTGGGTTCAAAGTAATATTAGTAGGCAGTGCTATCTTGCACACACGCAGTGTTTTGGAGCAATTTTTAATGAAACTGAAGTTGAACGTTCACTGTGGACATTGCTATTTGGCCGGTTTTTGCATATTCATTGACGCCGGCGGTTTTCGAACGGCAATTACGACACGCATGTATTACATTAATTCGGTATTTATGACTGCTTCTGTTTATATACCGCCTGTGCTTTGTATGTACGGACAAAAAAAATTACTGTATTATTGCTGTTANTCAAACGGTTAAGCCATCACCGAGCCGGCTTAGTTTTATGAACGTGGTAGCGAATGGCCTCGTCGGGTGTTGGTACGTAACTGTCATACCCTTAAAATGAGGAAGTCTATAGAGTTTATCGTTTAATCAGTTTATTTCTCTATCGAAAGGGATTGTTTATTTGCAATAATAGTCTTAAATATTAAATAACAGCGGTAAAAGAATTGGTTTTCTCATATTTAGCATACAGTGCCAGATTGTAATTTTTTTGTCATTTTTATTCTGGGTTCAACGTAATATTAGTAGGCAGTGCTATCTTGCACACACGCAGTGTTTTGGAGCAATTTGTAATGAAACTGGAGTTGAACGTTCACTGTGGACATTGCTATTTGGCCGGTTTTTGCATATTCATTGACGCCGGCGGTTTTCGAACGGCAATTACGACACGCATGTATTACATTAATTCGGTATTTATGACTGCTTCTGTTTATATACCGCCTGTGCTTTGTATGTACGGACAAAAAAAATTACGGTATTATTGCTGTTATTGTAAAGCTTAATTTTATCAACTGCTGCTACTCGACCAGCATAATTTCATACTCATTATTTCGCGTTTTTTCTTCCGTTTTGCAGTTATAATACGACAGGGTATCCGCATTAGCAATTTTGTTTCGTATTTTCATTCATCATGGAAAGTTGGTTTTTTTTTTTTTTTTTTTTTTANTGGAATTCGTTAAAAGTAGTTGGAACGTAGATGATGATATTTTCATATTTAATCCACTAGAACATTTTTTCTACACAATAATTATGTTCTTTATTTGCAAAATTGTTTTGTGTAATATTAAGTTCAGAAATGTTACTTTTTATTACAAATCATTTTATTAGCTCTGAAATTGTACTCTGTTGGCAGTAACGTCACACCTTTTTTGAATTAAACCTTTCCAAAGTAACCATTTGTATGTCATGTTTCGTTGTTTCTAAAATATGCCCTGTAGCACAATCGTTGTATACTTCTGTTAATATAAGCGTATCTCATTTTTGGTTAAATTGAAGTTTTACTTATATTTAATTTACAATTAATTAATTAATAGGTATTGATAAAAACAAATTAAATGTGTGCTTTGGTAATGCCTAGTAAGAAGTAATACTCGTGCAAAATATTATTAAACTTAGTGCGCACTGTGCGTTGTTTTGCTTCTAGCTTTGTTGCACGAGGCGGAGGAATATCCTGAAAGGAGAACTTCAGCAAGGCTTCAGGAAAGTTGGAAGTAACCAGTCTGGGATATTTCTGTTTAATGTCGTAGGTTGAGTTAAAACAAAACTCTGTAAAACGTTTATTTCGATAGCGAGTGTTGTAGTTGTATCTGGTTCGTTATATAAATGTAGAGTCGTGTTTACAGATTCTTCATTAATTAAATTTTGCAATAGCCACAATTATGCACTAATTTTGAGCGAAATATATACAAATCATGAAATTAATATTCGGACGTTGACATTAGTGCTGGATGTGTATCGGCATAGAAAGTAGTTGCGAGGTGCGATTCTATGACCACGCTTGTGTGCTCGTGAGTAACGTGTCTGCATCGTAAACACTTTTCTAGTACACTTTCTAAACTCTAATGGAAGCTGTTAACCCATACTAAGTTTATTCTACTCAGGTTAGAAATCTCAATGCTTTTAGTTTGGCCCATAAAATTTTTCGCTGCCAGGTAGCACTGGTTTCGCATGTGTACAGAATTTGTTTCGTTTTGTATGTAAGTAAATAGGATAATTGCAATTTTCAACATATAAACATAATTTTTTTTTTAACTCTCCTTATTTTTATTTTGTTATAACCTACGTACTTCACACGAGAGTGGAAGTATAACGAAATATGTTCACGTGTTGTTTAATAATATGTCGTAAACGCGAAATGTTGACTTACATGATTACCTTATTTAAATATGACAACTCAATCCAGAAAAATAGTAGTAGAATGGTTTAAAACATTATATTTTTAGGGATTACGTGCGCAGTTTCATCAAGGGATAGGAGAAAAGTACGTAGTTCCTTTTGATGACGGCAATATTTATTTAGCACAAAATTCGTTATGTTTTTCCATTGCAATAAGCTTGCTTATAAAGTGCCAAACACAGTTATATTTTTACTGTTAGCTCTTGTAAACACCGTTGGAGGGCGTGAATAACAGTTAGGAAATAAAGTTAATACTTCAAATTTTGGCCGGTGCGAGTATATATCACAATTCGAGACACACGAACTTCTACGCACAAATAAATATAATGCCTAAATTTACCGTCAGCTTAAAAGTGACTATTTCGGAACACTATAGCACCTTACGGCGGAAATTTTCCCAATGGCAAACACTCACAAAAGAAATCTCATTTGCTCCCAACTTGAGTAGGATAAACCTTACGTATACATAATATGTAAATAATATAGTCCGTTCATGGTTATTTATAGCATTTATGAAGCCCTGATAAAGATCTACTTCCAGGATATTCGTCTGCTTCATGCAAATAGAAATCTTAAGGCGGTCAACTACCTGGGGTTTTTAAACGTTTTGCAGCGTGTTTGATAAATGCATTTTTTGGCGAAACATTGGAATGTGCTCTCAATACGTTTACCTACGAGAGAAAAAAGTACATTTCAGTTGTCCGTAGTGCTTCATCGATGTTCGCCTCTTTCACACTAACATAACCCTCACTAGGGAGCCGCCTTGACCAAGACTAGGAAATTACACCAAAGGGACAACGCGCCGCATTCGTGCGTATTAGCATAAGAACTATTTCTTACTAGGCATTATCAACACATCTTTTTTCACTCTCTTTTATTCGTATTAATTATAAATAAAATAATTTAGTTTATTATATACAATGTAAGTGGAATATAAATGTAACCAAAAATATAAAACGTTTTTGCCACGTTACATACTTTAAAAAAACTCCTATATGGGATAATTTTTCAAAATTTTGATTGAGAAAAGTGTAAAGTTACTGTGAATAGACTATACCACATATAGACTGTTCACGGTAAAGTGAGCACTTTTGAGGGCTTAGTAACTTTTTCCTTTCAACCACTTTTTACCCTTCCAGTACCTTTTAAAAATAAATATTGCCATGTGAGTAATAAACACAGTTTGTATATTCCACCGCATTCTAAAGTTAACGTCTACGGTTAAAATTTAAAAAAAATATTTATTGACTATTATTATAATAAGAGGACTTTCAGAAGTGCTCACTTTACCGTGAATAGTCTATATCGGGCTGTAACCATAGGAATATTAGGCGTTAATACTATACCAAGTTGGAAACTTTCGTATGCATTTGACAGTTTCCTGAGCAAATGTAGGAACGCTATCTCAAGTGCATGGGAAAAAACGTTACCATTCGCAATTTCTGAGTATATGTATACACCGATGTGGTAAATTTGAGAATTATTTCTTAGTGGGAATCGCATTCGGGAGAGCACACTTTTGATTCCTCCCGGCTACTCTGGGATTACATTTCCCCAAGTGGTTTTGCATTTATGCATGGGACGAATGCCTCGCCAATTTCCCGTCTGTTGTATTAAGAAACTGGTTTAACCGGTGCATAAAAGGAGTAACTGTCGTGTAACTCCGCTATGGGGAGTTCGAGAACGGACGTGTAGCAACTCTGTAGCGGGTTGAAGTTATTTCTGTAAAGAAATAATTCCGACGGTGTCAGAAATAGCCGCCCAGGAGCTCCAACAACAGGGAGGTTGGGGTAGTCGGAACAGGGCGTGTTAAACATGATGCAGCTGAGCATTCCCAGACGAAGCCAGTTGAAGCCTCATCACCTCATCCGCCAGGCTCACATTGTGCAGTACTTACGCACGCACAGTTTCGCCGCAACTCAGATTTTAACTTGAAGTGCCGTGGATTAAAAAATGCATTGACATGTTTCTACACTTTATCTGTTGATCGCAACCTAACTTCCGTAGGCCCTAATATTTTCATTGCTGAAATGTTTCAGCTAAACAAGGGACGTTAGCCAGTTCGCAGATCTCAGTTTCAATAAATCTTTGCGATATTAAACTAAACGCAATACAACTTCGAAACGAAAATTTAATCTTGAACAATTAATATAGGTGATAAGATTAAGATATTAACCCTACACGCTTTACGCAGCTAAGAAATCGTGGCCTCCCCCCTCCCCCCAGCATCAATCATAGACGCGTTAGTATTGTCGGCACAAATGTCTTCCTCTGTGCTGGCCGCGAGTGTTCTTTTCGCTGGGATCAAAAGTGCACGAATAAAATGCCACCNGAAAATGTCACCGCAAATAAGTGAAAGGTGTTTGTACACACCGTTGGTATGGAATACTGTTGCACGCGAGTGTCAAGTTCGTTATTCGGTGGACAGACTTCGGTATGATTGAGTCAAACAAGTAAATGCCAAAAGATTTTTCATCTTCTAACAGGGAAAACTTGTCTGTGCTTAGGCATATTTTTTTTTTTTTCGTTGTGGATTCTCGCGTCGTTCACAACGCATTAATAATATAATGTTAAATGTTTGGGCATTTCCTCTTTCGCGACATGACTGGTCTGATGGGGCGATGAATATTTGGATATACTCTAACGTCAAGATATTGACGTTTTAAGCGCTTCATAGCCTAAATCAGCACGTGAGGGATCTTGATAGNTAGTATTGTCGGCACAAATGTCTTCCTCTGTGCTGGCCGCGAGTGTTCTTTTCGCTGGGATCAAAAGTGCACGAAGAAAATGTCACCGCAAATAAGTGAAAGGTGTTTGTACACACCGTTGGTATGGAATACTGTTGCACGCGAGTGTCAAGTTCGTTATTCGGTGGACAGACTTCGGTATGATTGAGTCAAACAAGTAAATGCCAAAAGATTTTTCATCTTCTAACAGGGAAAACTTGTCTGTGCTTAGGCATATTTTTTTTTTTTTCGTTGTGGATTCTCGCGTCGTTCACAACGCATTAATAATATAATGTTAAATGTTTGGGCATTTCCTCTTTCGCGACATGACTGGTCTGATGGGGCGATGAATATTTGGATATACTCTAACGTCAAGATATTGACGTTTTAAGCGCTTCATAGCCTAAATCAGCACGTGAGGGATCTTGATAGTGGAGGGATTTACGTACTATTTGTTTACGTTGATTATTTGGGCCCGATTGCTTTCCTTCGCAGTTTGTCTGGTTCTAGGCGTAATGAATAGCGGAGACCCTCAGCTAACCTAACCTATGATGCATGGGAGGAGAAAATAAACAGTATTTTTTTACTTTCCTCCGCACCGTTTGCACAATGACTTAAACATTTGGTGTTATGTCAGCAGAATAGAATATAGTGAATGTGTGTTAGCCCGCATCGAAAATGAATATGTCGTTGACACTGGTAAGGAAGGGCATTTTATTTTCGCGAAAAGGTTTGCTGCTATATGTATTTCAAAACATTTTAGTTTTGAACAACGTCCCCCCCTCCCCCCTGGATGGTATTTTTTATCGGTTCTAGGTCTTGGGTGCCCGCCCGTGAACTACAGATGTTTAGAAAAAGAGTAACCAAATTCAGATTGGATAAGTCACATTCCACAAAATATTTTCTAAAAGACAAGGTGTACACGTAGCTCATTTAAACCAAAGCTGCCTGGAACTCTTCCCGAAAATCAGGTATCTGTAGACGTTGGCATTTGGAAGATAGAAAATAAATTTGTTGCCCGTGACTTTGCCCACTCTGAATATGGATTTGTCAATGAATCTGGTAGATTGAAATTAAACATAGCTTTTACCCACAACCAAGCCCGACAGGTATTTGTATTGTTGTGTTTGTCATAACGAAAATAAATGTAATGAAATAAAAAATATAAAATGAAAATGCATAAATAAATAAAATAATTAAAATAAATAATGAAAATAAATAAAATAAAAATAAATAAATGCTGATTATTTACACTTAGCTTTTAATCTACCATCATAACGAAACAACAATGTAACAATAAGCTAATACAAAAAAAAATATATGCGAACCGGCCCGGCTTCGCTCGGGTACAATTGAGTTTTACAGTGATACTCTAATAAATAAATTGGGAAAAGACAATTCATTTATATGAGAATAAAATTATAAAATTATTCAATCTTGGCCTAGGTTTTTAACTGATTACGGCAACCGAAAAGGAAGGAAATATTTTCTATCCGCTAGCCGAAAGTAGGGTATTGTTTTTAGAGTGTATCTGTGCAACTATCACGTAGTTACTACATTTCCGCTTTCCAGCGTCGATGTATGAAAATCAAAACGTTAGTTTCATGAAGTTGTAGCTTTAGAAATAAGTGTACCTAGGGACTACGTTTTGCGCTTAGTTGAGAGATCTTAATCGATCACCAAAGTTAAGCAACGTTCCCAGCGGCACACATTTGGATTGGTGACAGTTTAGTGGCATAACATCTGAGCGCTTCCGGTCTTCGGAGTACACGTTAAATATTCGATCCCGGTTGTTATCGATTGATAGCAGTCGTTAAATCATTTCAGAGGTCCTTGGGCGGCCTGATAAACTCTGACACCAGAGGAAATAAATATTTCAGTCACGTTCCCAGCCGTTGCAGGATTACATTTTGTTGTTATTCCACAGGAACCGTACAATTTTCCGGGATAAAAAGTACCCTATGTCCTATTCCAGGGCCTAAAGTACCTACATACCAAATGCCATCAAAATCCGTTCAGCCGTTATGGATCTGAGTGGTAACAAACACACACAGACTTTCGCATTTATAATATTAGTAGGATAGTAGGATTGGTGAATTATTAATCATAATTGCAGAAGTTGGTGATTTGACAACTCTATTAATTTTGTAAACACAAGCTAGAATTATAGACAACTTTGAACTCTTATAGTATGCTAAACAGCAGGAAATGCCGAATATTATATATGTTCACTCTGTTGTATGAAACCTATCCATGTGAAGAGACCTCGGTTATTTTAGTTTTTTGTGCTTGCTTTCAGCGCACAGAGTCACTCCTATTAACGTTTCGAATTGTTTAGAGGATATTCTATATACATTTATGTTATATACTCAATCATATCCATATGTTCATGTCCACGAATACGTCCATATTTCATTTGGCAGTTCGTACAAATTTCATGTGTCTTCCACTATATTCGTACTGTGCATAGCCGAACTACTGCCTTTTTTTTTTTTTACATTATTAAAAGTGGCCGTGCCTCTGCAGACCTACTCTGATACTATTGGCATTCAAGCATCGTAAATAATATACAAAGTAATATACTTACCACAGTAATTCAAACTAGGTATTCATGCTCCAGTTCTACATTTGGAATAAAAGTCTAACACTTTTCTTTTTACGAATGGTGTGTTCCTTTTTCCTCATTTGAATAGTTTGTTAGGTTATTTTAGTACGTATGCAATACCGGCAGAGGGCGTTTTTTGCACGGAAGAAGACATCCTCAATTCACATAAAGAGGTTTTTTTATAGCCTATCCCAGGATTTATGGCGCATATGTACAAGAGAAACTATTCAAATATTAAGGCATCTTTCTATTATGAGGTACAAAACCTGTAACTATAAAATATGATCAACACTTGTAATATTGAACACCTCAGCAGTAAATAAATAGTGTTTAATACCTAACTGATATTAATTGCCACATAAATTATATATCTACAATGCACGTAGTCATTGGTTTAATCAAAACGTANAATACCTAACTGATATTAATTGCCACATAAATTATATATCTACAATGCACGTAGTCATTGGTTTAATCAAAACGTAAGTTTCATTACGATACAAATATAGGCTAGACAATGACTATAAACCATAATTACTTTTGCAATTAAAATAAAATGTTTAAAAAATGTATTGTACATGTATGTTTGTAAACTAAATATTTTTGCGAAGGAATTCGTTTTAACTTTTCTTTTCATTCATTCTCCTGAGTCGGTAATTGTTGTGGTCCTTCTTATGACCACACTAGCTCACATCTAGAGACAGCCGAACCAGTGATGGCTNCTGAGTCGGTAATTGTTGTGGTCCTTCTTATGACCACACTAGCTCACATCTAGAGACAGCCGAACCAGTGATGGCTGGGAACCCACTCCCAGAGTGACTCATGACTTTATTAAATAATTGGCAATTAGGTGATTCGGTCTTTACTAAAATAATTTAAATCAAGACTTTGTGCCACTTCTAGCTATCTTTTACATAACCAGGGGATGTAAAACTCAATGTTGTGCGAGTCTTTTTACTACATTTATTCTTCCATAACAGAAAAAAAAAATGCTAATAATATAGTATGCACGGATTTGTGTTTGTATATTTTGAACAACAAATAAAATACCTAAGCTCTTTCGAATAAAATGGGCAATATACATTTCCAAAAAAAATTATTGTAGTACTTACTTATGCTGCAAGTCCATGTAAATGATCCAAGTCTAGCAAAACAGAGTGCGGAGAGTGGTTATTGTAGCCAGAACACAGTATGTCAACCCGGCTCGCACACCAGCCAAGCCGCACAGACTGCAAACAGGCAGGGAAGCATTCACTCCCAGACAGTAATCCGAGAGAAGAGATAACGAGCAGCCTGCTAAGTGCCATTCCCATTCCTTCCACATTTGAAACATGCTGGCCACTCGCCTGGAAGAAGTTTCGCCACTCGCCACTACCATCATTTCCAGCAGCACTGCATTCACGGGAGGAAAGTCCTGAAATCTGAACAGAATTGTCCTTAAAACGACCAATTTTATGCTTTTAATGAGTTTTAGTTTGGTATTTTCGGACACGGCATTAGTCTGTGGCAGCAATAAAAATGTTATTTATTGTTTCTTCTTTGCTACGCCGTAGGTATTAATTACCCTGGTCCACTGTGTATGTGCAGAGTGGGAAGCAATTTGCTAGGAGCCTGCACTCATCGCCACCGAAAATTTGACTCTTTTTTTTTTTTTTTAAATCATTAGTTTGGCTTTTGCGGATGTTGTAAAGGTGTTTTCTAGCCATACAATGCTAGCACAGTGACTTGAACGTGTCATGTCCTATTTTTATCTGTATCCAAGTTTTGTATAATGTATAGTGGATAATTTCTCCGAAGTCTGCACATTGGCCTTATGCAGAGGCGCAAATAAATATTATTTAATAACAGAAACATTTTACTCACGTAAACCAAATTTCATNCATTGGCCTTATGCAGAGGCGCAAATAAATATTATTTAATAACAGAAACATTTTACTCACGTAAACCAAATTTCATCAGAACAAAGCAGAAGGTTGTATGTTCGCATGATCAAAACCTCGTACACATATTTTCAACAGGTATCGTATTATGAAGCCACAAATTAATGAAGTTTATGTTTAAATATCTCCACTAAATTAAAAAAAAAAAATTAACAAAATCAATTATACACAACAAAAATAGCTTAACCTTTAGTGTACGAAATTTCATCGAGATCGACCAACAAAACTGTAACTAGTGCTCCACTGTCGCATTGATAGCTTAACTTTTAACCGTCGTAGTGCGGTAATATCCTATCCTAGGCTGTGATATGCCACTTGAGTATGTAGCTAGTTTTTGTATGTTTTATCACGGTTTTAAATCTTAAAGCAAGGGAGTATTTTTATGTAACATGACTTACTCTTAGTTGATGGCAAACACAAACGATTGGTGTAATCGTGCGAATTGGTTTTAATGGAAATGCAATTATTAGCTACTTTTCACGTAAACAAATGTGGTCAGAGAGACTTGTTTTATTTCTACGGCGACGCCAAGGGCTAACAGTGATCAGACAATAATGTGGTGTCTTGCCGGTTATATCTCTGCCATCCCCGATAACAGAGGCGCGATTCNGCTAACAGTGATCAGACAATAATGTGGTGTCTTGCCGGTTATATCTCTGCCATCCCCGATAACAGAGGCGCGATTCTTATTCTTTTTTCCACTTATTGGGAGCCGATCTACGTCGTGGAAACAATAAGCGGGTGGAAATTTCCATGACATGAAGTGCACTGGTCGCCTGTATATAGCCTGTTCGCAGTATTTTCACCCTCTTTGATTCAAATCTTTAAAAAAATCACTCCATGTATGACGTGTTTTATTGTTTTCTAAATACCTCTTGGATCACAATCGTTTTATACTCCTGTTAACATAAAAGTATCTTATTTGTTGTTAGAAAATTGAGCTTTTACTTATCTTATATCTATATTTACAGTATTTCATTTCTAATAAAGGAACCAAAACAGGGAGGAAACGGGTGTGTTGGTAATGCTTAGCAAGAAATAGTTGTCATCTAAATAATTAACGAACTGAGTTTGCACAAGTGAGGTGCGCTTCCCTTTAATGCAATTTTCTAGACTTGGTAAAGCTTTTTTTTTTTAATGAGGCGGAGTGAGTGAGTGAGTGAGTGAGTGAGTGAGTGAACATATTTGAGCGGCTCTTAACAGCGAGGTCTTGAGAGTCGATGAAGGTGATTGAGGTGAGAATGGAAAAACGCCGGAATGAAAGGGCGAGGGAAACGGGAGATCCCCCAGAAAATCCTCCGACCAGCGGCATCGTCCGGCACGGTTCCCACATGTGAAAATTCGGGAGTGACCCGGTCGGGGATTGAACACTGTTCGCCTTGGTGGGAGGCGAGCAGCCTAACCGCTCAACCACCGCGGCCCTGCATGAGGCGGAGCAGCCTGGACGTAGAACTACTTTAGCAGGGCTTCAGAAAAGTTGGAAGTGACAGTGATTGGACTATATCGGAATATCGTCAACTCTGCTACGCCCTGCTTGCGGTTCTCACACAGTCGGGCTGATGATAAGCGGTAAATGAATGAGAATGGAGTCCCAGGTGCCGTGACGTCAGGATGCTGCGTGGGACCAGTTGCTCGCAAGGAAGCGTACCCTAACAGCGTGCGCGCTGCGTGGTCTGGCATGCTAGAGACCCGAGATACCCCGCCTTCGCTTTATAGTGGATGAGGGCTCTTGACGTCACAGGAAGTCTGTCGGTTCACACGGCCCTCTTTTTTAGCTCCCTTCCGTCTTTGGTGCGCTCACGCTTGCAGCTCGTGTTTCGTGCGGGCCTTCCGAGCGACAAAAAAAAATACAAGAAAAAGTTAGGGTATAGGAAGGCATGGAGGTTGTATCTCGGCCGAAAGCACGTAATTCATGGACCATGGGCTGGGAACTGGTGCCACCTGGCGTCTACAATGCGGGCACAGCGCCCCCTCCTATTATACTGCCACTACTTCCGCAGGGCAGGGTTGCTAGAGGCCTGGGAAACCTGGGAATAATCGAGGAAAACTGTGACTGGTGCTAGAAATTAAAAATTCCTTAACGGAGAAATTGTTGTTCAGGTAAAACTGCTTTCAAACTTTTTTCTCAGTCTCATTAAAAATTACGATTATAATGCATGATTAATACTGTACAGCTACCTCGTATTATATTATTTGGAATAAATATTTTAAGAAGTGTTGTGCAGAATTTGTATTTCTTAATTTCCCGGTATGGTTTTTTAAAATACTGTATGATGTAATAACTACGTATCACATTCTTACTCATGTAATGCAGTCTAAAGCATATTTCTTTGTACAACCACATACTTGTAATAACGGCTGGAAAAAATTCATTTTTAAATTTTCGGGTGTTTGAAACTAATTTGTATCGTGTTAAAAATGTGCTTTGCAGTGAAATAATTGCACACCTCCTAGCTCTAGATTATTTCCTAAACAATAAGTTTTGCAAGTTTCATTTTCATTTTTTTTATGTTAAGGAATTAATGTTTATTTCATGCCAAAAATACATATAATTCTAGCTTTTGTCTGGTTGCCCTTGAAAAGTCGGGGAATTTGGATTCAAGCGTTCTATAGCAGCACTTTTCGTTCTTTGGCGTAAGGGTAAACGGGCAAGTTAACGTAAAAATCTAGTTTGTAATTTGTGGAATTATTAGCAAAGTCACTTGTTTAAGTATAGTCCATTCATGGTTACTTCCGACTTTTCTGAAGCCCTGCTGAAGTTCTACTTACAGGATATTCCTCCGCCTCATGCAAGCAAATCTTAATAGTGTCTATAAAATGACACCAGAGAGACGACGCACTTCATTCGTGCGCGCTCAGTTACATATTTTACATAAGAACTATTTCTTACTAGGCGTTACCAACACACCTATTTCCTCACTAATTTTATTCATATTAATTATAAATGAAATATTATAGATAAAATTTAAGTACAAGTTTAATTTAACCAAAAATAATTGACTTTTGTGTTAATACAATTATAAAACGCTGTGAAACATGTCACCAAACACATCATGCATTCAAAGGTTTGATTAAAAACGTGTGAAGAAACCGCGAATAGACTATACCCTCAGTGATGAGTTTTTCTCTCTAGAAAAACAGCCAGATGTAGCGACACAAATTGGTCACTCGGTGTAATTGAAGTTCGGCTCTCTTTGTTGCATTGGGCTTTACGTCGCATTGGTAAGTACTGAAACCTCCTGATTGTGGTAAGCTCCGAACCATGCATTTTATCTTGTGCCCAATATTTGTTGTTGATGATGGGCTGTAACAGTTACGTGGAATAAGGTCAGAATTTGCAACGCTCTCACGATTCATACGTTTTGTCTACTTGTGCTTAAGAGGACGGATTCATAAGAAATTATTTTGACGTAATCTTGAATCGGCGCCATGTAATTTCTTCAGCTGTCCGGCCTCGTTTTGACACCGCCTTTGCGCCCACCACCAGCAATGACACAGACACGCAATTATTTTTCTGATGCGCCTGGCATTCCTGGCAAGTTTTCATAGAGCGAAGGTTATAGTAATGTTGGACCGACACGTCATGCGCCCCCCCCCTTTTTTTTTTGTAACTGTGCCATCCGACATCAAAGTAAACTTGTTTCTCTCTCCCAATTTCGTTGGCGGTCTTTTCTTGAACCACGTAGACGTGAATATTGACGTTTAATTGTGACTGATTTGAATTTAAAATGCCTGGCTCCAAATGGCAGCGGAGAAATAATTCAATTCCAAGTAAGTCCAGTATTCATTGTAAATTTTGTACGTCTCAATACATCGCTCGTGCTTAATCGCCGTTCAGGCAACATTAACATTAATTGTGATTTATCTTATTAAGTACACACACACACACAAGGTAAACTAGTATGGTCGATATTTTTTTTCTTCTCTTGGTGCTGGAATTGTATTGGTTGGTGCATCCTAGTGAATGCTGTAGACCTTAATGAATGGCTTATTGTCATGGGAGCAGAGGTCTGCCTTTTCGCTCAGTTTTTTTTAACAGGCTTCGTGTTTTCCATTTTGTGGAACAAAACACGTTTTAGCATTGCCGAAGCGCAAAGCGGCTGTGTTGAGAAGCTGTCTACCGTCGTTACGTCGGGAGTGTTGGCACCGTGCTGGCAGTGTTGTTCTTCGAAGGTCGACTGGGAAATGTAAACAGGTACAGTCCAGGACTGTGAAAATAGACCAGCGCTGGTGGAGGTGTTAATCGCTGCGTTGACAGGGGTTTGAGGGTGGTCTTGCAGTTAGCATCTCAGTTTTCTATCACCGCTATCCATATTAGGAATCCCGGAGTGTCCCAGTGCCTACTTTCGTATCTGTAATACGTGTTCTCGGGCTGCTCCCCATTAACGTATTTCGGAAACTGATAACCAGATGGTTTATTCCCTTTCCTNTGTAATACGTGTTCTCGGGCTGCTCCCCATTAACGTATTTCGGAAACTGATAACCAGATGGTTTATTCCCTTTCCTCGCAAAAACCTGCCTTCGATGCTATTATTCCTTGCTTTTAGTTTCCGCATTGTTTTTTTATAGTTCTTCATTACAGGCTTGATTTAGGATGGCTAGACTATGTAGTAGAGTACATGTTGCGTGCTGTCGAAGATATTATTATTTTTGCATAATCTAAAATTGAAATAATTGTTAGTTTTTCTGGGAACACAAAATTATATAAACAGTCATTTGCAAAAAGAAAAATTAAATTGTGGCTTTTAGGTATATTTTTAGTTCACTCAAAGAACTGCTTGGCAAAAACTGACGAAAATTCAGGGGCGGCCACAGGTAAAGAATACACACAGAATTCCTGTATATTTAGAAATAGAATAAAATACCAACATGTAATTTTGCTGTTTTCGAAATATATTTTCCCAAAAAAATACGCAACCGAACGTTTTTGTTTGTTTGAAACGGCGTGTGACGCCTGGCAGATGGACATAATTTGGCACATACATGAAATTACGATTTATTTTGCTATCCAACGCCTATCTCACACGCCGGTGCAGACGATGTGGGTGGTGCGTGGCCGCCAGCGGGTCGATATGATTGGGTGCGGCTCGCAGAAGGGGCGTGACCAGCCGGCACATGCCCGTATTTCCGCTGCCTGCAGGCCCAACTACGTGGTTCTGATCATTGCGAGAAGTGCCGTGATGCTAAGAATGAGCTTGGTGTGAACAAATTATAGGACAGGAAAAAATCCCGAAATCACTACGTCCGTATTTCGTTTATACTGTAATTAAAATACGTTTATGAAACACACCTCTATGCATTTTCATTACTGCGTTTTTTCCCGGTAATTAAAATTATTAGGTAGCCATGGGTAGTATTTGTTTCCGAATGTTTTCTCTCTCTTTCT
>NQII01003322.1:217811-229079 GCA_002778355.1 Clitarchus hookeri
GGGGGGGGGGGGCACAGTATTTGCGACTGTGCTAACGGCCCTGTGATATTCGGTAACTTCCGAGTCGGTGGAGGTTATAACGCAGACACTTCCTGCATTCAAAATATTCAGATTGTCTGCATTTGTAAAATCAGCAGCAGATAGTAAACAGACTGTAGTTATATTGTGATAACTAGAGGCTTCTGTAGCATATGTCATGCTTCCGAATATGCAATATTTCTTCAGATAACGTTGTTAGTATGGCATACGTAATTGGCATATTATTTTCGATATTGTTTATAAAGTCTGTTTCTGACTGGGTTTCTGGTCGTCAGTGGTTACGACGGTCGGTTGCTGTTATTACTGTTTTATGATGAGTTTTTCATACGGCTATGGTATCCAACACAATCGTAAACCGTACACTTAGCGTATTGTCTTGCTATACTTAAATCTTTCTACATATGCACTGAAACCGCGATATGCTGATTTGTTACTGACGCTTGGGATTTAATGCAGTAAAACCACACGACAACCGCATGACTGGAGTGTTTCACAGTATCCACAGTACACAGATCGGAGGTATGAGTACCGGGTACCTAAGTGCGTAGTGCCGCTACTCCTTCCTCTTCCAGTTAAGGCTTATTTTTTAGACATGTCAAGCAGCAACGTCGGCGGGGGCAAACGATAGCGATGGCGGAAATATGCCCGTGTTGTGCAAACAGCGGAAGTATCGGGTCCATCTTTCCGGGAATGTGCGGAACTACCCAGCATTAAATCATTAGGCATAATAAAGAAACGCTTTTCTTCCAAGCGGTTGCAGTACAAATAAGATTATATTGGAATCTTTTCTTTAATATTTATTCGGCATACAAAATGTCGAAAGGAGTGCACGTTCACCCCGACCGCTCCGTATATTCAAGGTTACAGCGTGAACTCTTGTTTTGCAAGGTAATCGCTCTTAATCAATGTTTTGGTGAGGTTGGAGGAATCGGAACGTGTGCACTTAATCACGACGTCGTAGAACGCAACCGTGGTTTTGGCGTAACTGCTGAAACTACTCACAGATCAGCGAATTTGACTGTGAATATGTTGGAACTGCTACGTTAAAATGAGCGAAATGTATAACTGATTATTTTAGTTTGTGGTATTCACTGATACAACAGTGATATCTACTGACTCGTAGTGAATTTGGCACCAAGATATTAGTCCATTCCACTGATTCGACAGGAGATTACACCTCATTAACTGAACATTATTCGTAATAATTCCACTTATTGAAATGGTTTATTCAAATTTAGAGTGTACATGAACACAGCAATTTAGTAGTAATTTAATGACGTCTCCGGCAGCCTGAACGTGTGATCTTCCGAAACAGACGTGTAGAACTGCCTCCCACCGGGGTACCGGTACATATTATGGTCGAACTGCGAGGTAAAATATCCTGTAAAAGGTGCGATGACAACAGGCAGTTTAGGAAACCTCTTCAGACGGTTGCAAAGAGCGAGGCAATCAGAGAGGCAGCAGCTAGGGGGGACTGTATTGAAAATCGATTTGGGGAAAGGGGGAGCATCCTTGACGGGGCGACAGGCAGCGTATCTCGTCGGCGTGGAGGGTAAGGTAAGGGGGTTGTAACGTCGTTGGGTTGAGGCTGCAACTGTGGACTACCCCCTCTCACCCCGTTCTAACGTGCAAGGCTGCTAGCGCGTGACGCACCGAACAAAATCTCTTAGGATGAATGTAAGAAAAGATCCAAATATGGATTTATATTGATATTAATATTGATTTTTATGAATAATTCCAGTTTTGATTAATGTCGTGCGCTCATATATTGATTTATTCAACACGCCATCTTAGGTAGGTAACCGCAGTAAAGTTAGAACCAAAAAAATTTACCACATATCAATTCTAAAAAATGTTTTATCAACATTTATCAACTGTCAACTAGCCTTACAAATTATGAACTGACAATGAAAATCGCATACGGATTACATTTATTTCCCAGTTTTGAAATGGTATTAGAAGATATTGAAAACTTACTTTACTTTTTGCAATATTCGCACACAAACATGTTTTCTGCAGCAGAACATTCAGTGTGACACCACTGTGCACACTCCAAGCACTGTTATCCTCTTCTTCGATCTTGTGAAAACTTACCCTCGCAATAGAAGCACGCTGCATCTTTATCAACAGGACTTACTAATCCTATATCCAGCAAATCATTGTTTGAAACTTGATCTCTCACGCTGTGTGGGTCTTCATCTGAAGAACTTTCGCATCTCAGTTTCTTCCGTCTTTCGTGCAACCAAACCACTGCAAGAAGACTGAATGTTGTATATTTATACGTCAGTGTGTGTTGTAGAAGCTTTTCCTGATTTTACTAAAGGATGTTTATAGTGCAGTTCCTCCTCTCCCCCCTTTTTTCTCTTCTTTTTTTTTCCGAAATATGTTTGTGACTCCTTCTAAGTGTTTTTGCATGGCGATGGTGTCAAAAGTGCTGCCTTTCCTGATGCTCGTCCATTTTAGGGCCTTTTTTTAGTTGCAATTTTTTGGATAGAAACTATGTGTTCTGGTCCAACGACTTCGGTTTTCGATAGGTCTANTCCGAAATATGTTTGTGACTCCTTCTAAGTGTTTTTGCATGGCGATGGTGTCAAAAGTGCTGCCTTTCCTGATGCTCGTCCATTTTACGGGCCTTTTTTTAGTTGCAATTTTTTGGATAGAAACTATGTGTTCTGGTCCAACGACTTCGGTTTTCGATAGGTCTACGTCTGTAGGTCTGTTGACTGCGGTGGAATCATGCATCTCGTCTTGCTCAACAGCAAGGAAATTACTGTCTTCAAATACTGTGCTATTAACAGTATATAGGCCTGTAGTTCTGAAACCATTTACAGCAACGGAACCAGTTTGAATTTTCAAATATGCTTCCCCAAATAGTTCTGCAATATCAAAATTTGTGATTGGTCTACCGGTTGATCTCATATGCATGCGTAACTCCTCGCTGTAGTAAGCTTTTAAGGGCCCCATGAAAGTTTCAAGTGGCTGCACGAGATGTGTTGTATGAGGCTGTAAACACAAAATGCTTACGCCATTGTCTCGTGCAAGTTCAATTACTTCTATATTTATTGCGTGTGTATAATGGCCATGTATTATTAACAATACACGATCCTCTGTGGAAGGTTTCGCTTTTGAAATAAAATGACGAAACCACTGAGTGAAAACATTAGACTGTATCCAGACACTAGGATGACATGCGACAATGCTACCAGGCGGGGTCTTTCTCTAGAAGGGCACTTATATTTTCCCTTGGAAATATAAGAAGGGGAGGGATAAAAGTTCCTCCTGCACCCATGCATGTGACTGCTGTTACAAGCGAACCTACCTCTTTCTGCGGAAGTGAGTGACCCGACTTACTTGCTGCCTTTTAAAGCAAGAACAGACTGTATTATTGACTGAACAATAGACAGGTCCGTCNGTATGCATGCGTAACTCCTCGCTGTAGTAAGCTTTTAAGGGCCCCATGAAAGTTTCAAGTGGCTGCACGAGATGTGTTGTATGAGGCTGTAAACACAAAATGCTTGCGCCATTGTCTCGTGCAAGTTCAATTACTTCTATATTTATTTCGTGTGTATAATGGCCATATATTATTAACAATACACGTCCCTCTGTGGAAGGTTTCACTTTTGAAATAAAATGACGAAACCACCGAGTGAAAACATTAGACTGTATCCAGACACTAGGATGACATGTGACAATGCTACCAGGCGGGGTCTTTCTCTAGAAGGGCACTTATATTTTCCCTTGGAAATATAAGAAGGGGAGGGATAAAAGTTCCTCCTGCACTCATGCATGTGACTGCTGTTACAAGCGAACCCACCTCTTTCTGCGGAAGTGAGTGACCCGACTTACTTGCTGCCTTTTTAAAGCAAGAACAGACTGTATTATTGACTGAACAATAGACAGGTCCGTCTCGTCTACATAAACACCCTAACTGGAAAATAGTTATACCTTTCAATTTCAGCTTGTAGTAAATCATAAAATGCTGCCACATTCTCTTTATTTAATCCCTTAGCTCTGCTGAATGATGTCCCTGTTGGCTTTCTGATTGTGATAACATTCTGTTGACGCAGAAAAAATACGTCAAGCCACTTGCGACCAGCAGTTTCATTTTGCTTAGAGAATGGATATGGTATTTCTTTACAACTGCCAACTGCCAACTGCCAAGCTAGGCTCTTGACATCTCGTCTTGTCAAACCATAGAACTTTGTTTCCATAATTAATATATAATCTACTAACCTTTTTCCAGCTCAGGTGGGAACACGGGACGCTTGCCTAATGTCGATTGACTTGCTTCTGCAGGTGTTTCTTCATTTTTCGACGCTATGCGAAACAAAGTCGTTCGTGGAACATTGAAAACCATTGCTGTCTTTTTATACCCCATATAACCTTTTCTCACTTCCGTTATTGCTTGCTTCGTATCGCCTACATTCCACTTATTTCGTTGTGGTGTATGGGGCTTCTTTTTCCTGCCAGACATAATTCTGTTTAAAAGAACCAAATATGTCAGGGCAATGTGAAATGTTGTACCAAATATGGAATATTATTCCATATTTAGAAAACAAATGTATTCCATCATAGGTGCATAGTCATTTTGGATTATAAGCAATGAGTATTGTCACACCAAGTGAACGAATATTTTATTACATTACTTGATAAATTTGTTCAAATTTGACACTGTACTTGGCCACTAACTATTAATTTTATCTGCACTAAAAACTTACATTGCACAAATTCTTCGAAGAGGAAGTAAACAAAGTCGACCTCCTCCAGCAAACAGCGCATCTAAACTGAGCTTTTGGTACTCACAAAGTATGAATGTGCTTCCACTCGCCACATCGATGCAGTGCTGCCACGTGTCTCCCGAACCTTCAATATTCCGGCCCTAAAAATAGGTGAGTGAAAATGGTAAGATTCTGCCTGGAATACAGGGAAAATTCAGGGAATTCCAAAATGTAATTTCAGTGGATATCTCTTAAATCTGTGCGTTGTACCCGCCTGCAGGCAGGGTCAACGTGGATGAGAGGAGGTTGGCGTTGATTGGAGCCAGTAGTCGCCCTACCAGTCGTTCCGACCAGCCCGAAGATTGGATGAGGAGATATGAGATTGGGGTGGAACTTGGGCTGATCGATGATGTGCCGAAGCGGGAGTTCCCCCGAGAAATCCCCCATAATTTGGCAGTGTCACATACACCCGACAATCCCCCGTTCGAAAAATCCCCCTTGTCCCAGGGACCCTATCTGAGGGACTGTAGTGGACTCGTAGCAACCCCTGAGTTAACCGTGCTTTCTATCTGAACGGAAGTATACAACAGAAATATACGTTNTCCAGGGACCCTATCTGAGGGACTGTAGTGGACTCGTAGCAACCCCTGAGTTAACCGTGCTTTCTATCTGAACGGAAGTATACAACAGAAATATACGTTTAAAGCATAGCGGGTTGATGGAATTTTATTTAGTACTACTTCATATGGCGCCTTCCTGTGTAGTCTGTGANTCCCCCGAGAAATCCCCCATAATTTGGCAGTGTCACATACACCCGACAATCCCCCGTTCGAAAAATCCCCCTTGTCCCAGGGACCCTATCTGAGGGAGTGTAGTGGACTCGTAGCAACCCCTGAGTTAACCGTGCTTTCTATCTGAACGGAAGTATACAACAGAAATGTACGTTTAAAGCATAGCGGGTTGATGGAATTTTATTTAGTACTACTTCATATGGCGCCTTCCTGTGTAGTCTGTGACAGTGATTACGTAATCTCATAGAACCAACGACGAATTCAGTGTTGGCTGGTGTCGCTAGGAGATTACTTGTTCTAAACAATATGCACAATCTGTACATTGTCAATCACCTGTGTGATTACGCCAGACGTTCGCTGCCAAGCGATGGCTGGAGCACTTGCAACGCGTCCTCGTCTTGCTGTGAGGTTTGTCGGACGAGGTTGCTTGTGCCAGAACCGTTGCTTGTTTAGTAAATTCGTCGAATTGAAAGTCTTGGTCACAAAAACAAGAATAACAGCCGTCACGCAGAAAAAATTCCGAGAGAATTATGATTTAAAATATTTTAGGTAAAGAAATTTCTCTTGGGTGATCCTTTCCAACCTTGGTTGGCCCGAGAATCTCCTGAGAGCGAGCACTGAAATAAGACGGAATATCCAGGCTAGTTCCGGAAAAAAACTTACTTCGTAAAGTTACCCATCCACGTCCCACATCAGAACACAAGTTTTTTTTGTCCTGAACACTAAACAAAAGCTTGTTGCGATAGAGCCGGCATGCNCAGAACCGTTGCTTGTTTAGTAAATTCGTCGAATTGAAAGTCTTGGTCACAAAAACAAGAATAACAGCCGTCACGTAGAAGAAGTTCCGAGAGAATTATGATTTAAAATATTTTAGGTAAAGAAATTTTTCTTGGGTGACCCTTTCCAACCTTTGTTGGCCCGATAATCTCCTGAGAGCGAGCACTGAAATAAGACGGAATATCAAGGCTAGTTCCGGAAAAAAACTTACTTCGTAAAGTTACCCATCCACGTCCCACATCAGAACACAATTTTTTTTTTGTCCTGGGCACTAAACAAAAGCTTTTTGCGATAGAGCCGGCATGTAGTTGACGCTACGTGCAGGTGATTTTGTTCTTTGTCAGGTGCATGCTAGCGGGTACTAACTCGGCTTCGGTGGTAGTCTAGCCACAGCGAGGCAAATCGTGAGCTGAAACGAGCACGACATGCCGAGTAAAGCAATTATTTGACATGTAGTAGTATTTCTGACTCGTAATAAGATCATCATAGGTTTGATCCCGGCCGATCGTACTTCGGATGGTCCGTCCTAAGAGGTTTTCAGTCACGTTTATGTGCAAATGCTGGTACAGTTCTTTAACATCCAGCTCACTCGCGATACTTTATTATTTGTTTTCTTGCCAACCCAATTTTGATAAATGAAAAACTAGGAAATGCGACGGTAGTCCTTCGGCCTTTTTTTGCCCTACCCTGCAGTAGAAACAGTTCTGAACTGTCAACGCATGATTGTTGCAATTGACATACTAACATTAATTTTAATATTTATGTTACGTTGATCATAATCAGCATCAGTTTTCAGTATGGCTGGGAAACCGAACTACCGTAAGGTTTTTGTTAGTCATAGGGGAGGGGGGACAAAAAAAACCACAACTTGGGTTGAAACATTGAAGAGGCTTTGCCATGAATTCCCCATTAAAGTTTGAAGATATGAAGATAGGTGAAGAAGTAAGTAGGCCACTTCACTATCTGGGTGACACCAAACAACCGCTACATCAGTTGGCGTGGTAAGTGGCCAGCACTGAGCATACTGGATTCCCATTCGGTTGCACCCGAGTCCAATTCCCGGCAAGGTTATCTCGATTACGATTTTTCATGGTTTTTCCGTAATCACTTAAGGCAAATTCCGGGAAGATTCTTCGGTAACAAGCCGTGGCCGATCTCTTCTCCGCTTCTTATTAAACAACTGGTTTCATCTCTTGTTGTGATAACTCTGTCAACAAACATTTAAGCCACGCACTTAAAAAAAAATGTCTACCATTAAAAACATTGCGCTTTTTATTAAACAACTGGTTTCATCTCTTGTTGTGATAACTCTGTCAACAAACATTTAAGCCACGCACTTAAAAAAAAATGTCTACCATTAAAAACATTGCGCTTTTTAATACGATGCTGAGACTACTGTTCATAATCGTGATTCTGCTTACTGATTCAACATTATTTTATATTCTACAGTCATTAGGTTTAAATAAATTCATTTCCGGGCTAAGATTTTTTTTTTCTTTCGAAGATTGATTTTAGAGGTATTTGGTGAGCCGTGAACCGACTTTAACTCAAGTTAAATTTATCTTGTGGTTCTCTTGGTTGTTCGCTTAGCACAGCGATGAGACTGTGGTGTTTGTTGAAAAGGGGAAGAGGTGGTGTGGAATGGGGAGTAAATTCGTCTTTATTGCCCCCCCCCCCTTCATTCTTTACTATCGGGCACTCAGCATGATTGCGGTCACGGGCGCGGATCGCGCATGATTGTTCAACGGACCGCAGTGTCTCGGGGCGGGTCGTGCAGGCGGGCATCTCGTCGTGTTTGTGTTGGGCGGCGGTACGTGCTTCGTGTCCGCTGCCATCTCTCTCTCTCTCTCTCTCTCTCTCTCTCTCTCTCTCTCTCTCTCTCTCTCTCTCNTCTCCCCTCCCTTCCTCCGGTAACACTCCCACGTACCCTAGCCTCGCGGGGACTTGTGCTTCTGCGCGCAATCCCCGAGGGTATTTTTCTTCTGCGGTTGTGGTATTACCGACGTGTTGGCTCCCACTGCCAGCCCCTTTTTTCTCCAGCTGTTTGCTTCATCTGTGTTCAACGGGATGAAATTTCTTTTTCACCTTATAGTTATCATATTGGTTTGCATGCATTNCTGTTTGCTTCATCTGTGTTCAACGGGATGAAATTTCTTTTTCACCTTATAGTTATCATATTGGTTTGCATGCATTTTGGTAATTGCCTTCCGAGTATGGTCACATCTGTATAAAGTTTTTCGTAATGCAGGTATGGCAACATCGTTCCGCGNTTGGTAATTGCCTTCCGAGTATGGTCACATCTGTATAAAGTTTTTCGTAATGCAGGTATGGCAACATCGTTCCGCAGCAGTGTGGTGTGTTGATATAGGGTTCTGCGGCCACAGCGTGATCCGTGTCACCGGGTTTTAACAACGTTATCACTAGTCCTTGCAGTCCCGACATGTCAAATCTGGTGTCANAGCGTGATCCGTGTCACCGGGTTTTAACAACGTTATCACTAGTCCTTGCAGTCCCGACATGTCAAATCTGGTGTCAAGACGAAGCTAAAATTTCGGGGGATTAAAAAAAATTGCACTAATAAATGAATCGTATAACTAGATAGACTATGACTTGGCTCTGCGTTATACTGCCGGGAAATATAATTTGCCTCATTATGGCGTATTTTATGACTTTCAATAAATTGGAAGATTATAAATTAAATAATAGGTTAAAATGGTGAAGTAAAGTGTTCTGCTGCAAAGTAGGATTAAAAATTTGGGAACAAAATAAATGCCATACCCATTCTGTGTGTGTGAATGATTTTATTATAAACGTCGCCCATAAAAAGTCTTTTAGACTGCAGATTTTGAGTTGGTTTCGTAACTAAGACATAACAGCTACCCAAGCTAGCAATTTCTGTAGATTTTTAATTGAAACCAAGAGGTTCAGTTATCATTCATTGCCTTAGTTTACTCGGCTATTGGCGCTCTTTGTCAAAGACAACCCAGTTTGCGTCTTCATACGGCGTTCCCTTTGCAGGAAAACAGCGTTAATGTAGGTTTTTTGTGGGCTCGAAACAGTTTCTTTTTGCGAGGATCGTGTTCAGAGGTAACAGAATATGTCCTAGACATGAAATAATGCGGGTATCCAGAGAAAATCCGCAATGGGTATAGGTCTATTTTCTAAATTGCTCTTAACGAACCAGAATTATTTCTATTCGAGAGATCAGGGCATTTATGCTCATGGACAACCACATAGTCTGTTGAAATCCACGTTTTTTTAAATTCGCGCAGTGTGGAAGATTTCTCGTCTTTCAAGATAAGAGACGCTTGAATTATTATCGACGGTGAAAAATAAATAGCTTTAGCAGGCAACGTTTTGTTAGCGACTGCTATTTTAGTTTCTTTTTTTTTCCCCGGGTTGAGTTAACTTACACTGTTGAAATATTNAACGTTTTGTTAGCGACTGCTATTTTAGTTTCTTTTTTTTTCCCCGGGTTGAGTTAACTTACACTGTTGAAATATTATTTTTAAATACATACACAGCTAGAGAAGAGAGAGTTACAATCGCGCTTTGGATGTAGAGCTAAGATAAACATCTCCAGCCGGGATATCTAGAAGTGTTGGCAAGTTTTAATGAGCTTGCGTCATAACTTCCATCGTGCCATTGTTCCCAGCTTCCCAAGTCAGTGAAGCGAACGTGCGATCTGTCGACTGTTAATTACAACTGGCCGATTGCNACGTTTTGTTAGCGACTGCTATTTTAGTTTCTTTTTTTTTCCCCGGGTTGAGTTAACTTACACTGTTGAAATATTCTTTTTAAATGCATACACAGCTAGAGAAGAGAGAGTTATAATCGCGCTTTGGATGTAGAGCTAAGATAAACATCTCCAGCCGGGATATCTAGAAGTGTTGGCAAGTTTTAATGAGCTTGCGTCATAACTTCCATCGCGCCATTGTTCCCAGCTTCCCAAGTCAGTGAAGCGAACGTGCGATCTGTCGACTGTTAATTACAACTGGCCGATTGCNGCCATTGTTCCCAGCTTCCCAAGTCAGTGAAGCGAACGTGCGATCTGTCGACTGTTAATTACAACTGGCCGATTGCTTGGCCCGCAGGGTCTGGGAGAAAATTTCCAGCAGAACACTGTAACCACTTCAGAATTGGTTCTTCGGGCGTCGAAACTTTGGCCCTATTGTTTTCCGCATTTGCTTTTTACCTTCTCCTTGATGGAAATGTTCGAAACCTCCAAGTTTCCTTCAACTGCGGAGAACGAGTACTTTTTGAACAAAAGTTTTACGGCAGTTTGAAATTATTCTTTGACTTCAGTCTGTTGTTAGTTTTCAGAACTCGGAACTTGCAACGTTTTGATACTGCTGAAGTACAGCATCTATCGAAAAGCGGCATGACCGAATTCATGAGCCATTGTTGATGCCAAGTGGTTCGAAACCCAGNGAAGTACAGCATCTATCGAAAAGCGGCATGACCGAATTCATGAGCCATTGTTGATGCCAAGTGGTTCGAAACCCAGTGTAAATCATTAAAGTTCCGTCGTCTCAAGCCTGCGTATTCATAGCTAAGCGACTTTAAACCGGAAACTTATTACCCCCCTTGGGACCGCGTTGGTGTAGTGGTTAGACTACTCGCCACCCACCAATTCGAATCGGGTTCGATTCCCGGTGAGGTCGCCCCCGGATTTTCGCATTTGGGAATAGTGANCCACCCACCAATTCGAATCGGGTTCGATTCCCGGTGAGGTCGCCCCCGGATTTTCGCATTTGGGAATAGTGACGTACGATGACGCTGGTCGGTGGGTTTTCTCTGAGATCTCCTGTTTCCCCCTTCATTGCATTCCGGCGCGTCTCCATACCTCGCTTCATCCTCATCGGGTATCCATACCTCGCTTCATCCTCATCGGATATCCAGACCTCGCTTCATCCTCATCGGATATCCAGACCTCGATTTTA
>NQII01003322.1:230040-271991 GCA_002778355.1 Clitarchus hookeri
GTTTTATGCCTTTCCCTCTCATCCCTAGCAGAAAACTGCAGATTTATCGAGTCATCAAGTTCCCCGCGCGCGGCGAGAACAGGGCCTTGTCCAGCCAGCGTATTTCCTCGCGCCTCTAGGTAGGCTACTGGCGAAGCTCGCTAGGTGCGTGTGTTGCATGTCCAGTAACGACCAGGTGCAAGTCCGTACAACGCGTATCTAGTCTTCATGAGCATGACGTCACACGTGTGTGCTACATGGCATCTGTCGCATACAGCTTATTTTACTTCTATGTAACATTAATTAGCATTTTAGATCGCTGTTTAAAATAATATAGGACTAAATTGCTTTCACAAGCCTATAAAATCTAGCTTACGTTTTGTCGTTTATTTTTCGGATTGATATATGGCCTTTACTTAAAACGGACACATACATAAAATATAATTGTGTGTGTATAGTAACGCTGTGATATTAAATTCATCGTGATTTATATTTAATCCTCAAAATAAAATCTAATGCCCCCACATTTTATTACGTGTATAACACACGTTTAGTATGCACTTGCATAGTGCATTACTTCTCGCGCCTTGGGTGAAGTAATTCCTGCCATATTATGTTTTCTAATTATTTCGGTGAATTTTGTTTATTCAGTGCTACGATGCACGTGGAGTTTGTTGTTATATTTCCTGAAGGTAGCCCCGTTTTGACTAGTATTGTTACCGTCATTCTAGTCGACCTCGTAAATGTGATCAATTAATGAACTAGACGTGAGATATCGTTTGGTTAGTGAAATTATGTATGTCATAGGGATGTTTGCGTTTTAAATATGAACGTTCAATGAACGCGCAAGGTAATTACTTAAGTTAACCAGATACGAGATATCGTCTGGCTAAGAAAATTGTCATATGAATGTGCGCGTTTTGAAAATGAACGCTGAATGACGCAAGCTAAATGAAATGCCTTTGTATTTTAGTCTAGTTTCTCATTCGAGTTAAACATTACAGTTTAGTAGTTCCTCAGTGTTATGGGCACACCAGCTTGTTGTGAGTTTGCGCCCATTAGCTATAGTGTATATGATTATATTCTGTTGTATCCGAGGTGAACGTAAAACAGTAAATAGTTTTAGAACTTTCGTTATATCGACTACATGTTTGGGCTTAACAGTCATATTAAGACTAGTCTTATATGTACTTTCACGTTAATCGAGGAATGTTTTTGGGCAGCATTAGTACTGGCAGTCTTGTTCCAATTGTTTGATCTCTGGTGGAGGATGGCAATAACCGTTACAGTTACGGTCTAACGAGTTGTCCTGTCTGCAGCATGTAATGTTTCTAAATTTTAAAGCAAGCAAAGCCTACAAACCCAGCCGTAGCAATCAGCTGTATTGTAAACCTCCATCCCAAGCACCATGTATACGAGCCAGCATTTATACTGGTAAAAACGCTGTGAGATGATTACCTATGCGAAATGGTATAAAAGACATTATACGAACAATGTCTTACAGTAACCTGTAAGGGAGGTAGCCACCCTTGAAAACCGATATTTCAAATGCTTCTACCGGAAAATAATGAAACCTACATAAGATGAAAGAGCCTATCTGTGAATAATGTTGTCTTTAACCAAGACCGGAAACCTGCGAAGAGTTGTGGCGTACTATCATCCCCTACATTGAGACACTAGGGGGTGCTATGTTATTATCCTACCAATGTGTGTGTAACCCTCGGGTATTTTGTAAAGACGTCATAACCATACGTTACTACATGGAAACACATTACCTTGATATAACACACTCAGGCGAACAGCGTTCGAGACAACGGACAAAGTTTGTAAGGGTGCATTATTTACCAGTAAAACCATCTGATATATCGATGTCCAAGGGTGGCTACCTCCCTTTCGAGTTACTTTACGACATTATTCGTAAAATGTTTTCTATCCCATTTTGTGCAGGGAATCACCTCGCAGCGTTTGTATATGTAGTTCAAAATCATCCTGTATAACTATTAATACTATTAATTTTCATTTTGCATTTATTGTATTTCACGTAACATTGATATGCAGTAGGTTGATATTTGTACAATAATTATAACAGATTAAGGAGAAAGAAATGACTCGAGTACAATGTGGCCCGTAAGGCAAGCGCTTTTGTTCTTTGGCTATTGGGTAACATTCCATAAATAACGTTACACGTGAAAAGTCCCATAGAAGGAACCTCCCGATGCCACAATTAATTCATTATTGCGGATGTACGATCATAGTCCCTTTATGGCTCGACTTCGCCCCCTTCGCAGAATTACTTCGTTTTCACGCAATAATTTCGTTTTCATAGTAATCACTGACAATGTACATTTATAGAAAATTTAAATTTTACTTGGTGTTTAATATTTTTGTGCGTAATTTTAATTGCGTGTTATGTGCGTGTTGTAAAAAGTCGAGAACATATTTATATTTTATCAATAAGTTCCTGCCTTTTTTGAACATTAGGAACAGACGTACTAAACAACTAGTAAATGGTAAATAATCTATAATCATACATTTCCAATAATACCTCTGAAACTGAAATTATGACACGAAAACGAAGAATCTCTGCATAATAGGTGGAGCCGGGCCTTAAGGTAAGCCTTGGGTAGTCTTTTCGTTCAGTTTATTGTATATACTTCCACTCAACATTGCCCCGGGCCTTAACTGAAATTGTTAGGAACAAATAACATATTATTTGTCATAGGTTACTGACTTTATATAATGGAAACGCTGGACAGTGGTTTATATTACCATATACGTAATTTGAGGAACGGAAGTGTTTTAAAAGGTGTAGCGGCCACTTGGAGTCCGGGCACCGGCGACCGCTCCGAGCGGCGTGGAGGAGACGCGTAGTGGGGCCACGTGCGGGCCACGTGGACGGCGGAGTATAGCGGGACGCGGAACCACTTGCCGCGGGCTGATGTCACCGGCTATGTTTAGCGCTGCGCCGCCGTCAACAATTGCGGCTAAGTATAGCCGTGGACCGGGTGTGGCGACCCCTGGCGTCGCTTGTCGCTGTTCACCTTCACGCCCCGCTCTGGTCCTTCTCCTCCTCATCCTCGTCCTCATCCTCATCGGTGGCTCGCGCATATCAACACGTAGAGGGAAATGCGGGTTAGAGGTACGTATAGTCCATTCGCGGCTACTTTAAACTTTTTTGAAGTCCTGCTATAGTTCTACTTTCAGGATATTCCTCCGCCCCATGCAAACAATGCCTAACCAAGTTTAGAAAATGACACCAAAGGAACAGCGCACCGCATTCGTGCGCACTCAGTATAATGGCATTTTGCATAAGAACTATTTCTTACTAGGCATTACCAACATACGTATTTTCTCTGTTTTTATTCATATCTATACTTAATATTATACATGCGAAAGTGTGTTTGTTTGTTTGTTTGCACTTTTTTTTATGTTAAACGGAATAAAAATACGACGAGCCCGCATGTAACTGTCTGTCCTTTCACGTCGCAATGGAGCAACGGATCGACGTAATTTTTTGTACAGGAATATTTTTATCCAGAAAAAATATCTCATTCCCTCGGGAAATTTTTTTTAGTAAAAATAGCGCTCGTGTTACAATGCTGTGTCAATGTAAGTTGTTAGTGTGGGACGAAAGCGTAATGTCACACAAAAAAGCGATAGAGGCCCTAAACCGAACTCTACAGGATATACGAAACAATACAGACATTGTGGGAGGAATGGTTGTATTACTGGCTGGTGGCTTTCGCCAAACTCTACCGGTGATTCAGAGGGGCACATCTGCAGATGAAATCAAAGCCTGTCTCAAGTCGTCAAGCTTGTGGGTAAAAATCAAGAAATTCAGCTTGACGACAAATTTTTCATCATTGCCGAAGCTCAGAGCGGGGGTAGATCAGGCCCCGTGAGGGGCCCTTTACCACCCAACGGGGTTTCATATGACCTAGAGGGAGATGAGGAAGAAGCAAGATTAGCCCCCGCCCAACTCCCTGCACCATCCCAATCTGTAGTTACGGAGGTTGCCCTCCGCGGTTGACATTTAATGGGCCAACTGAGTTTCCCCAGCAAGCCCAGGTGTCCCATAATATTCCCCTCCCTTCCACCTACCTGTTCAGGAAAAGAAGAGGGACTCAGCACTGCCTAGGTAAATGACTCTACCATACTTTAGTTGTTCGGTAAAAAAACGGGAATTTAGAATATTGCAGGTTTATTTAGTATTAAAAACGGGTTTTAAAAGCCAAAGTTTGTTATAAAAATTGTCTTAGATCGTGAGGGCGTGACCCGAGAAAAGTTTTGTAATTTAAAATAAACTATTTCATAATCGGGGATTGTGTTGTACAAAAACGGGAAATTTGTGTATTTCAGGTTTTAAAGTACTAAAAAAACGGATTTTAAATATCAGAGTTTGTTATAAAAATATCGTAGATCATGAGGGCGTGACACGGGAAAAGTTTAGAAATTTGAAAATAAGTTTTCCATAATCGGTGATTTTGAATCACTGGTATTTAAAGAGTGATTTTAAGGTGCTGTTTTAATTCGAAAAAGATTTGAAAGTTTTCTAGTATGTTGTTTTGGATGTTGAGGAATTGAATTTGTTAAAATACGCGTATTTCCTTGTGGGTGTGTGCTACTCTGCCGAGCTAGTGTAATTTGGGTAGGAAACTCTGGTTTTAAAGTATTTTAAGTCGTGAGAGAGACGGAGAGGGCGTGTAATTAATGATTTAAGACAGTTTTTTAAACTGTTTGTTCAATAATTCTTTGAAAAAGTCATTATAGTTTTGTGAGAGAATGCTTGAAAAACGAGCTGAGAATTGTAACTTTTGTTTCACGGGGTCGGAGGTCGCGCGGGAGGCGGGGCCTTCCGCCGCCACTCGAGAGGTGGCAGCACTGTCGACTTTTCACGTGAAGCGCATTTAAAAGTTGAGAAATTGTATCGGGTAAATTAAAAACCTTTAATTGGGGTTGTAAAGTAGCTAAAATAACTTCTTTTAATATATTTAGAGTAGGGAAGAACGTTTTCCTATGATTTTTGCCCCGTTTGTAGGTTTTAATTGATTTAAAAATTTTCGGTTGAAAATTCGCTTTTATGTTACTCGTCAGAGTATGTCAGAGTATGTATTTTTGTCACAAATATGAGAGTGCACCTCTTCAATGACGTTGATACAGGACATTATGCTGATACACTATTACACATTGGAGATGGCTGGTTAGAAACAGATTCCGAGGGCTGTGTGTCACTAACGGGGAATTTTAGTAATTTGGTGTAGAGTGATACGGAACTGATTGCTAGCGTTTACCCAGATCTACAAAGAAATATAAATTACCACCAGTGGCTAAGTAAAATAACGTTTCTAGCAACAAAAAATGACATCGTTAGTGCTCTGTTCTGTTTTTATCATCAGTGTCTGTCTACTAACAAACACTTTATTTCTCCCTATAAGTTTGTTACTATAACCACGCGAACAACATTCAATGACGTAGTTTTTCACCTTGCACTCATTGAAATTGAAAAGCAAGTGCAGACATTGTCAGGAAAAAGCATGAAAAGCATAGACTTTATTTATAAAAAAAACCTAAACAATAATTCTGCAATCCACGCGAGCGGAGCCGCGGGCACAGCTTGTTAATTATAAATTAATTATTGTAATTTATACACAGGGTATAAGTAAAAGTTCAGTTTAACCAAAAATAAAATATAGCTACTTTTATGTTAACAGAAATATAAAATGCTTGTTACGTGGCATGAAACAAACATATCATACATGGGGTGATTTTTCAAAGGTTTGATTCAAAAAGTGTGAAGTAACCGCGAATAAACTATAAACTAGCAATTTTACACTGTAAATTTCAAACAGTGAGAATTGAGCCAAATCAGTGAAAACAGAGAAAATTGCGCGACTGATGCCAGTCAATGTGCCCATTAAAATGAAATGCAGGCGCGGGCAGTGGCATTTTTCAAACATTGATTTCAGAAGTGCTTCAATAACCGTAAACAGCCTATACGTAGGCTTTACGTCTCGTCGACAGTGAGGTCATTAGAGACGGAGCAAGTTGCTTAGGGAAGAGGGATTGGGGAAGAAATGAGAAGGACTCGGCCATGGCTTTTGTTTCAGACCCATCCAGCTTTCGCCTGTAGATATTTCGGGAAACCATGGAAAATCCGAAATCAGGATGACCGGACCGGAAATCGAACCCGGGGTCTCCCGAATGCGAGTCCATTGATTTACCACTGCGCCTCCACGCTCGGTAACGGGGTAGAGTGCGCGCTCAAGGTGTGTGGTAGCCACTCCGTGTCCCACCATTGGACTACTTTTCTGTCAACACGACAATCATAAACGAAGTGGATAGGATTTGATGTTAGACCACTGTTTTTGTAAACAAATGCTTTGAGATGTTTGTATACTTCCGCTAACCAATGTTTGTGAAATTATATTAAATTGGTAAAAGTATTTTGTTCATATACAAGGGCTTGTTTTCTGAAAATTAAGATTTAAAACGCTTTCATCTGTGTTGGCCATGCGACTTTGACAGTTCTATTGGAGTGGGGTAGGTCAATGTAGGGTACAATGTGCAGAAGAAAAATAATCGGTCTACCTAGTCTATCGTCTATGCTTCAACCGCCGTTAACCACGTCCGCGGCTGGCTTTCACCTAAAGCTTGGTCAGTTTTTCTATCTTCCCCTTTTCGCCTCAACGCCTGGTAAATTCCCTGCAAATATGAAATTAATCAATTAAAAATTGAAACTTTGAAGTAGGAGGTGAAGTATCCTGTGCATTTAATATTGAATTAGCTTTTCATGCGGTAAATATATTTGTCGAGATTTAAATAACGGTTGATTAATACGAACCTTAGGTGCTAAGTCAAAATGTTTTGTTTGTATGTACTTTCATGTAAGGCGTGGTTTATGTCATAGAGGTGGAAATATTAAAAAAGACAAATGCGGCATGAGTAAAATAACGAATGTTTTAAAGTTGTGTGTGTAGTAATACACATACTGATTTCAATATTCACAACTCAAAAAATGTTTTAATTTTCAGCGTTAGTGCTCCAGTTACTCGCTAGTCGTCTATACGAGTTTTTGGCTTCGGCTCCAAGTATTCCTGTATTATTTCAGTATTGTTCATATTTTAGCTGATTTTATAAGATAGTGNCTTCAGTTACTCGCTAGTCGTCTATACGAGTTTTTGGCTTCGGCTCCAAGTATTCCTGTATTATTTCAGTATTGTTTATATTTTAGCTGATTTTATAAGATAGGGTTTGCTGCCATATTATTTTCTAACAGATGGTTTCTTCTGTCGGAACGAAAACTTATTTCACAGTAATCTTTGTACNGTTTGCTGCCATATTATTTTCTAACAGATGGTTTCTTCTGTCGGAACGAAAACTTATTTCACAGTAATCTTTGTACTTGTAATCAGTGCGTCGTAGAAACAGTTTTCCACATACGGCGGCAAGTTTATCTAAATGTTCCTGTTGCCATTAATATTTATTTACGTTGCTTTACAAAACCACCATGAAGAGCACGACTTCTCGGAAGACCTTGCGTGGTCTGCGATGGCGTAATTTGCGAATGTATGCCGTCACTGTTGAGATTGTCCTCGTCGGGACTTGAAAGGCTGGTATCTGACCACTGACCCCTCCGCATCGTGAACAAACTCAGCTGCAGTGCGGAGCCTGAAGAAACAATGCTTATACGCTTGCAATCAATAAAGATTGGTTGCTTTTTTGAAATTTAAATGTTTATGTAATACAATTTTGTTCTTTGAATATATCAGTATTACCTTTCAGAATTCCGTCATATTGACATAAATTATATGGTATTCCTTTTAAAGTTTTTAAAATTGATAATATTTGTTTGCTGTGCTTGATATGATTACTACACAATAGAGCAAATAACAATTGACGTCGAACTGTTGTCTGTCCTTTGCGATGCCAAATTTGTCTTCAACAATCTTAAATATGCCCAAAAATTTATTCACTGCAATTTTTACCTATGATATTGTGACTTGATCGTAAAGACCAAAAGTGATTATTGTGGGTTAAATGCGTTAAAATTACAGTGTGGTGGTGAATTGGAGTGTTTAGGTTTTAATTGGAGGACGCCTGCCTTCAACAGATTCCCGCTGCCGTGGTGGCAGTAAGGTTTCCATCATGCAGAAGGAAAGGGGGTGTGTCCCAAGTTTCTGCCGTGAAGGCAGTGTTGCCAACCTCTAAGAAACAAAAATTCCTAGTTTGTAGCGCAAGTTGTCCGTAGATAGGCCCGAAAAATCCCAAACCAAAAGCACTAATTTGTTCTTACACACATTTATTTAAAAAACATTAGTTATTTTCAGGAAACAAAAACTGGTACAATATGGTGGAACGAAATTTAACTCTAAATTTACTACTTAAATAGTAGGTCTATAATTAATTTGAGGTAGACAAATTTCACATTATTTTATTTATTTGTTTCCTTTTGCACAATGTGAATGTTTTGTTTGATCCCTAATTTGCACAGCGAAAAGAAAATCCTGATAGGCCACCTTTTCTGAAGAGAATCAATAGAACATAGGAGACTTGTAAAACTATTTGGTTTGCATGCTTCCCAAATTTTATAATTTAAAAGATTTGCAGTTTATATATATTTTTTTCGAGAAGTTAAAATTTTTCTGAAAGTTTTTTTTTTTTTTTTTTTACATGTCAATGCTTGCTTGCAATAACAATGATTATAGAGTGACAGGTTTTTGTATTTCCTATTTTTTCACACTCCCGTCTTTCTCCATTGTAAAGACAAAGATGTCACTTTTATTGGTANAGGTTTTTGTATTTCCTATTTTTTCACACTCCCGTCTTTCTCCATTGTAAAGACAAAGATGTCACTTTTATTGGTAGCTACACGATGTTTCAGGAAGTAAACAATGGACAACAATTTTTTTTCTTTTGAATAGAGAGGAAACAATAAATTCCTAAAATATTCCTATTTGAAATTTGAAAAAAATTCCTAACTGTGATTGCACTAAAAATTCCTATAACTNATAAATTCCTAAAATATTCCTATTTGAAATTTGAAAAAAATTCCTAACTGTGATTGCACTAAAAATTCCTATAACTAGGGACGGGTGCGAATTAAAGAAGATGTGGCACGGGGAATTACTTTCTCCTTCCTTTAAAATCTTTAATATACAAATTATGGAAGTGAAGAATGAGTATAGCGTGACGTGAAAACAAAACTGAGAATAATAAATGTATTCTCTTCAGTGAAAATTACTGTAAAATACCCTTTCATGTTTCTCACGAGTAAATTTGTTTCATCTTACCTGTTTATATATTTTAATAAATACATGTACATAAACGAAAAACTATTTTTATTTTGCATCGTATTGAAAAGTTATANCTGTTTATATATTTTAATAAATACATGTACATAAACGAAAAACTATTTTTATTTTGCATCGTATTGAAAAGTTATAACTTGTGTAACTGGCTAGGAAAACCATGCCTAGCAGAACACACAAGTATTTAAATTTTTCCTTATTCAGTACGTGTGTCCCCACTTTTTTTTTTTTTTCCAGTTTGTAAGTTCGTGCTTGACTAGAGATAACTTTCTAGGGTTGGCAACGCAGCGTGAAGACGCCGCGCCCAGTCTGCTCGCGAGTGAACCGCTATTAATTACACGGCGCCGAAGTGCAGACGACGGCAGCTCCGTANCGCCGCGCCCAGTCTGCTCGCGAGTGAACCGCTATTAATTACACGGCGCCGAAGTGCAGACGACGGCAGCTCCGTAATCGGGCTAATGAGGGGGCGGGATTTGCCCGCCCGCAATCCATGTTCCCGTAAAGCGCTAAGCCTGACGAAAGGCTGCCAGGGTTACGTGGGCTCAGAACCTTCCTTCCTTCAGCCTTCGGTCGTGACTTAAAGGGGATCAGTCCCCGCCATCTTGGATTTGTACATTTTTTGGCTTTAAGTTTTACCACAAAAGGTTTAACGAAATTTTTTTGCACGACAGGTCATATACGTATAACAGTTTCTCGAAATTTATCAAATTGTTTTAATTTCCCTGCTTTACTAATTTCACTGGCGACAGCCGAGAAAAATTATTGATTAATTATTTCTTGAGGGCGATTATAAAAATGCTACTGACTAGAGCAATGAAGCAATAACTAGGGTGGCGGTGGTGAAGTGGTTAGACTACTCGCCTCCCACCTAAGCTAACCTGGTTCGGTTTCCGGCGGGGCCGCTTCCGGATTTTCGCATGTGGGAATCGTGTCAGACGGTGCCACTGGTCGGCGAGTTTTATAGGGTATCTCCAATTTCCCCCGCTCCTTCATTCCGGCGCTGCTCCATACTCACCTCGTTTCACCCTCATCGGCTCTCAAGGCCTCGATTTTAAGAGCCCCCCNTTCATTCCGGCGCTGCTCCATACTCACCTCGTTTCACCCTCATCGGCTCTCAAGGCCTCGATTTTAAGAGCCCCCCAAATCTCTTCACTCAGTCACGCAATAACTGCTTTGAAAAACTTAAAATGCAATCCTTTTTATGTTACCATGCCCTAAAACGTAAAATAAAATCCGAACTGCAGGCTGTGGAGAAATTTNTAAAATGCAATCCTTTTTATGTTACCATGCCCTAAAACGTAAAATAAAATCCGAACTGCAGGCTGTGGAGAAATTTTATGGCGGTGACTGAGCTCCCGTAAACTATGCCCCTCGCCATGAAACGGATCCCGTCTGACGTTACCCAAAAGGGGGTGGCAAATTGCTCTGAAAGTTTTCTCCGTAATACCAATATTGGATCAGGCACGGAGGAGGAGCTCTGTCGAACACAATCGCTGTACTAGTTACAGAACACATGTAATCTTGGAAGTGACCTGCATCTTGTATTGTAATGTGCAGGAGTGTACTATAAGCCAGCCTTGTTTAAATGCCCTACGTTTGAACGTAAGTATTCACTTCTTTCTCGCCGCCTCATGGGCTGATGTACTAAAATTTTCTTTTGAAGGTGTGGTACATATTGCTGTTGCGAATGTTTCACAAAAAGATATAATAGTGGTAGTAAACATACTGAACAGCTGCACGCGAGAAAACCTTGTCAGACACCCTTCCGAAGTCATCAGATTGCGAGGTACTTTTAAAAGCACGGGTAAACTGTGACGTTTAAATTTGTGGCTCATGTGCAAAAAGCTTATTTCTCTCTCTCTCTCTCTCTCTCTCCTTTCTCTCGTTCTTTCTCTCGTTATTTCTCTCGCTCTTTTTCTCTTTCTCTCGCTCTTTCTCTCTCTCTTTCCCTCTCTCTTCCCTCTCTTCCCTCTCTCCTCTCTCTCTCTTTCTCTCTCATTCTCTCTCTCTTTCTCTCTCTTTCTGTCTCTCTCTTTCTCTCTCTTTCTGTCTCTCTCTCTTTCTCTCTCTCTTTCTCTCCCTCTTTCTCTCGCTCTTTCCCTCCCTCTTTCCCTCCCTCTTTCCCTCCCTCTTTCCCTCCCTCTTTCCCTCCCTCTTTCCCTCCCTCTTTCCCTCCCTCTTTCCCTCTCTCTTTCCCTCTCTCTTTCCCTCTCTCTTCCCCTCTCTCTTCCCTCTCTCTCTTTCTCTCACCAATTAGAGTAAGTATAAAGGTAATTATATGGTTGGTATCGTGCNCCCTCTCTCTTCCCTCTCTCTCTTTCTCTCACCAATTAGAGTAAGTATAAAGGTAATTATATGGTTGGTATCGTGCTGTAGTCATGAGTGGTTAGTAATCCGACTTATTTGTAGAGTCTTAGTGACCGTGTCTGTTGATGTATATGCTGGTGTTAGTAAGTGCGGATGGAGGCCTTGCAAGTACGGTGTGCCTAGACGTTAGGAGTGGGCATTTATAATGGGAATTCATTTTAGAGTTCTTGCCCGTACTCGTATTTTAAATCTTCGGGTCTCGGCATTCGGTGGCTGCCATCTGCGTCGTGCCGCTGCAGTCCGGGTTCGACATAGGCGTGATCCCCCCCCCCTTCCACTCCCAATTCAGAACCTTCTTGTGTGAATTGTGGCTGGCACTACGATGACCATTGAATTCCCCCTTTAATGAATTATTTTGCCTCTGCGTCGACAGCATTTTCGCATTTTCTCCTATCACCCCTACATGGTATGCTTTGTCCAAGGACCATATACCCTACAGGAACGCATCACGTCAATTACGAGCAGTCCTTGTAATATGCGTATTCATTAAATATTGTTCCCACGTTACACTGACATATGATTGTCTTATGTTTTTTTTTTCTAGAGTCGATAGTGACCATTTTCATGCAAATGCATAGGGCTTTGATAGATATTTCCTTGTTTTGTGTTTATTTTTCGTAAGCAGAGTTAACAATGCTTGTTAATCATTAGGCTGTATCAAATGAATTTAATGTTTGCATTGAGAATAGTTATAAAATGGGGGTTTCCCGTCACGGTGCTATCCTGGATGACGTCACGAATTCGCAAATGCAAATTTACCTATAATGACGCCAATGCTAATTGCGAATATGCTGATACTGCACACTTCTTATCACCTGGCGCTGCCATCATAGTTTCCCCGGCGCCCGCAGTTTCGCATGGCCAGAGCACATCGCCAGCTTCGTTTCCCCCACTGCCCGTCAGAGTGTAGCACCACTGTCAGCTAGAACGCGCCACCAGCGACCGCCATCTTCGCTTCCAATTCCGCCGCTAGGCGCAGCGCCTAAGGCCGAAGTCAGGCGCGCAGCAGGCGGGACCCTCGTCCTTATACACACCCGTTTCGGCGCAGGTTAGCTGGAAAATTCTGGAGGAGAACGGGATCATTCCAGCGCCCTTTGGGTCGGCAGTCTAGCGTCTTTGCCGCCAGACCACCGCGGCATTCAGGAAAGGAGGCTTTTAAATGTCTAATACATATATAGTGATTACCGCCCTGAATATATATATATATATATATATCAGCATTGCGAAGTTAGGAGAAGAAATACTCGCATCGGCCTACGCAGTCCCCAGAGAATAAAAAGAAAAATGAGAGTCTAGGGAATATATATATATATATATATATATATATATACATATATATATATATATTACAACCTAACACGATACTCGCACGCCATAGCAATAATAATAACAAAAATAAATGACCATATTAAAAAAACTATCGTTTAAAACATCTACCTCAGAGTATACGCACATACAACACACCGCGCGCGCCCTATGCAATAATAATATAAATAAATGTCTGTATTAAAAATTTGCGTTTAAGATGCCAACCTACTGTGAAACGGACTATACATACAGGCAACACACCGCGTGCGCGCACGCCCGTACCTCCAAGGGATGAAACAGTGAATACACTACCTCGTAGCAGCCCCTGGTCATTCGTCCTCACTTTACCGTCCGCATGACCGCCCAGCTATGCGCACGGCTCCCGGACTTGGGACCGGAGCTGTACACCACTCCAGCAAACACCACCAGAATGATTAGTTACCCAAACATGTGTACATGCCTGCATAATGAAAAACCTCAGTGCTGTCGCAAGCATAGTGTGCAGGTGGCTTACAAGTTGCTGAAAAGGAAATTTTCCTATCTAAAAAAATTCAAAGTGGACAAACGAATGCACAGAAAAATGACAGCAACATAATAAGAGTACAGTAGTGGTAGGTAAAGTGATAAGGGGGAGGGGGCAGCGCTGTGAGAAAGACTAATTGCAAGTACGATGCGACCACCAGTTACTACTACAGTGCTAGTGTGATACGAATACAATTTCATATTCACAACCCCCTGTAGGATAAGCGTTGTATCCCCAGGAATTGGCTATAAACCCCAGGTTNCGAATACAATTTCATATTCACAACCCCCTGTAGGATAAGCGTTGTATCCCCAGGAATTGGCTATAAACCCCAGGTTGGAGACCCAACATAGATGCCAAATCTCATGCACAGGTACGTGCATGAGTGATTGTGGAATGTGAAATAATACACATATCACGACATATCGGTAACACGCCAGACAAGATAAGGATACCTCTTGCACGGGCTACAGCGTGCCACCATTCAACAACGCCACCATCCACCAACAGCAACATCCCTGGCAAGATGAATCTGGCTCTTGCATATGCTACAGAATGCTGCTGGAAANCGAATACAATTTCATATTCACAACCCCCTGTAGGATAAGCGTTGTATCCCCAGGAATTGGCTATAAACCCCAGGTCGGAGACCCAACATAGATGCCAAATCTCATGCACAGGTACGTGCATGAGTGATTGTGGAATGTGAAATAATACACATATCACGACATATCGGTAACACGCCAGACAAGATAAGGATACCTCTTGCACGGGCTACAGCGTGCCACCATTCAACAATGCCACCATCCACCAACAGCAACATCCCTGGCAAGATGAATCTGGCTCTTGCATATGCTACAGAATGCTGCTGGAAAAAACACATAATTGGAACAGTACAAAAGTACGCACATGAGTGGTTGTGAGATGGGTCACAGTGTACCGCCAGCCAACAACATACCTGGCAAGAAGAATATGGCTCTTGCATGAGCTATAGTATGCCGCTGAAAAAAAACACATCAATTGAATAAATTATCACACACATATATCATTCGGTGTGGGAGAGGGGAATTGAAATGCTTCAGCTTCGACAAGTTTAGGGCGAGGAACTGCCTCCTACTATGCATCACGACCCCATTCCCTTTCCCGGGGATAGACACACACGTGATGAATGATACATGCCTGTCCCAAAGGTGCGTGTACAGAACATCATCATCCCTGTTAACCATAAGGGACGGTATGAATGCCATCGTCCAGGATCTTGCGTTTGTCGTCCATCCACGTGAGTGCCAGTTTGTTGGAACATTGAGTATATATGTCGCGATGGTGCGACCGAATTTTACTCACAATTACTNTATATATGTCGCGATGGTGCGACCGAATTTTACTCAATTAGTCTCATTACTTGCTGGTTCATCAGCATATTCTTATAATCTTCAAACGTCATACGATTCTTAACTACACATTTTTTGATTCCCTTGGCCCGTGTAACATCCTTGCTAGTGCACCGGTACGTGTAGAGCTTGGCCCTCAGCCCAACAAGCTAAATCATATCGTCCCCACTGCACTCATCCTTGAATTTCCCAATCACCTTTTTGTTGTCAGGCTAGTAACACGGATGAGCGGGTGGGTAGGCGCTCGTGCCGAATTCGGACATGAGTGTCGGATCTGAAGTCTGTAGAAATCGCCTGTCCCTATCTGTACCACAAAGGAATCCGTGTCCATATAGATCATCTTACTACCATACCTAGGATGTATGACATCGTAATGAAACCTGTACATGAGGGTTTTTGACAGGTCGATTAGCACTCGCCTACTTAAACGTCGTACTTTTAAAAAGGTGGTCACCGTACGCTAAACTACCCACGTTACTTAAATTGTACTTATGTAAATACGCACATAACGCATGCATTGCATTGCACTCGAATTTGCAAGACAAACAGTGAAAAATAAGAATAAAACATAATGCAAAAATTTCACATTTTTTATAGAAATATTTTAATAACAGCAGTGAATTTCAAACGCTGCAAAATTTTAGTTTTTAGTGTGGAATGCAAGAAAAGGTTAGCAAAGGGGTTTGTCTAATCAAATAATGATACCAGAATAAATATGTTCTCCCGGACTGTTTATCACTAGAATTTCCCAATATTCTAAATTTGCCAAATCTGCATGAATGTCTACTAGCTGCATAGTATTTTAAATATGAAATGTATGCATTTGCGGGTAGGTACCTCCCCCCTCTCTCTATGCTGTCGGAATGTTCATTTGACTATGAGTTAGCCATGGCGGCATTCTTGTGGAAGGCCAGGTCACAAGTATTGAACGGTTGGCGGCGGACTGAACGCGCTGTTGCGGAATTACAGTCCGTCCGCTGTACATTTGTGTCCCCGATGAGATGAACCTCGTGGACAGTTAGTGGCTCAACATAGAATCAATTTGAGATAGACAGCTTATTCGTCTTCTGCGCGTGTATCCAAAATTGAACTCCCTCAAAGCAACACAACTGTCAAAGTGACATGGTCAACAATGATTGTGTTTGCTTATATCTTAATTTTTAAATGACAAGCACTATTACATATTACCAATTTGAATTTTAATTAAACTGCATTACAAATTGGTCAGATGAAGTATACAAATATCTCAAAGCACTTGTTTACTAAACAGTGTTCTAATCTCAATTCCATTCCAAGCCTTTTTTGGAAGTCGTATTGGCAGAAAAGCACTTCAGTGTTGGGACACGAAGATTGGTTGTGCGCAGCCAGCGAGATCGGTCTACCTCATCTTTAGTCTATGGGCGCAACTGTCCCAGTATAGATGGTTACTGCGGTGTCTGTCCGGTGCCGTAATGCAGCCGGTGTGCTTATTGTTCAGCACCGTATCCGATCATAGCTGTAAATGGACAGTTTCAGTTTGAAGGACAGAGTGTACTTAAAATAACCACAAACTCTCCTTGAGCAATAAGGGCTCCTAGTCTTCTACACTGTTTATAATACTATGTATTGCAAAAGTATAACAATCAAATTATGAACTTACACTCGCACTATATAGTCCATTAAATGATTAAATGTTACTTCCAACTTTCCTGAAGCCCTGCTAAAGTTCTACTTGCGGTATATTCAGCTGTATCATGCATACAAAGCTTAGCCAAGTCTAGAAAATTACTCCAAAGGGGCAGTGCACCGCATTCGTGCGCACTCAGTGTAATAATATTTTGAATAAGAACTATTTCTTACTAAGCATTACCAACACATGCAATTTCTCACTGTATTAATCCTACTTCCTACTAATATTATAAATGCGAAAGTCTATGTCTGTGTGTATATGTTTGTTACCATTCGCTCCATAACGGCTGAACGGATTTAGATGAAATTTGGTATGTAGGTACTTTAGGTCCTGGAATAGGACATAGGATACTTTTTATACCGGTAAATGTTGCGGGTCCTGTGGGATAACCATAAAACGTAATTCTGCAATGGCTGGGAACGTGACCGAAATATTTTTTTCCTGTCGTGTCCGAGTTTACCAGGCCACCCAAGGACCTCTGAAATGGCTTAACGACTGCTATCAATTGATAACAACCGGGACCGAATATTTAACGTGCCCTCCGAAGCCTGGAAGTGCTCAGATGTTATGCCACTTAACGGTCACCCAACCAAATGTGTGCCGCTGGGAACGTTGCTTAACTTTGGTGATCGATTAAGATCTCTCAACTAAGGGCAAAACGTAGTACCTAGGTACACTTATTTCTAAAGCTACAACTTGATGAAACTCACGTTTTGATTTTCATACATCGACGCTGGAAAGCGGAAATGTAGTAACTACGCGATAGTTGCACAGATACACTCCAAAACAACACCCTACTTCTTGACTATCGGGTAAAAATATTTCCTTCCTTTTGGGTTGCCGTAATCAGTTAAAAACCTGGGCCAACATAATTTAATTTTATAATTATGTTTTCACATAAATGAATTGTTTTTTTTTCCCCCAATTTATTTATTAGTGTATTACTGTAAAACTCAATTGTACCCGGGCGAAGCCGTGCCGGTTCGCTAGTATTGGTTATAAATGTAATATCAAAATTTATATGTAAAAAAATTTATAAAAAAATGGTATGTTAATGTCATCATAAGCATAAAACTCATTTGATATATGGCATATTTAGGAAAGAACCAAACACATCATATATGGGGAAATTTTCCGAGATTTCCATTCATAAAGTGTGAAGACACCGCGAATAGACTATAAGAAGCACTTAAAATGTGAATCAGTGATTCAGTGGGTAGAATTATTTTACTACTGGCGAATCAGTGGAATACACTGAGGTTTTACTGCCAGGGCAGTGCAGTTCACTATGTATCGGTAGAAATCACAATTTATCAGTAAATACCAGCAACTAAAATGATAAGAAAATATTTGACTGTGGATCAGTTTCAACAGATCTTCATTCAAATTCGCTGAATTGGAGCAGTTTTACTGTGTCGATGTTTAGTGTGTATGCTTAGTGTTAAATTCAAATTTAACTTTTTTTTTGTGTTGTGCGGCTGCTGCAATGATCGGGTTCACGGGTTAGTTGAACTATTCGGGATCCATTATTCGAAAACGAATGTTACTGCTCGTAAGTGCGCATGTTTTAACATACATACAGACTTTGAGTACACATTGAATAAAGTTGACACCGAATTATGTCATTTCCTCGATGTCGTTTATCACACGTGTACTCTACCGCTTTTTACTGCAGATGTAAACAAATACAGCTTTGCCTTTCCGCTGTGAACAAAAATTATTGGTAGTAGCTTAGTTCTGTGTTCACACAGTAGGTTTTGCCACTAGTACACTGCACGGGGGAATATATTGTGCTGTAATAATGTATGTAAGACTTTTTTTTTTTTTTTTTTCAAAATGAGTATTAGTTGGTTGGATTGTTATTTAATAATATTGTGGATTAAATAATACTAAAACATTAAAGTATTGTGCGACATTTTTTGGGACGTAATGTTTTATACTAGTAGAACAGACCCATCGCTTACTGTAATAACAAGATTTCATTAATACGTTTTCATGAATCTCTTTTATGTCATAATAGCCACACACAATCTTGTCATATACAACACCTGCTCAGCACGTACTGACTTAACAGTTCTGTGAACAATATGTTTCGTAAAAGACTGCGGATATGTATCTTCAGTCAGCTGTTACTGCCGCGCAACTACCTCCAACCACGCCCAGTTTACGCGCGTCATTCCAGGTGACTGCAGCAAGTGTTTTTATTTTTTTGTACAGTTGAAGTGGCGTAAATAACGACGGGTCATATCGACGGCATGCACTCGTTCGGCCATACAGAGGCGAGAAGCTTTCCAGCTAATCCCTGTGACCGCAGAATAAAAGGGGCGATGGAGGCTTTCAAAAGGCTCGTCGTTTTGGGTTGGAGGTTGGGGGAGTAGGACGTCGTTTAGACGGTGATATATTTTGGCTTGATTTCCAAAATCCCTGCTGGAGCATTGTCGGCGACGACTGTGATTGGACTTCCCCCTCCCCGTCATTCCTCAGTCCTGCGCAGTGAGTGCCGCTGGCTGGGTGTGAGCGGATGGACGGAAATGGAAGCGCATTGTCGGCGCCCCTCCTCGCGCTGTGACGTCACTGCCGGGTCGCAGAGTGCTGGCCGCGTCAGTCGGTGGCCGACGGCGCTTCGGGAGGCGGCTGAGAACGGCGTCGTCATGGAGTGAGTATTGCCTCCGCCAACACACACACACACATACACTCTCTCCCCCTCTAACACTACCTCGATATATTTTTTGTCTCTGTGACTTGTCACAGTTTCTGTGACTCTCACAGTCTCTCTCTCTCACACACTGTCTCTCGCACTCTCTCTCTCTGTCTCTCGCATACACTCTCTCTGTCTCTCACATACACTCTCTCTGTCTCTCACATACACTCTCTCTGTCTCTCACATACACTCTCTCTGTCTCTCACATACACTCTCTCTGTCTCTCACATACACTCTCTCTGTCTCTCACATACACTCTCTCTGTCTCTCACATACACTCTCTCTGTCTCTCACATACACTCTCTCTGTCTCTCACATACACTCTCTCTGTCTCTCACATACACTCTCTCTGTCTCTCACATACACTCTCTCTGTCTCTCACATACACTCTCTCTGTCTCTCACATACACTCTCTCTGTCTCTCACATACACTCTCTCTGTCTCACACACACTCTGTCTCTGTATATCTCTCTCTCATACACCACTGTCTCTGTATCTCACGCGCACACACATACACACACTCTCTCTCTCTCTCTCTCTATCTCTCTCTCTATCTCACACACACACTCTCAACTCGCTATTGGAAATTAGACGTAGTTCATGCAGAAATAAGCCAATACACAAGTGGCCGATTTGAGATTTTGCCAGAGATTTTCTTAAATTAAAGTTATTATTTTATTAACTATTTTTTTTTCTGGCTCTGGAAAGACGTAACTTTGTCTTTTAAACAGGAACCAAACCACAACAATCTGCTTTGCAAAATTGTTCAGTAGATAAATTTGGATATGGATTGGTTCCCGTCTGTACAAACAAAAAAAAAATATTTCACTAGCTACGTAAAAAACACAACACAAAAATAACAATTGCATGGGTTGGTGCTTTTTTATTTTACCAACACTTTTGTTTTATTGGGAAGAGAGAATAAGTGCTGTACGAACTCCAGCAGGGGATCATCAAACCCAAGAACCTAAAAACCTCGCCTATGGATGGGTTAGGAACTCGTGGTCTGCAGATATTGTCAATGGTCACTCGACCCAAAAAAAAATCAGCTGAAGGTTGACGTGTCGAATCAATTAACAAGCAAAAAACATATTTGTTTTTAAATTGGATCATGTTAGTGCCGATGTGAAAACGAACTCAATAGTTTACTAGCTAATCACTTAATGAATTGAAGTATTCGCGATTTAGCACGTCATGGTTAAAAAATATCAAGGACGCTGTGTGTCCCTTAGAATTTTTGCTTCAGTGTAATGGTTTGCATCAGGTAATTCAGGAGCGGCAACACGTGATCAGCTTAGTGTACCATTCGTTGTTCACATTTACTTTAATATTTTATTTTTTGGGACGGAGAATGTAACTTAATTTCCACGTACAAAAAAAGTGTGTTTAAATTTTATTTTAAAAATGTCGTGGTTATTAACCACCCCACTTTACGCAGGTGTGCTAGTTGGGTGTCTTGGTTAATACTAAATTACCCTTAAATTAACTGTGAACATTGCATCTACAATCTCGTTGGTTACCCAGGATTCGCACCTGGAGCGTCCTGTTGAAGGCAATCTCGTAATGACGTCGGACACAGAGATCGCACGTAACCAATAATTTCGTCCTTAGAAAGATCTGACCGCCTTCTCAGCTTTGTTTACAATTTTTTTTTGTAGGGGGTAGGCATTTAGGGATGACGATTTTTATGGGTGCTTACTGAATTTCAGCAGCTGCTGCATTATTTAAGTATAGAGAGTATCAGACGATGGTAAAATTTGTTCTGAATCTTGTAGTGGGGGCAAAGTTTTGGCGTGATTTCATTAACTTAGCTGTTTCTTCCTTTATTTTATTTGTCAGTTTTTTAAGGGGTTTTTTTTTTCGTTTTGTATTAGTTTTGAAGACTGGTGGGCTTAGACCGTTATATTTTTTATTATTCGATATACCTGTAAGTAGTTTATTTTGATGTTTAATATAATTATTGCAGTTAGAAATAAATTCAGTTTTTTTTTGTGTAGCTCCGTTTGTTCTGTTGTGTAGTCGGCACGGGCGGTGACTGAAGTCCAATTACGTTCTGGTAACAGCTGTTCACGGTAAACTTAGTAGGTAGGTAGTAGGGTTTAGCGTCTCGTCTACAGCGAGGTCATTAGAGACGGAGCAAGCTGCCCAGAGAAGCAGGAACGGGAAGGGAATCGGCCATGGCCTGTAGAAAGGAACAATTTGACAATTCGCCTGGAGTGATTTCGGGATACCACGGAAAACTGAGATACGGATGGCTGGACCGGTATTCAAATCCAGGTCTTCCCGAGTGCGAGCCCAAAGCTTAACCACTGCGCCACCTCGCTCGGTACGCGGTGAACTGAGCGCTTTCGAAAGCCCTGCTTAATATTTACCTGTATGCACATCGTGTATTCTTCCGCCATATGTAAAATTATCGTTGCCATGGGTCTGATCATTTTATTCATACATCTGCCAAGTTAAATTATTAGAAAGGTAAACATTTTACAAATTTGCCAATTCTTACACTTAGACTCATAAAAAAAAAACAAAGCAAACGAAGCAATTTTATTATTCACAAATGTTTACCACAAATGTTTACCGTACAATTCAACTTTTAAGACATGGAACTTCAGGATGATTCAAAACTAACCATACATAAGGGTTAACATAAATGGGCCATTCTTAAACACACAAGGAAAGTATGTTAGGATGCCGTTACAAAGCATGATCAATATGCCCCTCGTTGCGAATGCACATGTCAATGCGTTGTACCCATCCAAATTTCACGTCATGCAGTGTTTGAACAGGAATCGGAGCACAAGCATCACAAATGCGGCGTCGCGTCATGTTACCTAAGACACAGGAACAATCTATATGTTACTTGAATTGTGACATTGGTGACTCAAATAATATTTTGAAACATTCCTATGTATTATGCCTTTTGGATTATCCTGTATTTTCCTTCAATCGTTACCAACTTTATTAGGCGCATACCCGTATAGATGTATGCAGCCAGAAGCAGGTGACGTTTTTGGAAGGTTGATTTCTGAAGTTCTCAATTAACCGTGACTAGTCTATAGCAAGTTGGAAGGAGTTTTGTTTGAGCGCGGTGACGGGGCAATTCGGGCGGTCTGGTGCATCGACAATGGAGTATGTAGTCTATTCGCGGTTTATTCACAGTTTTTGAATTAAACCGTTCAAAACTCACCCCATGTATGACGTGCTTGGTTTATTCGTAAATATGTCGTGCATCACAATCGTTTTATACTCGTGTTAACATAAAATACCTTTTTTTTATATTAAATTGAACTTTTACTTATATTTTATTTATAAATTATAATATTTTAATTATAATTAATATAAATAAAAACAAGCAGAAAATAGGCGTGTTGGTAATACCTAGTAAGAAATAGTTGTTATGCAACATATTATTATACTGAGTGCGCACGAATGCGGTGCACTGTCCCTTTGGTGTAATTTCCTAAACTCTGATAAACATTGTTTGCACGAGGCGGAGGAATATCCTGGAAGTAGAACTTTAACAGGGCTTCAGAAAAGTGTGAAGTAACCGCGAATGGATCATATGTAACGTCGCGTTCACAATCGCTCGAAGGGTCGCGAGTCGCATTGTCATCACGCGTGCGCACGACCCCCCCCCCCCNCCCCCCTCCATCAACCCTTATTCTAAGGTCAGCACTCGCCAGAATTTCTAACACTGCGATTAGCTCGATTTAGGAATGTGACACGTTTAGTAGTAGCCGGCTTATTCTTGTTGACAGTCGTCGCCAGAAAGTCTTGCAGCATGTTGTAGCAACATGCGGCAAGCCGATGATCGTGAAACGTATGGAGAAGCGCCGGAATGCAAGGGCGGATTAACGGGTGATCCCAAGAAAATCCGTCGACCAGCGGCATCGTCCGGCACGATTCCCACATGCGAAAATCACGGGGCGACCTCGCTGGGTATCGAATCNGGGGGGGGGGGGGGGGGGTGGTAATCTAACCACTACACCACCGTGGCCCCTGAAATCAACCTTTGTAAGATTCAACTTCAGTAAACTACTTGTATACTCCCGTAGACGCTGGCACGCAGTCTCTAGTTAAGTTGCCAGCGAATTAAGTAAAATGGTTCTCAGTTTTGACTTGTTGCGAGTGTAATGTTTAAATTTGTGACTATTTAATTTATTGCATTTTTGCTGCATACACAGTAGAGTATTAATTTGCGTATTTAATAATACACTAAGGTTTTAAACATTTTCGCGTTCTTATTTGGATCACGCATGGACAAAGTCATTGGGACAATAACAATGTTAATTTTACAAATGTCTAAGAAATACAAAATAAAGAGTAAATTATATTTTAAGAAGGGCTTTCAAAAGTGCTCAATTAACGGTAAAGTGCCAATAGAAATGTTATATTTTTGTAATAAAAAAAAAAAAACTAAGTCAAAATATTTATACTATTAAATTATAGTTAAATTCACAAGAAAGGGTAAACTGAAGCATATATATATATATATATATATATATATATATATATACTGAGGTGACAAAAGTCATGGGATAGCTATATGCAAATATACAGATGGCAGTAGTATCACGTACAAAATGTATAAATGAGCAGTGCATTGGTTGGGCTTTCATTTGTGGTAAAGTGATTCATGTGAAAAGGTTTCTGACGTGATTATGGCCGCACGACGGGAATTAACAGATTTTGAACGCGGAATGGTCGTTGGAGCTAGACACATCGGACATTCTATTTCGGAAATTGTTAGCGAATTCAACATTCCGAGATCTACAGTGTCAAGAGTGTGCCGAGAATACCTAATTTCAGGCTTAACCTCCCACCATTGACAACACAGTGGCCGACCGCCTGCACTTAATGACCGAGACCAACTACGTGTGCGCAGAATGGTCAGTGTTAACAGACAAGCAACACTGCGTTAAAATACTGCAGGAATCAATGTGGGACGTACGACGGAAGTGTCCGTTAGGACAGTGCGGCGAACTTTGGCTGTACTGGGCTATGCCAGCAGAAAACCGACTCGAGTGCCTTTACTAACAGCACGACATCGCCTGCAGCGCCTCTTCTGGGCTCGTGACCATATCGGTTGGACCCTAGACGACTGTAAAACCGTGGCTTGGTCAGATGAGTCTCGATTTCAGTGTGTAATGGCTGATGGTAGGGTTCGAGTGTGGCGCAGACTCCAGGAATCCATGGACCCAAGTTGTCAACAAGGAACTGTGCAAGTTGGTGGTGGCTCCATAATGGTGTGGGCTATTTTTACATGGAATGGACTGGGTCCTCTGGTCCAACTGAACCGATATTTGACTGGAAAGGGTTATGTTCACCTACTTGGAGACCCCTTGCAGCCATTCATGGACTTATGTAGCCAAACAACGATGTCATTTTTATGGATGACAATGCGCCATGTCACCGGGCCACATCTGTTCGCGATTGTTTTGAAGAATATTCTGGACAATTCCTGCGAATGATTTGGCCACCAAGATCGCCCGACATGAATCCCATCGAACATTTATGGACATAATCGAGAAGTCAGTTTGTGCACAAACTCCTGCACCGGCAACACTTTCGCAATTGTGGACGTCTATGGAGGCAGCATGGCTGAATATTTCTGCTGGAGACTTCCAACGACTTGTTGAGTCCATGCCACGTCGAGTTGCTGCACTTCGCCGGGCAAAAGGAGGCCCGACACGATGTTAGGAGGTATCCAATGCCTTTTGTCGCCTCAGTTATATATATATTTACATTGTTTTTGCCTCTCCCAATATAACATACATACCAATCAATTTATTTTAAATTACTTGTACATAAACAGGTCTTCTCGGTTACACATGTCTTTAGTATAGCATTGTGCGCGTTATGAGTGTACATATATTTGGCGCCAGAATCATCTCGACAGAATTTATCCCTCTGGCAAAATATTAACTTCCAAAAACGTGTTCGTCGACTTCATTTAACGTTAATTTATGAGCTGCTCTTTAAGTATAATGTACCAAACTCCGTGTTGGAACGGTGACATTTATCAATAAATTGCTTTTCACATTCGTGTTAATAAAAACTGGACTCCGCCAGGGCTAAGCACATCTCTTAACAGTTATTCTAAAAGTCGATTCATTTAGTTAAATAATTTTTATTTGCTTGTATTCCACATGGAAAATTGTCAGGAGGCTTGTTAGCCTTACCTTTTTGAGAAATGATATTGTTTTTGTTATATGATATAAGCGTATGTATGGGTTCTTTAAAAAGTAGCTACGAAGATGCACAAATAAATAAAAGTTGGAGGTGACCCACCCACCTGTAAACATAAACGTAATTGAGTTCATCTGGGACTGCGAANTTTACAATATCAAAATGAAATACCGGATGAAAACATTTCAATACTATGGCAGGTGATTTTTCAACCCCGGTTGCTACAAAAGTGCGCATTGAACAAATTTTCGTAATTATACCGAAGGTGGTACTTCGTATTGAAAAGCCGCGGTACATATTTATGCCGCGTTGACAGGTCATCGATCAGCTAATTAGCGACGGAGGTTGAATAAATTTTTATGTCCCCGTATTCAGAAGGTTGTGAATATTTCCGGTCGAAGAACACAGCTGAATTATTTTTAATCCTTAAGTGGTATGGTGTGTGTCAGTTCCTTGTACAGCCTGTTATCTTTTGTTGTTGTTTTTCCATGTTCCAGGTTAAATACATAATTAGAAAATATATTTCGGATCTTACTTAGGAGTCCAAGGTTGGGAAAACAAAGTAAAAGATAAATGGTTTTGGAACTACTATATACAATAAGAAAATAATATAACATTTATTTTTGTACACCCGTTATTTAAATGCTCAACTATGCCGAGTCAGCCCTTTGGACGGCGAGGGAGTGACTACACTTGCAATAAACGAAATTTTTCTTGTTTTAAAACAAGAGTTTCATAGTCGTTTGAGGTAAACTGGTTGATCCAGATGCTACCGTGGGTAATACGGGGATATTTTTTAAGGATAAAACTTTATACTAAATCTTGAAGGACTCAGTCGGAGGCTCGGTTGTGTATACATGTATCTGAAGATCTCTCGGGTACGCACTTTCCGTTCAAAATGGCGCTTCGGAAACTTACCTTTTAAAAAAATCCTGACCTACGTAAACTTTAATGTAGCATTGCCGGAGTACATAATGTTGGCAGCAAATTAGAAAACCTTTTTTTGTCTTGGTGTCTTATTGAAAATTTAATGTTTGTATTCACGGCCGCTGAGTTTGCTTCTCTTTAGTTCTGTACAGATAGGATGAAGAAGTGACGAGTAGTGAGGTATTTATGTTTCTAAGAACCTCACAGTCACAGTGGAAAATTCAAGGAATTTTATTCATTACAGAATGTTCACGGTTAATTGATAATTTTCGAAAGCAGTGTTTAGGCTCTACTTTTATTATTTTGCATACTTCTGCCTTACGTAAAATTAACACTACCACGTGCCTGATAACTTTATTCATGCACCGTCCAAGTGAAACCGTGCAATTGGTAGCGATATACCGCATTAATAATATGTAAACTCATGCTCTAACATGTACCGATTTCAGTGGCCATTAATTCAAACATACATGTGCAACGCTTTAAAGTCCTAGAAATATATTTTTTAATTTAGTGCCAACTTAACTGGGAGTCTGGGTGCCAGCGTGTACTGTAGAATATCCATACTGTGTATGTAGTTACGGACAGTTTTTTTTTTCGAAAGTTAATTTCAAAAGTGCTTATTTTACCTTGAACACTTTTTATGTGTGTTTGTGAGGAGGGGGGGTGGAAGGGTACGCAGCGAATAAGGTAGCTAAGCAGGGCCCCATTTCTGTAACTGTCTGTTATATTTATGGTTAGCATAGCTACCACATAACTATCTTTACGATGCGAAATGATATCCTGTCTTTATAGAAAGATAAGCAAACAAAGTGTATTTATGAACGACAGTGGAAAGAAAATAACCGGTGTATTGAGTTTGATTCAAGCAAGGGCTCTTCACAGATAGAAGGAAAANTATTTTTTTTTTTTTTTTTTTTGCTGGTGACATTCTCGAACGTAACCATCATACAGTCGACGGACTCTGCCACGAGTTTAATGCGTGATGCTCGAAATGAACCACATCTGAAATCTGGTATCATAGAGAGAGAAGTAAGTTTGTTCTAAAAGTATTCCGAAATGTACTGAGAAACGTATACCATTTATAATTTTTAATCTCCCTTATTAACGTAATGTGCCACACAAGACGTCCTGTAATCGGAAAAACATCGGGGTGTAGCTTTTCGGGGACAAAGCCATTGGTTTTACGTGAATGCGTATGCGGTAGCGGGTGTAATATTCTCTTTGGGATATGGGAATGAAATAAAAATAACGAATTCGATACGCTTCTTTTATGGCTTTTGTCGACAGATCCATACAAGAGCTTTCGTTTAACACTGAAATAAGCGCGGTAGCACATTGAAGTCGCGATATATGCTGCCGGGAAATTGCAGCCCAGTGCCGCGGGCCACCACCCGCAGCCCGCGCATGCGCGGCGACTACTCCCGGTTATCTCGCATCGTAGGCGTATACTTATGATGGAACGAGATCACATTTATTTCAGTTGTTACTAGTCACAAAGTTGGAGTGGAGTGGAGTGGAGTGGAGTGGAGTGGAGTTGAGTAGATTAGACAGGACAGATTTGGGCGGCTCTTCACAACGATGTCTTGAGAGCCGATGAGTGTGAATCGAGGTGATGATGGAACAGCGCCGGAATACTAGGGCGAGGTAAATGGGAGATCCCCGAGAAAATCCGCCGACCAGCGGTATCGTTCGGTACGATCCTCACATGCGAAAATACGGGAGCGACCCCGCCGGATATTGAACCCGGTTCGCCAAGGTGTGAGCCGAGTAGTCTAACCACTACACCACCGCGGTCCCGCGAAGTTGTAGTGTCGAAAGGGATCACCCGGCAAACGTTGCATTGCAGTTTCCGTCCTGTTACTCCATGTGTCGTGATTTTAAAGATGTAGATTGTTGATTTCAGAGCAGAGACTGCAGCATTACCAGACTTATGTGATCAGGAACTGCTGAGGGGGAGGGGGGGGGAGCTTGCCCTGGGCGCCCGGCTAGCGCGAGCGCCGGATGGGCCAAATTTTTTTTAAGTATATTAAAACTTTCAATTAAAAGGTAATTGAGTGAAAAGAAAAAATAATTATACAATATCTACCAATAGTTNGAGGGGTGGGCACATCCCAATTTCTGCCCCGGGCACAGATATGCTCGCAACGAGTACCTTGAGGCCAGTTGAAGTCTCCAAGTAGTGGCCCAGTGCTGTGTGGAGCTGGTAATGTAATGTGAGGCGAGACGGGCGATACTGCAGCGAGGTGCTGGACCGTGTTGGAGGCAGGACAGGATCAGAGAGCAGACGGGCATCGGTGACCGCGCCCACCCGACCTGCGTGCGGCGACCTTCAAGCACGGCCGGGCAGCTTCCCACCAGCTCATTGCTCCTACACAGTAGGTGCTCGCCATGCAACACACATGTCGTTCCCAAGGCTGTAGCCACCACGCCGATCCTTGTGGAAAATAATAAGCTGTTCACGGCTAACCGAACACTTTATAAAGCCCTTCTCAAGATCTACTTGTATTCATATATTGTATCCTTCCGCCATACATTGAGTCCGCGGTGGCTGAGCGGTTTGCTTACTCGCCTCCCACCAAGGCGAACAGGGTTCTATCCCCGGCCGGGTCACTCCCGGATTTTCGCATGTGGGAATCTTGCCGGACGATGCCGCTGGTCGGCTGGTTTTTTCTCGGGGATCTCCCGTTCACCCCACCCTTTCATTCCGGCACCGCTCCATATTCACCTCAATCACCCTCATCGGCTTTTCAGACCTCGCTGTTAAGAGCTGCCCAAATCTCTTCACCCACTCACGCCACTCACTCACCCACTCACCCCGCCGTAGGTAAAGTTAACATTGCCATGAATCTGCTCACTTTATTCATGCGTCTTAAAGTGAAATTATAATAATATCCAAAAAGTAAATATTTGACTAATTTGCCGTTTCTTACACTTACAGCCATAAGAAAAAGCTGAGAGTAAACTAAGTAATTTCAAGTATTCACAAATGTTTACCCAATACTTTAAGTTCGCCGTGAAAACAAGGTATTACTTTCCCTCCGTCGTTACCATCTTTACTGATCGCACTCCAATCAGTGTTCCCGTTAAACTAAATGCGAGATAGGGTCAGTGACATTATTCAGAGGTTGCTTTTAAAAGTTCTCACTTTACCGTGAACAGCCTATATGGGGGGACACATTTTAATGTTTAGGGTAAAATTTATTAATGTAAATAGACTTACTGAACATGACTTTTCAATAATAAAATAATAAACTGGTGTAGTCAATTCGCGGTTTATTCAGACTATTTGAGTCGAAACTTTGAAAAATCGCCCCATGTACGAAGTGTTAGCTTGTTTCCTAAATATGTCATATATGATAAGCGTTTTATACTTCTGTTAACATAAAAATACCTTATAGTTGGGTAAATTGAATTTTTACTTATATTCTAACCTAACTATAAATTACTATGTGTAATTTTTTATTTGTATGAGTAAAAATAGAGAGGAAATAGGTGTGTTGGTAATGCTTAGTAAGAAATAGTTTTCATACAAAATATTATTACACTCTGTACGTACGAATGCGGTGCGGTGTCCCTTTGGTGTTATTTTCCAGACTTGGTCTTTGTTTGTATAAGGCGAAGGAAGTTCCTGGAAGTAGAACTTGGAGCAGGGCCTCAGAAAAGTTGGAAGTAATCGTGAATGGACTATAGCAGTCATTTTTTTAACTTGTATTATTTTTTTTCGTGCATAGGCGAAAATGGAGCATAATTAATACGTTAGGTTACAGATCAAAATAATTGGCCATGCTGTGAGAACGTCGTGGTGAATACTTCTTGGAGATTTGTTACGCCGGTTTTCCGGTATTTCGATTTTGACTCTCGAGATTAAATTTAAAGTCAACTAGGTAGAAGTCGAACCCATACCGCAGGTGGACCAAATGTCTGATTTCAAACAATTTGTAACATGCCACTCCTGTGAATTCACTTTAGGCTTAAACTAAACTTTGTGTTTCATTAACTTGTAGAAATTCGTACGAATCACTATTTTAAGTTTAAATTCTCATATTTACCCAAAAAAAATATATTATTTTTTAAATTATGTATTTTTATTAAATTGCTATCGCTATAATGTCACAAAACCATAAAATATCTGCAAAATGTAGGAAATAAAATTGCCTCTTGGACAACCTTAAGATATTGTAGTAATATTGACACGTACGGCTGAGATTTATTTTTGGTGCGCCTGCGTAGAATATTATGTGGTTGAAGCTGATTACTTTATGATTTGCACAATTTAATTTAATTATTTCTTATCTGTACCCAGGGTAAGGCGATTTTCTTCTCCTGCGCTCCACGTTAGCTGCACCCGTGTTGGAGGTAACGAAAGAAATTACTGGGGAAAAAAATCAAACAACAAAACAAATATATTACAACTAATAGAACTTGCAGGCGAATTTACTAAACATTTCCGACAAGATAATCGTTTTCAAAAATGATTCCGTTGAAAGAGTTGTCGATATATATTTTATTATATAAATATATATATATATATATATATATATATACATTAATATATATACATACATACATACATTACTGCATGGACGGTGAAAATGTCAGTACCCATATATTTACTGCTCACTTTTTTTTGTGCTACAATAGCAGTATGCTGCGTGTTCACTTATTGCGTAATGTGCTATACGCAAGCACTTTTTCTTCGTCGTATGATAGCGTTAATGTATAATAACTCGATTTTTGTACCCCCCCCCNGTTTTTTTTTTACTGACGTAAACTCTCTATTTATTACGTATTTCTTATCGTGCGATAGTGAAAGTCCTGAGTGACAGGATGTCCGGAGACCCGTGAGGTGACTTCCACGCCCAGTGATACATGCGCCTTTCACATCCTTAGTGACATCACTGGCTGTTTCCTAGATGACTACGCATGGGCTACTTTATAACAGGGACACGGTATTCAACTCCGCACTGGTCTCTTCTTTTCAGCAGTGGCTAATAATAAATAATTTATAGCGAGGCCTGTACTCAAAGCATAGCGACTCTTCGCGAAAACACCTTTTCCCTAAAATATCTAAATGCTGTTTTTCTCGTACGTACAGAGGCTTTCTCCTCAAGAGGGCTGTTTAACCGTGTTTTTGTATGATTTAAACCCCTGGAACAATAGGCGGTTTGTCGTGGTGGTGGTGGTGGTTGTTGGTGGTTGGTCCTAAAACATTTCAACTCGCGGTTGGTGGTCGGTGTTGGCGGTTGGTCATGTAGAAAGTTGAAAATATTGAACCTTTTTACCTCCAACCGACCAATCAGAAAGTGTTTTGTAGTTTGGACGTGTGACGGAAAAAATGCGTGAAAAGGTTGAAATGGAGGAGGGTAAAGGTGCAAATAAAAGTATCGATACCCGTTAGCTACCAGCAGTTTTCAGTATTAAATACCCAATGAATACAAACCTTTGAAATGTATATTTTGGTTAGGTACAATATTTTACTTATTTTAATTTCGGTACAATGCAGTATCTTTCTGTCGCATAACATTTTCAATTATCGCTTACCTCATTACTTTTGATTTCCGACAGTCAAAAAATCTCACCGAATAAAAATAATAAGACTTTTTTTTTTTTTTTTTTTTTTCAGATATACTGCTACCTGGTGGCTCGATCGCGAAACAATTTACACCAACGTGCCAATCGCCTATTGTCTCATGGAATACGTCGCACACCACCACCACCACCAGCCAATTGTACCAGGGGCTTTACGCGGGCGACAACCTTTCTCTTACTATGTTGGAATATTTTGCCGGTTATGTCATCTTGTATACCAATATTCAGTAAGGTAGTATGCCGATCATTTGAGTTGATATAAATTGGGTTCCCCTATTTGAATTGCATTAGTTTTATTTTTGCACTTCCGTTGGAGGCGTTATCATAGATGATTGTCGGGCACAAGCAGCGGAGACAATTTTTTCGTTAGGAATATCCTAGTGAAGTTTGTTGTTATTGTTTCCTAACGTGTTGTATAGAAGCTGTTATTAAGAGTGCTGGTTACCAAAAATTAGTTATTTGAAATGTGTACGAAATACCTTTCAACTAGTAAACATTGCTTTTAAGTACTCTTTTATCGCATAAAAAAAATTAAATCCCATAGCTTAAGCATTACGGCATGTCAAAATCAAAATTTTAGTGTTTTTGAGACGTGCAAATAAAATTAAGGAAACAATTGTCAGGAAATCTAACAATGGTGACTAAAAGGTAATGTCTTAATTCATTTTATGATACGCGTAGTAAAATTTATTTTACGAATGAAGATTGCTTCTAATTAAATATATGCAGAAAATTACTTATTCGGAAACATTAAAAAAACTGCAAAAACATTTCTTGCATGGTTTAAAATATTTCCTGAATTAACTCGGGGCATTTTATTTCGAATCAATAATCTAATTTCAGTTTATATTATTCGTACCTCTCAAAAACGTTAAGTTTGTGATTTTAAAATTCTGTTATGCGTTTTAAATGATTTTGAGTAAATATTTGTAATATGTGTACAAGTTTAACAGTATTTTGTACAAATATTAAATTATGGATTCTGGGGACCGGCACCCTTGAAATTGTGTATGTAAGGGTAAGGTCAATTCTACTCAAGTTAGCAATAAAACGAGATTTCTGATGGTAGAGTTTGGCATAGGGAAAATTTCCGCCGTTACGTACGCAGTGTTCCAAAGAGGTCACTTTTAATTAAAATTTCAATCTACGTGAATAATAAAAGGTAAAGATTTGTCTTATTTGCGTAGTTATTTTATATTTGATTTATGATTAGTTCATTATTTTGTTTTTTAACGTAGAAAATAGAGGGAATCCGGTACACATGCGACACTAGCGCTTACCTAGTGGCAAAAATTTAAGTTGCCAAGTATGCGGAATTGTACCCGCAGTCATCGCGACATTGTCCAGTAGGCGGTCGCTGTTGGCGCCGATGTGGGTATCCACTGAGGCGTGGTACGAGACTGCCCGCCACTGACCTGTGGCGGGCAGTGTGACCCCGACCCGACCCCTGGACGCTTTAGTGCTCGGTTCCAAGGTCGCGCGGCTAGATGACCTCCGCGTCGTGTCGGGTGTAGGCGGCGCCATCTGCCGACACCGGTGCCACGGCTCCCGTTCTCGCTGCCTGCCGCCTGTAGCTCGGTGAGACCACAGAGGAGATAAGCACACAGAGGCTAAATGGCGTCGCACTACACATTCTCTGATTGGCCGCGTGAGGCTATGAGAACGAGCTTTGTGTCTGATTGGCTACTGCATGCTGCGAAACGTTCCTTAATTGCTGAGCTGCCGGCTGGCGAGTATGTGACCAGGTGCTGATTAGCGAACACGCGGCGTAAGCGTTCAATAAAGTTCATGGTTTACAACCAAATTAACGTTGAAAGGTGGTGTAGGGACGTAGGACGTTTCATAATGCTTATTACACCTCGTATGCTTGGTCATGTAGTATCGTGTCTGGCTCGCATTCAGAAGGTCGTTTGGGCGATCCCACTCGACTGTAGTTTTTACGGTTTGTCCCAAGTGGTTTTCAATGCTGATGCTGGTTTGGTTATTTTATGTGGAGCTTCCCAACACCCACTCGTTAAATTGACTTCATCATTAGTCCTTGCGTATAGGAGGAAGTAAAAATGATTTCCATGGTTTTGCCATGACACGAGATCCATGCCATGTTCCACAATACATGTCCACATTTTAGATTATTCTTCAGTGTGCATTCCCCATATGAGCTTTGCACACACACACACACACGTGAATGATTTAAGATAGACGGTCTAGTTGAGGCGTGACTTCACGTCTTGTGCAGAAATTCGTCATTTCCGCGTCGTAATTTGTTTCAGGATAATTATCCAGAATTTTTGACTATGTAAGTTGTCTGGTATTTTTCTACCTAATTCTTACTGTAATTTGGTAGTTATAAGACAGTAGCGTACTGACATTTGAAACTTTATATCATGCTATTTGTGACAAAAATTAACTTTGATATCTCGGATTTCATGTCTGTGCTGTAGAGTAAGGCAATTAGACAAACTTCTGTTGTGGCATTTTATAAAATCTTACTTTGCAAAGTTTCTATCACTACTAAGTGAAAGATTCCAATATATTAGGCAATGCCGAGCCTTAAGGGGACTCCGTAGTAAAATATCGCCCGTAAAATGAGTTTTTATGCGAATACGCGTGCCTTAGTAAATATATGTTCTGTGAATACAACCTCTTTTACAGGTAAGAAAAAAATATATCTGCAGCTTCCACTTTTTGCTTTATTAAAAAAGCATAGTGTTAAGTTGTTAAAAATAGCACATGTAGGTTAATCCATTGGCTTACGTCGCATGTAATAATATGCAATTGTTACAGGTCTAACTTGCGAGAAATTCAGCTTCCCGGGGATGCTTACTGCAGCTTTGGGAGGGCCTGTCGCAAAACGTCCTTATGGCCAGACGAAACCTTGAGGCGTTTAATTTTTTTGTTACTAGGGGTTCTCCTTAATGTAATGCACCCAGCGCTCACAGGTGCCTTTGTCTGATCCACGAAGGTGGCGGTGGCGGTATTGATCAGCTCGTTGCTGGAGCATCCGCTGTGGTCGGCTCGCACGACCGATCTCGGACCTGCGTCGCCTGGCGGCTTCCCGGTAGTTCGCCAAGTTCTGCTTCCGCCTGGGTTAAGATGGGGGTGCTACGCCAAGGTACGACCCCCCCACCTGCAGGCGGGAAGATGGGTAAACTCGGACGTCGGAACAACTTCAAGTTGGGGCAAGGCTTTCCAAGTCTAGGTTTCACGATGCCGCCAACCCCTCCGGTAGTTGGCAACCTGGCTCCTTACTTTTGTGTCCATGTACGGCCATAAACGAATAAAATATCCACTTCATCAAAAGAAAGATGCATTCAGTCTTTGGTACAAACAATACAATAAAACACGGCACAAAATAATAATGAAACTGACCAAAGGACTCTTCGACAGCAACAAATAGCAATGAAAGCGATACACAAAAAAATTAATCATGCTGGGTGATCGTACATGGCACACAAGAAAGAAACAAATATATTATACAAGACATACCTGTAGCTTCAAAACATAAAGGCCCAGAGGAATTATATTAAAATATTAAAATGACAAGACGTGAGTTGTGATTGTGCATTTCGAGTTATTTTCTTTTTAAATTTTATTTCCCCCCTTTTTTTTTACTTACTAACAAACAGAATCACATCCTTTGGAACGAATAATTATTGGATATTCAAGTACAAAACAATTGACAACAAATAGACTGGAAAAATTCATCATTAACTTGAAGCATCAATTATACAACAGAGAGTACTTTCTAACAGTAAACTTAAAAAAGTCTTTCTTCCGAACATAAGATGTTATAATCGACTTACGTTTACACCATACATTTTTAATTAAACTTTAGTTAAAAATAAATTGAAGTCAGTTGATTTCCAGCAGTTTAAAAATGATTAAAAAGGGTACCCCGCACAAAATGTAAGTTACTTAATTTAAATTTAACAACATAAATTACTTTTGACACGAATAACTTGAAATTAGGTTTCTTCAGTGCGTGAAATGTAATAGGTAAACATATTAAAGTTTAAAATGGAATAGGTAGCAGACTTGGCTGACGAGGCCCGATGGACTCTTGAACAGAAAATAGCAGTTTTCGGGAGGAAGACACGCGCCGAAGATAGAACAAATGCCATTACTGTCCCCACTGCAGTTGGGAGATGGGCACGCTTCCAAAAGCAGGGGAAACCAGGCAGTGTCCAAGGACACCGGCACCTACGCTGAACTTCGCAGCCAGCACAACATTTTGCGATTACATTTCAAAAGTCGAAAACGTGGTTTGAGAAGCAGGAACAATTATAGTCATGGACTACGCGGTTTACGCAGACTCTCTCTACAACAGAGAGTACAAAACAATTAAATCAACTTATTGAACAACTTCAAAGACGGGGAAGGGGAAACCATTATTTGAAGACTTCACTCACCATGAGGGAAACAGACGAACGGTGAAACTCAAGAAGTTGGCATCACCAAAAATCCTCTAAATGCACAATTTTACTCACTAGGAAAATGTTGAAAGACAAATAGTGCCGAAAACATGATGTTTTAGTTCAAGTGACAAAAGGTTTGACTGCAGCCGCATCACAACAGCACGTCATTATGGCTCCATGCCAAGGAAGTGTTCAAAAAAGTTACGTGAAAGACGCAGAAGTACCGAACAAAAGACGAACGATAGATGTCGTTGGCTGTCCAGAAGAGGGGAATGTGCTCAAGCGCACAGAGGTAGGGGCAAATATCACGTGAACAGACACATTTTTTTTATGTGAAATCACGCACCAAGCGTCAGGACTACGCCGAGAAAATGTGCAAGAAATTTAGCTGCAGGGAAGAGAGTGGAAGGGGTAGCCTCAGACGGCGACTGAAAGAATTCGCAACGCAGCATTGCATATCCGGCCCGTAGAGAAACAATCTCATGAAACACCGGTCTGCAGGCTTCTAACAAGATTAACGTAGCATTTAAAGCACAGACCCAAAACTGAACTGAATCACGGTAACGGGAAAAATATTCAAACAATAAAATAGTGACAAACAATGATTAAATAGACTGAAATAGTTAAATAACTTCATTTATATAGTCAGATAAACCGTATCTCAAAATATATCAAACATTTACGAAATACAATTCGTGACATAAATAAATATGTGACAAATATAATTAAATTACTAATTAAATAAATGTTAAGATAATTTAAAGGGAGAATAAAGGTATTATTTACTGCAATAATTAAGATAATAAATGTAACGGAGACATTTAATAATGTTACTCGCAATAGTTGTAATTTACTTAAAAGATGAAAAACAGTTTTGAAAATTACCTAAGAACAGTGCCGCATTTTGAAACGACACTTTTCTGGCGTGCGCCGACGGTGGCCGTTATAGCCGCGTTAACCCTCTTCAGTCCCTCGTTGCTTTGTGGTTTCTGGTACTGCGGGCCTAGCGAGGTATAGTCAATTCGCTGTTTATTTACACTTTTTCAATCAATCCTTTGAGAAATTTGTCTGGTTGTTTCCTAATTAAGCTATTTATCAACAGCGTTATATATTTGTGTTAACTTAAAAGAACCTAAAAGTGCCTTATTTTTGGTTAAATTATTTCATTTATAGTTAATGTGAATACAAACGGTGAGGAAATAGGTGTGTTGGTAATGCCTGGTAAGAAATAGTTGTTATGCAAAATATTGTTGCACTGAGTGCGTACTAATGCGGTGCGTTGACCTTTTGGTGTAATTTTCTAGGCTCGGTTAAGCTCTGTTTACATGAGACGGAGGAACATCCTGGAAGTAGAACTTCCAGCACGGCTTCAGAAAATTTGGAAGTAACCGTGAATGGACTATATCGCCGTAGTAGTCGCGTTTGGGAGGACCCGGCCACGCTTATCTGTCCAGACATGATTTCTATTTTCGTGAATCTCTCCAAGTGAATACCAAGTTGGTTTCTTAATTCAGGCCGTTATCGATGTTCTCTTTCTTATTGCCGTTAGTCCGAGCCTATGGGCCCGTCTCTTTACTATCCTGCTGTCTGCGAGACATTAAGTAATACATACCAGGTGGTGGGTCGCGGTGAATTTAATGGTCAGACTCGCTTCCGCCAAAGCGAAACGGGTTCGATTCTTGGCGTGGTCGCCCGGATTTTTGGCACGTGGGGAAACATGGCTGACGTTACCGCCTTTACATTCCGCCGCAGCTCTCGCCTTATTTCACTTTCACTGACGTGCAATACTTCACTGTTAAAGTTATCAGTCCGAACATATTTTCTGTACATTCGTTGTTTGAGCGTTTGCGCGTACCTCAGCACATATCCTGGGAATACAACTTATTGTCAGAAGAGATTAGAAAATATAGTTTTATCTAAGTCCGTGCGGTTTCATTTTCATCATATTTAGTGTATTTAAAGAAAAAAAACCCTTGAAAATGGTTTAAAAAAAAAAATAGCATTTTTGAACTTGACTAGGCAATTTATTTTAACGTGTAGGGAAAAAGTAAAACGGTCGATTCGTAGTTACATCTTTGGGCTTTCATCGCTTATAAGTCCCTCTGTTATGGATTAACTTGCAGAGGAAAGCGTAATGATGGAAGCACTGCACACCGGGTTAGCTCCTTGCGCGTACGAGCGATGGGGGGCTGTGTGCGCGTGTTATTGTCGCCCGTATCGCTGTGCCTAGAACACAAAAGAAAAAATAAAGGAAATCTCCGGTCAGTGTACTTTTAAGCGCCGACCAAACCTGCCATTTCACCTCAAACGCACCTACTATTGCGACCACGTAATATTTCGGTCCGTGCTGTGCCCGACGCTGCTCCATATTTACAGCCAAGGAAATGCCACCTTGTCTCGTCTTCTGGATGGACCAGTGCTGTAAGGACGTTCACAAATCATATTATACCCAAGGAGGGAACTGAATTGAACACCGATAGCTATATAGCTTGAGTACATTTCATTTTTACCCAAGTGAGGAATTGGGAAGCACTTTTCAAGGAACTGCGTTAGCACTGGCTAGGGATTGCGAGAAGCATAGCACTGCCATTAAGGAAAGCCCCATAAAAAATGTAAGACTTCAAAAATAATTGCCTATTAAACTGGAAGGAAAAACGTGGCGGGTTAATCAAAATTGAACTCATATTTTACCGGATTCCTCTTCCAAAAAACACAATGGCGGAAACTGAAAGCAGAAACTAGCATTCGGGTTAGAAAAGTTTTATTATATGTAATTCGTCAGCAGTTAACACTTAAACATAAAACAGTTTTTTTATCATCAGCTTGACGGCTGAAGCTCTGCACAGATCGCACGGCATGGACAGGCGGCAGCTTCAGGGAATGTTCTATCACGCGGGGGGCGGAGCTCCGTCGACATTTGTTGAAGGGAGGGTGAGCTGGACGTGCCATTCCTGCGCGGACCGGAGCAGAGTCCTTGAATGAAGGTGGTTGTGTCGTCGTGGACCCCCGGGAGTGATTAAGTCGCGCCAGTCACTCGTCGCTCGCGCGAGTGAAAGACCAAGTGTCTTCTCTGCCGCGCTACAGACCGTGCGAGGCCAGTCATAAGCTGCCCCCTTCTTCCTCTACAACCCAGCCCCGTCGCTGGGACTTTCGAGCGTACGGTATGTTGGCTCTTGCCCTGCCTAAAGCACTCTTGACGATTCGAAAAGTTGAAATTTAAAGTCAAAGTCAAGCAACCATTTTGCCGAGAATCTAACAGAGGTTATGTGCATGAGTGTTATTTTATTGTAGGGCACCGAGCTCGCCTAAATTAATTAAATGGCAAACGAATAGAATATGGAGATGAACTACTTGAATTGATATTTTTGAATAAAGTAAACAAGTAAGATTTTGTTTTTAAATAAACTTTTAATATAACTTTTAAGCAGCCAATTTTAAAAACAAGTACGTGAAAAGCATTTCTGGATGATATGATAATGATTTACATAATAAGATACACATAACAAGATACACATTTTTTTAAAGTTCGCAGAACCTATTTTAATTTATCTGAACTTTGAATTTACAATTTGTATTGTGTATTGGTGGTTTCGTCAAAGGAATGGAAATGTACAGTCAAATGTTAAAGTCTTCTATTATGTTAAGCCCATAAAGGCCAGTTCGCATTAATGTTATAATGTACCTCACGAACTAGTAAACTTTTATTTTTTACAGTTCTGAAAGTAGACTTGTATTTGTTACGTCAATGGCAAGATCTTTATCTGTTGACATACTGGGAAGGTTGACTGTCAGCTGAGTGTGTTTATGTAAACATCTTCTGTGGCAGAGGGAGACACACTGCCAGGCTGTTCACGGTAAACTGAGCACTTTTGAAGTCCTGCTTAAGATCTACTTGTATGGAAGTTGTGTATTCTTCCACCGTATGTACAATTAGCATTGCCATGGGTCTGACCACTTTATGCGTCGGTGAAGTGAAACTGTAAAATTATTAGAAGAAAAAAAAATTACAATTTAATTTTTAAATTTATATGCATTAAAAACGGAAGGTAAAAAAAATGTCAATATTCACAAATGTTGACCTAACACTTTAATTGAACGCTAAGAAGTGGAACTGCCTTCTCTCCTTCGTTGTCAACGTAACTCGGTGCATGCCAGTCAGTGTGCAGGTAAGGACAGTGACATTTTTCTAATGTTGATTTCCAAAGTCGTGTTGCGTAGTGTTACCTGGGATCTGGAAAAGGTTTTTGCATGTGTTTGTGTATGTACGCATAAAGAAATAGTAAATGTATTTGTTCCATAATACTGTATTTCTGCCCTTAATAACCTACCGCGTCTCGCACCTAGATGGCGCCCATTTGCATTCATAGAGTTTCAGGTTGGTATATTTCAGATCATTAACAGTTTTATCATTTTAACCTGCATGCACACTCACAAATTATATTAAAACTTGAACTTCAACTGCAGTAGTATGAAGTTTACTACTGATGCCACAACAGATTACAGTCCAGACGGAAGTTGTTAGGAGTGAAAATGAATAAAGAAAGCAAACAGTAGTTTCTTTAATCTGATTGGTTAACATTGAATGATCCTTATGTTAAGTTGAAATATGTTCAATTCCTTTTATGGAAAGTTTTAACTTCAATCTTTATTCATATTGAATACACTGCTGCCTGATCTATACCTGAAACTATAACGCAAAGTTAACTTACCGAGCTCCACGTTAACTTCAACGGTCAACCGGCCTTAAGGCAAGTGCGCACTATACTTGGTCCATTCGTATTATCTTCATATTTGTTGAATAAAATCTTTGAAAAAATGCCCTATCTATAAGGTAGTTTATAAATATGTAGTAATACATCCGTTACATGCTTCTGTTAACATAACATCATCTTATTTTTAGTTATATGGGACTTCTACTTATATTTTATGTATGGATTATATTTAATTTACAATTAATAAAACAAAAAATAGACGTATTGGCAATGTCTAGTAAGAAATAGTTCTCATGGAAAATAATATTGAATTGAGTGCACACGAATGTGGTGCGTTGTCCATTTGGTGTATTTTTCTAAACTTAGTTATACTTTTCAGCTTGAGGCGGGGGAATATCATAAAAGTAGAACTTAGCAGGGCTTCAGAAAAGTTGGAAGTAACCGTGAATGGACTACATAATTCTGATTTCCTACCTCGTTCGCTAATTAAGTACGTGATCTACAGTGGAATGTTAATTCGCTATATTCTTTGGAAAAACTACGATCACGCGTATATAGAATTACAGTTTATCTTAAGTTTCTGTTGGAGAAAGGAGAAAAAAAAATACAATTTTGACGTTGACCGCAGCTTCACTGGAAAACACTCAACGAAACGACTGTAAATTCTTCATTATTCGAAAATAAACGAATAGTCGAAAATAAATCAGTTATGCTATATTGTTATTGTTGCAGTTTATGCGGTCATTTTGTATATCGCATGCAGCTAATAAATTGAAAGTTTTATTGGACAAAAATAATTTTGTTTCGTAATTAGAATGGTAATTTAAACTGCGTTGTAGAATAAATTAAAACAATTAAAACTAAGCTTAC
>NQII01003323.1:0-11639 GCA_002778355.1 Clitarchus hookeri
AGTAAATTGGACCTAGAGACAACAGTGTCGACGTATTCCTACGCCTTGTCACTGAGGGCTAGCATCAAATGCTGGTGCCTCACGCCAGAGAGCAGAATCAATACCTACTTCCAAACTTCAGCATTTGGCAGGTATCAGTTTAATGGCGCTGGTCACGAAAAAATTCGTCATTTTATATTTGTAGAAAATACTGTTCAAAAGTAATGAAATTGTCAGAGTTTATTCTATTAATAAAATAAAACAAACATATTATGTTTGTATTTCACATCTGGAAGTGAACCATTCCATATCTAAGGTATCATTAATTTTTTTTAAAATGCCTTTTTGTTACCAGGAAGGGAACGAAAGCACTGCACATCTAAAGTATAATTAAATGTTTTAAAATGCTGGTTTGTTAACCTTATACAGGATGGATTGTGTGTTTCCCCCCCATATCAAGGGTGCATGAGACTGGCTTGGTGTAGGTGGCGGTACAAACATTTCCGAGACTACGTGCTAATCCCAAGATCATTTGACTGACCCTTTCAGCTGCGCAACTGCTGCCTTGTGTGGTGTTGTGGTTGGGTTGTTTGATTTTGTAAACTAATTGTTCAGGCGTTTGTTTNATTGTGTGTTTCCCCCCCATATCAAGGGTGCATGAGACTGGCTTGGTGTAGGTGGCGGTACAAACATTTCCGAGATTACGTGCTAATCCCAAGATCATTTGACTGACCCTTTCAACTGCGCAACTGCTGCCTTGTGTGGTGTTGTGGTTGGGTTGTTTGATTTTGTAAACTAATTGTTCAGGCGTTTGTTTNCTGCGCAACTGCTGCCTTGTGTGGTGTTGTGGTTGGGTTGTTTGATTTTGTAAACTAATTGTTCAGGCGTTTGTTTGTTTGTTTCAGCACCATGGCTCTCGCCGGGTGGGTGCAGAGATTGTCCAAGCCATCGTTACAGACGCTCCTCTAGGATGCGGGTGTTGCCTTTGAGGAAGCAGATACCATAGACCAACTTAGAGTCGCGGCGCGTGATTTGATAAAGGGAGAGGGGGTGGACAGAAATGGTACCAGTGTGACAGCATAGAAGCCAAGTACTGTCTTAAACTATTGAAAAATGCCCGTTCAGGGCTTTTGAATGACTACCTATTTTGAAGGACACTCGACTAAATAGTGTAGTTATGTCTGAGTGCACATGGATCCTGGGCGAGGCCCTGAGGCTTAGTCATTGGCTGTTGGCTGAGGATTGAGGATTAGTCCTCCATTCTTGATATTCTGTGCTTTAGAAACATTAAAAAACCCTTAATGCATAGGTATTATTATAAAATCCAACATGGCATCGGATACATNTTCTGTGCTTTAGAAACATTAAAAAACCCTTAATGCATAGGTATTATTATAAAATCCAACATGGCATCGGATACAGGCATGCAATTGTTGGCTATTATTTCATATTCCAATTCTTCTTAAAAAATACGAGTCCGCAGACATGTCACACAATATACTTTTGTCTGCATATTTTAAAAATAAAATAAAATTATAGTAATTAAATCAATAACTTTTATTTATAAAATTATGGTTTGCGTAATCTATGTTTGCGACGTCATAATCGAATTCTCCTTGAAAATACGGATCTGTAGACATTTCGCTCGATATACTTATTTTGAAAGTCACATAAGAATATTCTAATTTAAGCACATAACTTTATTTATAAAAATAGGTTTGTCCATAATCGATGGTTGCGGGATCATATACTACAAATCCGTCTTAGAAATACGAATCCCCATACACATTGCTCAGCACAATATTTTCTGTATGTTTTAGAAGTGAAATAAAACATATTACAATATATATATATATAATTTTTATTTATGAAATTATTTTTTGTATCATTGATGAATGTTACATCATAATCGAACATTTTTGAAAATACGAATCCCTAGATAGGTGGTTATTTTTATATATACATCATTTAGACCTGTACTTGCACCTATGTCCTGGTGGCTCAGTCGACTAGGGCATCTGTCTACCAATCCATGGTCCGGCAGTTTGCTGATCGTCACCTACACAGCTTTTTATACTGTATTAAACCATTTCACATCGATACAGGCGAGTGTCTGCATACAGCACATGGAACATTGCCCTTAGCCTCCGGCCGACACCAGGGTTTCTAGCAGCCGACGACGACATCAAGCGACACTAGCACTGCCTATCCGACATTGTGGGAACCAATATTGCACACTGGAGGGGAATGAAAAAAAATTCCAAGATGGTGACTGATACTAGCCCCACCTAGCAGACAACATTAGAACCAAGGTGGCAGCAGACGAAACAAGATGGCAGATGGCAAACATNGATACTAGCCCCACCTAGCAGACAACATTAGAACCAAGGTGGCAGCAGACGAAACAAGATGGCAGATGGCAAACATAAGATGGTGGACAAAATAGCTAACTCAAAAACAAAATGGCGAACTTGAAAACAGAATGACGGACATGATGGTAAACTCAAAAAACTAGATGGCTAGCTCAAAAGGTCAAGGTCATCCAGGATGGAGGACGAATCCTCAATCCTCAGCCAGCAGCGACTGACTAGGCCTCAAGGCCTCACCCAGGATCCATGTGCGCTTGGACATACCAACTTATACTACTGTAGTTTCCATTCTAGTTTCACTGCAGCAATTAAGTAAATTATATATTTTCGACAGGTAAGTCATTTTTGCCACAATTTTGTTCAGTGTCCCTGTATTCTTTCAGGCAACCATTAGTGATGCTAAAGTCCATAACTGGGATTTCTTGCAGCTTAATAAATATATGTTATCTCAGGTAGGGACCGAGGTTAGCATTCCGAATATGTGGATGTGTATTTTGGAAAGGTATCAATTTAGGCACGAGTCGATGCAGGTATCCATGGCTGAGACAATGAGGCCCGTGGAAGTGTTAGGATCTCCCTGCCTCGAGGCAAACTAAACAAAAATGATGTTTTTAAATTTGTTACCTGATAATAGTNGGAAGTGTTAGGATCTCCCTGCCTCGAGGCAAACTAAACAAAAATGATGTTTTTAAATTTGTTACCTGATAATAGTAGATCCGAATAAATTGAAAGAAATTTGGGGTGAAGTGGTGAAAATTTTTAAAGAGTACCATAACTAGTTAGAAACCCGTTATAATCATGTTAAAGTGAGTGATCTTTTGTTGGTTGAGTCACATTTCTTGAGTTCAAAAATTGACCACTTTTCTGCCAAACTTTCTCCCAAATGGATGGGGCCTTTTAAAGTATTGCAGTTTTTGATTTCTGTCACCTTTTTGTTAAATGGCCCACAATCTCTTCTAAGGAATTTCAAATTGCATGTTAGTTAGGTAAAGAAATATTTGTTGTAGTGTGTAAAGGCCATGTCGATATCCCCCATCTCTTATTTTTCATTTGTTTTTAAATTTGTTTGCAAGGATTTTAAGTGTTTGTAATTGCAATTGTGACGTAAAAATGTATGCTATATGATTATAAACATTCATTTTAAATAGCAAGTATAGGGTTGGTTTCTCTCCCACTGTCTTTGCGATATTTGACGTGAGATGCTGGCTGGGCTTCTCTTTCTTTCACTGAAGATCTGTGATGCCCTGGACAAGTCGGGATGCTTAGCTGGTGTTTGAGGAGTAGGAGGATCATTCTTATGGGTCTGGCCACCCCATTTGCTGTCTGAATTCCTGGGATGCTGCTTTACATTCATCTCCTGTCCTCCTTGGAGCGAGGGGGGAGGGCGAGGAAAGATGTTACGTGGTAGACACATAATTTTCCGGAAATTACGTCCGACTACCTGCTTAAACATCTTGTCCGCAATCTTGTTTCCACTTGTCTTTTGTTTACATCGGCTGTCGCTACGGGCGCAGCACTCGTTCGACCACCATATTTGTTTATGGAGTCGGCAGCTAGATTGCGCTGGTGTGTGTTTCTGGAGTTGGCCGCGAGGGGAATCGAAAACCATATTGGTTCTGGGGATGGCCGCTTCGTGGCGAGCGGTTTCGATTCAGCCCTCCTTGTCGTGGAAAATTGACCCTAGCCTTAGACCACTTGGCAACCGAGGCAGGCAAGAATATACAGTTTGTAACATTTCAGTAGGATTAGAAAGCAGCAATTCTGCTCTTTTTTATTTATTTTTTACTCTTTCTTCTTATTCAACAAATTAAACAAATAATTCTTTCAATTTCTCACAATAAATTAAATAAACCTTTTTAATTTTCATTATCAATAATTAAACTTTAAAACACCCTGCAGCAATTGTAATATTTACGCAAATATATTATTAACAAGTTTTGTAAAATTTTTATTCTTTATCACCTACATGCGTTTGTTCTCAGTGGCGTTGACTACATTTCGTTAAAGGAAAACGCTTTTTTGTGTCATTTCCGTTGTTACTTGCATTCTGATTGGCTGTCGTCTGAACACGCCACACCACTCATCCAATCATCAATGGCGAGACGAGAACCAATCAGGACACTTTTATTTAATTTCACATGATTTACAAATTTCAATACTTACTACCATCTAAGGGCTAATGAACAATAACCTCTACATCTTAACATGAAAATCAAACAGTGCAATACTTGATACCCTCTAAGCAAAATTATTAATAACAATAACAATTGCTAATAGCCTCTAAATTACCTCTACATTAATACACTCGTGACGCAACCAAAATTACTGTGCACTTCTCTTAAATCGTATACTAAGTCTTAATAAAAAAATTATCTTAATGAATTGTCACCACAACCAAATAATCCAAAACTCAAAGGTAATAATATAGTAATAATACCTGGAAAACAGCAACGTTACATAACCCCCCCCCCCTTCGGTTTGGGACAAATTTAACGAATTTGGTCCAAACATAAACAAGCCTAAACTTTGATTTACTATAATTGCTGCAAGATGTTTTTTTTTTAATTTCAAAAACACACACACTCATTAGTTATATGTTACAACAGTACAACAGCATATTAAGAAGGAAATAAAATATTGGATTACAACATTACAAGAGCACATCGAAAACAAAACAAAATATTAGTTTACAACATTTTCCATATTATTCATTATGTTACGTTTGGTTTTTCCATCTATAATACTTCGCAAAATTCTTTTTTCTCAGCAAACTAAATGTTTCTTTTTCAATACCGGAAAATAACTGATCTCTTCTTAACAAGTCAATTTTATATAACTTACATGTATAAATAATTCTTTGCATACCACATCGTATCCTTATTTTATATAACATATTAGCACGTTCTAACAACTGATCTTGTGAAATTTTTAATATTAATGTAATTGTGTTTGTTTGTTAATAATATTTTTTTATTTTAGTTATTTTGTGTAAGACATTAATACGATTAAATTTACTTAAATACACTTAAAATACAATTACCATTTATTTGCTGTCTGAAACCAGTTCTTTTCATAGTGACTGTACTTAATTCCCGAGTGCTTATTCCAACTTGTTCGTGTTTCATTCGTTACCCAAACAAAATTATCATTACAATTATAATATAGTTACATATTTACATTTATTTACAAAACCTTATATACATCAACTAAATTATTCACTTTTCACAATTAATTCCATAGGTTGTTAATTATTAGTATGGTTTCCATGGCGTGGGTTAGATCACCAGCCACTTTGCATCCTTTAGCCTATACATATTGTAGCCTACTTTCCTTTTACCCTATATGTACCTTAATTTAACAAAACAAATTTACATTCCACCAAACCATTTTCATTCTTACATTATTCTGAGNCCCTACTTTCCTTTTACCCTATATGTACCTTAATTTAACAAAACAAATTTACATTCCACCAAACCATTTTCATTCTAAATTATTCTGAGCAAAACAACATAAAAAAACAACAAAATACGTATATTACTAATTTGAAAACTGTCTGCATTCATTACAATTTTTTTGTTTTTTTTTTCCTCCCTACCATTTGCACTTTGCATCTCCTTTTTCTTTCCTCTTTCCTTACGACCTTTCTCATACTATGCTTTATTCTTTTCCTTTTCCCTACTGATTTTCTTCTACCCTTCTTTTTTCTTCTTTTCCTCATTGTTTTTCTGCTTTTGTGTGTTTCAGCAAAATTTCTGAACGTTTGAACCTGTTGTTTATCTAATCCCTCTACTTCATAATGGTTTTTTCGTTCTTTTCTTTCTCGTGTCTGCCCTTTTAACCTTATGTGCATATGCAAAGTTTGTCCGTNATAAAAAAACAACAAAATACGTATATTACTAATTTGAAAACTGTCTGCATTCATTACAATTTTTTTGTTTTTTTTTCCTCCCTACCATTTGCACTTTGCATCTCCTTTTTCTTTCCTCTTTCCTTACGACCTTTCTCATACTATGCTTTATTCTTTTCCTTTTCCGTACTGATTTTCTTCTACCCTTCTTTTTTCTTCTTTTCCTCATTGTTTTTCTGCTTTTGTGTGTTTCAGCAAAATTTCTGAACGTTTGAACCTGTTGTTTATCTAATCCCTCTACTTCATAATGATTTTTTCGTTCTTTTCTTTCTCGTGTCTGCCCTTTTAACCTTATGTGCATATGCAAAGTTTGTCCATACCATTTCCTTATATTTTGCCTTACTTCTGGATGGTTGTGTTTCATTTGATCTCCCCCCCCCCTCCACCCAGTGTTCAATATCCTTTCACACTTGTATATGAATGGTATGGGTGTTGGTCCCCTATTATTTTATAAAATTTTATGTACTGCCCTTTTACCCAGGGTTGGCGAAATGCCACCAATTTTCAGTGAATTCCACGCCACTGGCAAAAACTTGGTTTTTACCAGAAAATACTGGTTTTTACTGGCAAATATAATATAATTATGTACCTAAGTTTGTAATAAAATTAAACTATTTGTTAAAGTTATTGGTTTCGATGAAAATTTGCTTTTTATTATTAATACCAATTAAGTAAATTAGTATGTCATTGTTTATTCTTACATTTGTTATACGTATACAGATTTATGTTTGAAAATTTTAAATCAACATTTTGTTATTGTAATTCTATCATAATTGTTCCAGTAGGTACTCATAAAAGGAAGCCTGGTAATTCCCGTGTTTACTCGGGAAATGTAATGTTTATGATTCCAAGTGGACACACTAGATAATGGAGTACAACAGAATAAAAATAACTTTGCTTACAAACATATATTCTAAAATTTTATAATAGGCCTACATAAAATTCAGTTGCTATAATAAAAAATTGGCCATGCTTGAGACATGATTTTCAAATATTAGACGCTATGCTTTAGTACAATTTTTCGTTTTTATAGTAAAATTTTAATGTATGTTATAAACTGCTGCAACATTTAGTGATTCACGGAAAATTTTCCTACAAAGTGGAAAACTTTGGCAACAACTAATTAAGTCCGGCGAGTTTTTAACCTGGAATTTACCACTGCTTTCCACACAGTGGGAAAAACTGTACTGACCCTGCTTTCACCAACCATATTCTCACCTGAATACCAGATACCCTCATCATCTTGAAATACATATTTTTTTTTGTACAATCGATTAAATTTTACCTCACAATTCTGTGCTTTAGAAACATTAAAAAACCCTTAATGCATAGGTATTATTATAAAATCCAACATGGCATCGGATACATGCATGCAATTGTTGGCTATTATTTCATATTCCAATTCTTCTTAAAAATACGAGTCCGCAGACATGTCACACAATATACTTTTGTCTGCATATTTTAAAAATAAAATAAAATTATAGTAATTAAATCAATAACTTTTATTTATAAAATTATGGTTTGCGTAATCTATGTTTGTGACGTCATAATCGAATTCTCCTTGAAAATACGGATCTGTAGACATATCGCTCGATATACTTATTTTGAAAGTCACATAAGAATATTCTAATTTAAGCACATAACTTTATTTATAAAAATAGGTTTGTCCATAATCGATGGTTGCGGGATCATATACTACAAATCCGTCTTAGAAATACGAATCCCCATACACATTGCTCAGCACAATATTTTCTGTATGTTTTAGAAGTGAAATAAAACATATTACAATATATATATAATTTTTATTTATGAAATTATTTTTTGTATCATTGATGAATGTTACATCATAATCGAACATTTTTGAAAATACGAATCCATAGATAGGTGGCTATTTTTATATATACATCATTTAGACCTGTACTTGCACCTATGTCCTGGTGGCTCAGTCGACTAGGGCATCTGTCTACCAATCCATGGTCCGGCAGTTTGCTGATCGTCACCTACACAGCTTTTTATACTGTATTAAACCATTTCACATCGATACAGGCGAGTGTCTGCATACAGCACATGGAACATTGCCCTTAGCCTCCGGCCGACACCAGGGTTTCTAGCAGCCGACGACGACATCAAGCGACACTAGCACTGCCTATCCGACATTGTGGGAACCAATATTGCACACTGGAGGGGAATGAAAAAAAATTCCAAGATGGCGACCGATACTAGCCCCACCTAGCAGACAACATTAGAACCAAGGTGGCAGCAGACGAAACAAGATGGCAGATGGCAAACATAAGATGGTGGGCAAAATAGCTAACTCAAAAACAAAATGGCGAACTTGAAAACAGAATGACGGACATGATGGTAAACTCAAAAAACTAGATGGCTAGCTCAAAAGGTCAAGGTCATCCAGGATGGAGGACGAATCCTCAATCCTCAGCCAGCAGCGACTGACTAGGCCTCAAGGCCTCACCCAGGATCCATGTGCGCTTGGACATACCAACTTATACTACTGTAGTTTCCATTCTAGTTTCACTGCAGCAATTAAGTAAATTATATATTTTCGACAGGTAAGTCATTTTTGCCACAATTTTGTTCAGTGTCCCTGTATTCTTTCAGGCAACCATTAGTGATGCTAAAGTCCATAACTGGGATTTCTTGCAGCTTAATAAATATATGTTATCTCAGGTAGGGACCGAGGTTAGCATTCCGAATATGTGGATGTGTATTTTGGAAAGGTATCAATTTAGGCACGAGTCGATGCAGGTATCCATGGCTGAGACAATGAGGCCCGTGGAAGTGTTAGGATCTCCCTGCCTCGAGGCAAACTAAACAAAAATGATGTTTTTAAATTTGTTACCTGATAATAGAAGATCGGAATAAATTGAAAGAAATTTGGGGTGAAGTGGTGAAAATTTTTAAAGAGTACCATAACTAGTTATAAACCCGTTATAATCATATTAAAGTGAGTGATCTTTTGTTGGTTGAGTCACATTTCTTGAGTTCAAAAATTGACCACTTTTCTGCCAAACTTTCTCCCAAATGGATGGGGCCTTTTAAAAGTATTGCAGTTTTTGATTTCTGTCACCTTGTTGTTAAATGGCCCACAACCTCTTCTAAGGAATTTCAAATTGCATGTTAGTTAGGTAAAGAAATATTTGTTGTAGTGTGTAAAGGTCATGTCGATCTCCCCCATCTCTTATTTTTAATTTGTTTTTAAATTTGTTTGCAAGGATTTTAAGTGTTTGTAATTGCAATTGTGACGTAAAAATGTATGCTATATGATTATAAACATTCATTTTAAATAGCAAGTATAGGGTTGGTTTCTCTCCCACTGTCTTTGCGATATTTGACGTGAGATGCTGGCTGGGCTTCTCTTTCTTTCACTGAATATCTGGGATGCCCTGGATAAGTCGGGATGCTTAGCTGGTGTTTGAGGAGTAGGAGGATCATTCTTATGGGTCTGGCCACCCCATTTGCTGTCTGAATTCCTGGGATGCTGCTTTACATTCATCTCCTGTCCTCCTTGGAGCGAGGGGGGAGGGTGAGGAAAGATGTTACGTGGTAGACACATAATTTTCCGGAAATTACGTCCGACTACCTGCTTAAACATCTTGTCCGCAATCTTGTTTCCACTTGTCTTTTGTTTACATCGGCTGTCGCTACGGGCGCAGCACTCGTTCGACCGCCATATTTGTTTATGGAGTCGGCAGCTAGATTGCGCTGGTGTGTGTTTCTGGAGTTGGCCGCGAGGGGAATCGAAANCCATATTTGTTTATGGAGTCGGCAGCTAGATTGCGCTGGTGTGTGTTTCTGGAGTTGGCCGCGAGGGGAATCGAAAACCATATTGGTTCTGGGGATGGCCGCTTCGTGGCGAGCGGTTTCGATTCAGCCCCCCTTGTCGTGGAAAATTGACCCTAGCCTTAGACCACTTGGCAACCGAGGCAGGCAAGAATATACAGTTTGTAACATTTCAGTAGGATTAGAAAGCAGCAATTCTGCTCTTTTTTATTTATTTTTTACTCTTTCTTCTTATTCAACAAATTAAACAAATAATTCTTTCAATTTCTCACAATAAATTAAATAAACCTTTTTAATTTTCATTATCAATAATTAAACTTTAAAACACCCTGCAGCAATTGTAATATTTACGCAAATATATTATTAACAAGTTTTGTAAAATTGTTATTCTTTATCACCTACATGCGTTTGTTCTCAGTGGCGTTGACTACATTTCGTTAAAGGAAAACGCTTTTTTGTGTCATTTCCGTTGTTACTTGCATTCTGATTGGCTGTCGTCTGAACACGCCACACCACTCATCCAATCATCAATGGCGAGACGAGAACCAATCAGGACACTTTTATTTAATTTCACATGATTTACAAATTTCAATACTTACTACCATCTAAGGGCTAATGAACAATAACCTCTACATCTTAACATGAAAATCAAACAGTGCAATACTTGATACCCTCTAAGCAAAATTATTAATAACAATAACAATTGCTAATAGCCTCTAAATTACCTCTACATTAATACACTCGTGACGCAACCAAAATTACTGTGCACTTCTCTTAAATCGTATACTAAGTCTTAATAAAAAAATTATCTTAATGAATTGTCACCACAACCAAATAATCCAAAACTCAAAGGTAATAATATAGTAATAATACCTGGAAAACAGCAACGTTACATAACCCCCCCCCCCTTCGGTTTGGGACAAATTTAACGAATTTGGTCCAAACATAAACAAGCCTAAACTTTGATTTACTATAATTGCTGCAAGATGTTTTTTTTTTAATNTGACGAATTTGGTCCTAACATAAACAAGCCTAAACTTTGATTTACTATAATTGCTGCAAGATGTTTTTTTTTTAAATTTCAAAAACACACACACTCATTAGTTATAGGTTACAACAGTACAACAGCATATTAAGAAGGAAATAAAATATTGGATTACAACATTACAAGAGCACATCGAAAACAAAACAAAATATTAGTTTACAACATTTTCCATATTATTCATTATGTTACGTTTGGTTTTTCCATCTATAATACTTCGCAAAATTCTTTTTTCTCAGCAAACTAAATGTTTCTTTTTCAATACCGGAAAATAACTGATCTCTTCTTAACAAGTCAATTTTATATAACTTACATGTATAAATAATTCTTTGCATACCACATCGTATCCTTATTTTATATAACATATTAGCACGTTCTAACAACTGATCTTGTGAAATTTTTAATATTAATGTAATTGTGTTTGTTTGTTAATAATATATTTTTATTTTAGTTATTTTGTGTAAGACATTAATACGATTAAATTTACTTAAATACACTTAAAATACAATTACCATTTATTTGCTGTCTGAAACCAGTTCTTTTC
>NQII01003323.1:13345-23961 GCA_002778355.1 Clitarchus hookeri
CGAACTATACGTAATCTACATACAGGAACGGGAGGGAGTTGTCTCGAGAACTTGTGTGGCACTTAACTTGTTTTAAAGCAATAATAAAACTAGAGATTTTTCTTGAACTCTTAATCATTGCAGTGTATTGATTTATTAGGAAATTGGACCTTTAGAGAACAGTGTCAATCACCTTCCTCCAAAACCACAGCTCTGGGAGTTCTCAATATATTTCTGGGCTTTTTATGGCGTTTCATATATTCCTTTCCAAATCTCCCTGTTTTTTTCTGAACCTGCCTTCCTAAGATTTGTACTTCTGTGTGATTTAAATTTTGTTGTAATTCTCTATAATTTTGCTCAAAACTGTCCAATTTTTTTTCCAAATTATCAAATATATATATTTTTCTATTCTACCCGTTTGCATTTCTTTGTGTATAATGGCTTCTATTTTTTCCAGCAATAANTCAAATATATATATTTTTCTATTCTACCCGTTTGCATTTCTTTGTGTATAATGGCTTCTATTTTTTCCAGCAATAGCCCAAATGTTTGTTTCATATTAGAATTGTTGACCAGAAATTAAAACAAAATTTTCTACAAGCTACACTAGGCTAATCAAATATACTAACCTTAAACTTTGTTTTTGTTTTCATTCTCCTTTTTTTTTGGCCCGACATAGGCATAGAACTCCATTTACCAAAAATAGGTACTTACAAATTTTTTCTTTCACATATGTAACAAACAATTTTTTTCTCCATCACTTGCGGTTCANTCAAATATATATATTTTTCTATTCTACCCGTTTGCATTTCTTTGTGTATAATGGCTTCTATTTTTTCCAGCAATAACCCAAATGTTTGTTTCATATTAGACTTGTTGACCAGAAATTAAAACAAAATTTTCTGCAAGCTACACTAGGCTAATCAAATATACTAACCTTAAACTTTGTTTTTGTTTTCATTCTCCTTTTTTTTTGGCCCGACATAGGCATAGAACTCCGTTGACCAAAAATAGGTACTTACAAATTTTTTCTTTCACATATGTAACAAACAATTTTTTTCTCCATCACTTGCGGTTCANACCAAAAATAGGTACTTACAAATTTTTTCTTTCACATATGTAACAAACAATTTTTTTCTCCATCACTTGCGGTTCACGGAAAGTTGGTCCCACGATGTCCCTCGGTGTGGAACACTGCGTACCGCATCTGCATACGTATTTCAGATCTTATGTAGATAGCAAACTGCATCCCACAGGGCACCGCATTTCGCTCTCCCGTAGTCACGAAGTGTAGCAAGATATCTTTCTTAGGCGTGTAGTTCTTCCCTTTGCAAAGTTCACAGCTTGCGAAGACCATAGTTCTCGACTTCAGCCACTCGTTTGGGTCGCCAGTTGTAACATTTCAGTAGAATTAGAAAACAGAAATTCTGCTCTCTTTTTTTTTATTGACTCGTACTTCTTATTCAACAAATTAGAGAAATAATTCTTTCACCGTCTCACAATAAATTTAATAAACCTCATTAATTTTCATTATCAATAAATAAACTTTGAAATCTTGTCCTTATCAATAAATGAGCTTTAAAACATCTTGCAGAAATTGTAATATTTATGCTAATATATTATTAATCTACCACTCAGAACAGGTTAAGTACATAGCCTTTGTCAAAAGTTCCCTTCACTCGTGAGATGTGTACATAATCAAACACGAGCTTTGAGTTTCTGTCTGTACAATTTTTTTTCGTTTGTAAATACTGTATGCATTAGCGAATCATCTGTAACATCTACAGGACACATACCTGTTGTACGGTGAAGTTTGTGATTATATTCATATACGAGTTTAGACAATATGTCGAACCACTTGTAGCTCCCCCAGGCTGAAAAATGCTTCCACATTTCTGTTTTCAAAGTGCGATTAAATATCAAGGCAATCACTGCCTTCATACCGGTGTGAGTAGAATAATGGCTTTATCTTGCNTTTTCAAAGTGCGATTAAATATCAAGGCAATCACTGCCTTCATACCGGTGTGAGTAGAATAATGGCTTTATCTTGCGCTTTTACAGCAAGGTAAGAGAAGCAGGATAGGAGAACTCCTTGCTGAGATACGTTTGTAAATTTTTGGGAGAGTGTTTATCCTGCAATCCAACTTTCATTACATCTGCAACACATTTCCCTGTTTTATTCTTCACTGGTACGCTCTATGCANTTTATCCTGCAATCCAACTTTCATTACATCTGCAACACATTTCCCTGTTTTATTCTTCACTGGTACGCTCTATGCATACTTGCTGTAACAATCAATTTCAGTGATCGTGTATCTGGAACCTTTGTTGGCACATGCATATGGTATCATTTCTAATTAATCCACTTGGTACAGATCTCGTAGACCAAACACTGCCACTTTACGTCTGGGGTAGTTATGCCTAACCAGCTTGTGACGCTCATCAGCTATTTGTGCACGAGTCAATTATCGTATGTAACCTCCTTCGCACATCTTCCAAAATGTTGGTAATTTCAATTGCATGGGAATTTTTTCCATGTCTTTAATTTCTGTACGTAGTTCACTACATGCTGCGATACCTACGTCAGGAAACAACAATGAGTGATGTCATATTTCGAGTGAGTTTTATCCTTATACTGATTGCTGGAAGGGTCGTTGTCCTTCAGGTGCGCATTTGTAAGCTTCAGCAGTTGTTTTTAATAGTGTAATGCCTCCCGTGTTTATACTGTTTATAACCATACCAGGGTTTGGTTATAAACAGTAATTCGTAAAGTCCTGAAGAAGCATGTGTAACCTCTTCACCAATTTGTACATCATCACTAGGCAGAACAAATTTGCTTGTCCCCCAACAACCACTTTTTATTTCGCCTTTACGCACCATGAGTTCTGTCATTAAACCGAGATANCAAATTTGCTTGTCCCCCAACAACCACTTTTTATTTCGCCTTTACGCACCATGAGTTCTGTCATTAAACCGAGATATGTACCATATCAAGTAACTGCGAACGGATGTGCTGCAAACATTTGCTCTCTCGTTCCTGCATTCCAAACCGATAAAGGTAGATCCTCTTAGTGTCCATCATTCACCGGTGCCTTCTGTTCCNCAAATTTGCTTGTCCCCCAACAACCACTTTTTATTTCGCCTTTACGCACCATGAGTTCTGTCATTAAACCGAGATGTGTACCATATCAAGTAACTGCGAACGGATGTGCTGCAAACATTTGCTCTCTCGTTCCTGCATTCCAAACCGATAAAGGTAGATCCTCTTAGTGTCCATCATTCACCGGTGCCTTCTGTTCCATTTTTGCCCAGGGTTCCACGTCTGTTTATTTCTTTACTTCGAGGGTTGGAATTGATGAATGCAAATTATCAAGTCTTGAAGTAATTGTTTCAAAGGCCTCTTCCAAACCTGCATCACGCTCCATTCGTGCACGTTTCGCCAATAAATATTTTGCATGCACATTTTTGACCATGCGATTCAAGTCCTCTGCAACAGTCAACATTATGCTGAGAATTAAAATTGTTGCTACAAGAAGAGCCAGTTTATACACTGAAGAGCCAAAAAAACTGGTACAACTGCCTAATATCGTGTGGGTCACCCCGAGCACGCAGAAGTGCCGTAAGACGACGTGACATGGACTCGACTAATGTCTGAATGTTTGCAGGAGGCAATTCACACCATGAATCCTGCAGGGCAGTCCACAAATCCATAGGAGTGCGAGGCGGTGGATATCTCTTCTGAACAGCACGTTGCAAGGCATCCCAGATATGCTCAATAATGTTCATGTCTGGTGATTTAGGTGGCCAATGGAAGTTTCTAAAGTCAGAAGAGTGTTCCTGGAGCCACTCGGTAGCAACTCTCGACGTGTGGGGTGTCGCATTGTCCTACTGGAATTGTCCACGTCTGTCGGAAGGCACAATGGACATGAATAGGTGCAGGTGATCGGACAGGATGCTTACGTATCTGTCACATGTCAGAGTAGTATCTAGACGTATCAGGGGTCCCATTTCACCNGGTGATCGGACAGGATGCTTACGTATCTGTCACATGTCAGAGTAGTATCTAGACGTATCAGGGGTCCCATTTCACCCCAACTGCACACGCCCCATACCATGACAGAGCCTCCACCAGCTTGAACAGTCCCCTTTTGACATGTAGGGTCCATGGATTCATGAGGATGTCTCCATACCCGTACACGTCCATCCGCCCGATACAATTGGAAACGAGACTCGTCAGACCAGGCAACGTGTTTCCAGTCATCAACAGTCCAATGGCGGTGTTGGCGGGCCCAGGCGAGGCGTAAAGCTTTGTGTCGTGCAGTCAACAACGGTACACGAGTGGGCCTTCGGCTCCGAAAGCCCATATCAATGATGGTCCGTTGAATAGTTCGCACGCTGGCACTTGTTGATGCCCCAGCATTGAAATCTACGCCAATTTGAGAAAGGGTTGCACGTCTGTCACGTTTAATGATTCTCGTCAGCCATCGTTTGTCCCATTCGTTCAAGATCTTTTTTCAGCCACAGCGATGTCGAAGATTTGATATTTCACCGGATTCTCGATATTAACGGTACACTCGTGAAATGGTCGTCCGCGAAAATCCAAATTTTATCGTTACCTAAGAGATGCTAAGTCCCATCTCTCGTGCGCCGACTATAACACCACGTTCAAACTTACTTACATTTTGATAACCTGCAATTGTAGCAGCAGTAACCGACCTAGTAACTTTGCCAGACGCTTGTTGTCTTATATAGGCGCTGCCGACCGCATCGCGTTACTCTGATTGGTTCCATACCTATGTTATTTGCATACGTATGCATATACCAGTTTTTTTGGCTCTCCAGTGTATAAACTACTTTATACCATACTGCGATATGCCAGGTCACTTATTCGATTCTTCATATTTTTTTCTGCAGTGAGCATCCAAAATTTCACGAATATGCCCTCAATGCATATCCATTGTCTGTTTCCATGACTTGTCGCAAGTCAAGGGCGGAAGGGTGACGAGAATTTTGCTCATAATTGTTTCCTCTAGTTGTACGAGCTTCGCGTCCAATAGTGCTTCCATTTCCGTTATAATTAAGTGAGCATGTGTCTTACCGATGTGGNTAGTTGTACGAGCTTCGCGTCCAATAGTGCTTCCATTTCCGTTATAATTAAGTGAGCATGTGTCTTACCGATGTGGCCAAATATTTTTACGTTAAAGCTGTTCATGTTATGCATGTTTACCGCACATAAACCAAGGAGACACATAATGCACAAATAACATAGATATCACTGTATATATATTTTTTTATGGGAGGCGAGCGAGGGGATGGAACTGCAGGCTTTCACATGGCAGGTAGCAGAGCTCGGGGACGCGGGTTCGAAACAAGAGTGGGTGGTTTGCTCGCAAGAGTTATTTTTAATGAAGTTTTCTAATCTAGTCGGAGGACCTGATGTCGCATCCTTGACGTGTTTACAGTGTTCCCAAGCATAATCGCTGCTTTCCAGAGTGGTTAAACTCTCNGTCGGTGGACCTGATGTCGCATCCTTGACGTGTTTACAGTGTTCCCAAGCATAATCGCTGCTTTCCAGAGTGGTTAAACTCTCTTTAAATTTCTCGCTGAGTCGATTCTCGATAATATTAAGTCACAGTCACAGATCTGAGGTTTCCAGCGATGGAACGTACCATCGTTTCGAGCGATGCCATCAATGCTCCGATGGCTTCCGAATTAGAAGCATGCATGTACGACATGTTAACAGCATCGCCACCATGTTTGGGATCGCCTATATTTTAAGTCGTTTTGCACCTGCACTACAGTGCCCATCTTCAGTAGGCGCGAAGTAGCTTTCGCTCTGACGTTTCAGGCCATTATGACCAANACGCGAAGTAGCTTTCGCTCTGACGTTTCAGGCCATTATGACCAAATTTCCAAATTACATAGCTCACGTCTTTCTACTGATGTATGACAATGTACTGATTAAAACCACGCCGGAACCTACCTTTAAGTAGTAGAAAATCCGTAACTATAGCAATATAACCATTTGGCTCGTTCCAGCGAAATGCGCACATCCCCTTGAATTTTTCGAAAGGCATGTCGGTGTTGACATGATCAGAATTTGCATGTCGCATGTTTAAGTTATCCATGCGAAACAAAACCAACATGTTTGCAATGTCATTCAGTAATTGTGTTGGCATGCAAGAATAAGTTTGAAACAGGTAAAAGCAATCCACGCTAGCATGTCTGCCCATGCTGAAATATTCCTGGATGCAAGCNAAGAATAAGTTTGAAACAGGTAAAAGCAATCCACGCTAGCATGTCTGCCCATGCTGAAATATTCCTGGATGCAAGCCTGTTTCCACATGCCACATCATCGAAAACAAATACTTAATTTCGCAATGCCTCACTGGACGGCACTACCACAGCATATTCGATGGAGGGAAAGTAATTAATACCATCCACAGCTTGCAAAATTTAAGCAAGTCGCAGGTACTTGGATTGTTGTAGTGATTTAGATTTAGATTTCACAACAGAAATTATTCGCTTCCTCCAGAAAACTCAGTAGCACGCATGCTTTGCTACAATTGGAAGGCCCTGCTATGATGCAGCGTATTATATTAGGCAACATGTTACCATGGCGTGATTCATGTGAAATGTCGTTGTCCTCTATGGTGATTCGTACGGGAAGGCAGACATCCTGTTTTAGGAATCTTCATTTAAATAATAACAAAGCTGAAAAGCGATGGTACTTATAGAGTTTGCATCTATCGTCAAGTCTGGGGAAGTGGGTGGCCACCGAAAAAGTGTGGTGAAATAGGTGGAATGTCTCATATAAAAGTGTATAAAATAATGACTACCGGGCTGTTTGCATCATTATGTTGTCATGGCATGCAGATGCAAGATNGGGCTGTTTGCATCATTATGTTGTCATGGCATGCAGATGCAAGATCAAAAGTGGTGGTTGACTAGTAAATACATTTATAAATAAGCTTTCATTCGAGCTACATATACCTGGCAATGTTGCGTGACACATGCATGCTTTTGTAAGTAGGATTTCCATTAAACGTGGTGTTGTACAGTTTTTTTTTCAGGCTATGCATACTGCGGTCCAGAAACAAATTTTGCAAAACGTTTGGCAGATGGTGATGCCGGCGTGAATGTGATGGGCACTGCTTGCAAGGACCACGACATCACATACACTGCCAGTGAGAAATTGGAGGACATGCTTGCAGCTAATGCGATTCTTGCAGACAAAGTGCGGAAGATTGCCAAATCACCTCAGATCAAGTTCGACGAACGACTAGCTGCCTGGAGAGTTTAAAAAATAATGAACATGAAACTCAAGAGAGGAATAGTCCTACAATTTGGAAGGAAGAAAAAAAAGTAGAAGGACACGAAGGAAAGTACGTAAATGAGGGAAACGCTGTGGTTTTGGTCTTTTGTATTACCTGCATTGGGAGCCCTGGGTGGTTTGATTAGTGGAGCAGGCAGACAGCTAGTCGAAGCCANAAAATAATGAACATGAAACTCAAGAGAGGAATAGTCCTACAATTTGGAAGGAAGAAAAAAAAGTAGAAGGACACGGAGGAAATTACGTAAATGAGGGAACCGCTGTGGTTCTGGTCTTTTGTATTACCTGCATTGGGAGCCCTGGGTGGTTTGATTAGTGGAGCAGGCAGACAGCTAGTCGAAGCCATTCGTCACAATAAGAAAATGGAAGCTCTCGTCACTGTATGTAAATCAATTTATAAACAATTGCCTATCCTTTGTATTTCTAAATAAAGTACGAGGACATGTCGAGAGTAGCATGAAATATCGTCAACTGTTAAAAACAATAGTCCACTGTCTATTTAAAGAAAGTAGAGATGCTTAGACACTTTTAGGAAGGGAGAGATACCAATAAAATATCACCTTACACGGCTAACACAATATGAAGATGGTTATTCCTAAATATAAAAACAAAATCATTTCGCAAACATTTGTATAACAGGGCTCATTAATATTTCGGTTCGTTTTATTTTCTTTAGAAATAAATGAAAATATATTGGACAAAGGTTACCATGTCGAGCTAACAGCAACTTCAGAACTTTAATATCAGGAACCATGTATTTTTATGTAAATAGTAAATTAAATCACATAAGCAGCCATATAGCTCAGACATATAGAATTTAGATATCAAGACAATGAAATCGGTCCTATGTCGTTTTATCAGAAGAGTCAAATAATTGTGTTAATTGTGAGCTAATGTCATCATAGTATCTGACCACTGACAGAAGGCTTGTTATATTCGAGATAACGGACCCACTGTATTTCATAAGGCAGTATGTAGTTCTCATAGAAAAGAGACCAGACGGATATCTCATTGTCAGGCCAGCTCAAACATCATGGAGTTAATTGTGGACCGTTTTCAGTCAACCGCCTTTCTTGGACAAGAAATGCAGTCACTGTCTATGAAGTACTACAAATAAAAACACGTGGATCATATTTAATCTATTAAATCAAAAACCTCTCACGACACGCGTAACAACGTGTTACATATAATTTATACTCCCAAATTTATGAAAAGATCATGTTACTACAGTTCTGCGTCCCCTCGACACTCCTTCCCTCCCGGCTTGAGTTTTTACTGACATCGTGCCTCTCTCAGGCCGATTGGTACCTTGCCGTTCTCAGCCATATATCTTAACAACACACTCATGTTCTTGCCCCGATTTCCTTTCAGCACACCACTTTTGGCAGGGAGGCCTATCTGTGCTCGAACAGGCGTTTGGCTGAACACGCCTCTTAAATTACAGGCAGGCGTTTCACAGAGCAAGCATTTGCGGGGGAAGAACCAAACATTTATTTAGGGAGATGAAAGGAACTTTCAACACATTGCTTTCTCGTATGAATACACCTATGCACACATATCTTTCACTGTCCAAAGCAGTGTTTCAGCTAATCAAACAGGATGGTTACAGACAGGGAAAACCTGGAAAAACAGGGGAAAATCAGGTAAGTTCAAACACCCAGGGAAAACAGGGAAATGTCAGAGAATTTTCTGAGAATCAGGGGATTTTTGTAAACATTAAAATGTTTAGATTACTTCTAATTCTCCTTTGCAAAAATATTTTATGTTCCTACAATTGGTGGCAGTAGAATGTTAAAGATTAGTTTGGCCCAAGGGCGTGGGGTGCAGAGCGTCGGAGCCAACCGCCGCCATATTGAATTTCCTTTTTTCCCCTCGAATTTTCATTTTTTTTCTTAAATCGACTAAATTTCCCTCAAAATTTCCCTTTTCCCTTAAAATTTGCCAGTTTTTCCTCAAAAAGCATCGATGCAAAAACGAGCCACAGTAAGGAACTTTTCGATACATCGGAAAGTCTTGGGAGGCTCGCTTCTCGAGGGCAGAGCAGTGGTGGCCATTTTGATTTTATAGGCATAGGGTATGTCAAATCGTTAATCTGTATTTATTATCCAATTTTAGAAATTATTTTTTAATTATAAATTGTTTATTTATTTTTTTATTTTTTCGGAAAAATAAATAAGGTATTGCGGACACATGCAAAAGTCTATCACTCAATTACTACATTTCCAGTCCCCTCTCTCAAATACTGATTAAAACACGATGCCAGAACCGCCAAATTATTCACTACCTCGACTGTTTTGTAGGTATAAGTATGCTACTCAAATTTTTTTAATGTTTGTATACATGACTAAACCACGCCCATAATACTAATAGCGACCATATGCATGGGTAAGTTATAATCATGATACGGATCAGCATCTACCAACACTTATATAGGCTAAATTGGCGTTAATTTAAACGCCAATACTGCCAAGACCTGCAGACTTGGAATGTAAGAGGATGATAAACAGTCTTAACTTTCGTGCCCTTCTTGACCATCAATCCATCAATCGTCCAATCATTCCATCGATATTTGGGTCAGTCCATTAATCTTCCAATCTTTCCAAAAAATATTTTACAATCTTCGCCAATCCACAACCGATCCTCACCAATCTTTCCATCAAACTTTCGCGATATTTCCATACATCTTTCGCAATATTTCAATCTTCCCATCAATCTATCGCAATCTTTCCATCAATAATTCTCAATCCATCAATCTGCANTTCCATCAAACTTTCGCGATATTTCCATACATCTTTCGCAATATTTCAATCTTCCCATCAATCTATCGCAATCTTCCCATCAATAATTCTCAATCCATCAATCTGCACCACAATCAGCACCGCACGCACCGTCTATTGTAATAGTGACACGCTACGAACACAAAAATCTGAGCAGTGTCACCTGTTTCTAGTAAACAACTTCCGTCGACATCATGTGTGCTCTTCACAGGTTCGGTACCATCGCAAGGCATTGGTGTCACTACTATGGGAAAAATATTGCATTCAGATATCATTCTTCGAATCACGAAAGAAACTAGAGTGCTTTGAAATATAAGTTATCATTATTTGTTCTAGGTTGGTTCTTTTCTATCAGATAAGTAGGGGACCATTATAAAAGGAAATGCGATAAATGTGGTATGACAGAAATTATCAAATTCTAGATTTACTGCTGTACAAATTTGCGTGGTTGTTGTCTGGTTAATTTCCATCTGATTTCAAATACAGGTAACATTAAGATTTTTGATAAAACTAAATTAAATTAAAAA
>NQII01003323.1:28883-54991 GCA_002778355.1 Clitarchus hookeri
GTTAAGTTTAGGGAAAATGTTTCTTGTAGACGTATATGAATGGTTAAAACAATTATGACCGTATCGCTAAACTGAAGAACAAAAACGAGAGAAACCAACCACAAATAAAATACATACCAACTTAGAAAAATGTGTAAATTAGTTGAAGAATCAAATAAATACCTTACATAAAGCGGAATATTTAGCAACAAAACTCTCGGACTTCTACCAAATTATATTATGGACATGAAAAATGAAGCTTCATTAAGAAATTGCAAAAAGGGCGAGGAACCTAAGGTGATCAGCCTCGTGTAATTTTAAGATAAATGTAAAAATAATAACTCCCTTAACACAACGCCAATTATAATTTTATTTGATTGCAGTGATAAAATAGGTTTTTCAAATTTATTTCCAAATCATACGAGTATATAAAATAATTTTCATGAAATATACTGAAATTATGTAATCTCTGTGGCCACAGAAGCTGTGAATGTGCCATTCATACCAAGCTGTTTTTGATACCGTAGTAGGCGGGCAAGATTTGTAATACTGTGCTTATTTTTATAGATATTTCCCAGAATTTGGTACTAACTTTTTATACCTGTACCTACGTACTAATTGCTATATGTTTACATGCGAACAGTGCATTCATGTTTGTAAATAAACCAAAATATAATTGTTTTACATAAAACTAAGCACATTTACTAAAATTAGTACACATATTTTCATACNCATGTTTGTAAATAAACCAAAATATAATTGTTTTACATAAAACTAAGCACATTTACTAAAATTAGTACACATATTTTCATACATTGAATCAAAGTAATTATTTTGATAACCCTGTTTCATAAAATAACTTTTTGCACAATGTGTTTTATGAGGGGTTTAAAGAAAAACGCCGATGCAGTATTTTAAGAAAAATATTTGGATTAGTTAAACTTTTAAAAATGTATACGACAGCATAATTATTTAAATTGTTATAGATATTCTTTTCTTATGTACAACTAAAATGTTGTATTTCTGATGATTTTCGTGGCTTCTTAGGTCACGACGTGGTTAAGTAAACAGAGGAGAATAAACGCAGAAAATTATTTTTTAATTTCAACATTACATTTATTTGTATGCTTATTTTTATTCTTATATCCCGACAACCTGTCCCTTGTTTACGAGTTTGCCATTGCTATAATGTCAAAGGGCTTCAGTCTGGCGTATCCAAAAGTCACATGCATCGAGTGCATAACAATCTCCACACATTGCGTAAATGTACTGGAACATAAAGCTTCACGGTAAATGTTAAATGTAATACATCACCATAAAAAAGTACGCATAATAACCATCGAGCAAGCAGCAGGCATGTTATATATAACTTACTCATAATCAAGAGCCAGTCTCCTGATGAAGCATCGCAGCGAACGAAGAAAACCTTAAATGCCACGAGGAATGAAATATTCTTTGCTACTTTTATTGCACTGCATAAAAAAAAATTACCGTCGTGATTACACATTGCTTCAACACGTTCTTTTCATCAAAATTATGTTCAATCTTATTGCATATCGGTATTTCAACATGCACAAGCAACCTTATACAATAACTGGTAACCTTTTGCAATCACGGATGTATGAGCATTACCGACAATAATTCAGAGACTGATAATTCATTTTAATTTCTAATCGAATTACTTATCAATAAACGTTATTTTCAATTAACTCAGTGTATTTTAAATTTTGTAATATTTTGTACAAATACATCTTATCTGAAACCAAAGAGTGCTTAAGACGATTTAAATGTCACAATTTGGAATCTAAATACAAATATGTTTCGTAATCATATGATATGTGACGTGACAGATTTTGCCAGATCCCAAAAAATATAATTTAAATGTTGTGAGTTTCAAAAAAATTATTAAAGATGTAAAATATTTTAAAATATCTTATACTTTATTATTTTTTAAATGGCAAACTAGCTCTTTAATGATACTGTCATATATTTTAGTAAAGTTTCCCGAATACATGCAGTTAGAAATAAATTTTTGATATTTGGACCTACATGTTGGTGCGCAAGGAAAAGTAAAATAATACAAAATTTCTGTCGAAATATTGATAGTGCATAAATGGCGTTGAACATTTTATTTGATTTTGCGTAGAACACTTGTTTATTCTCTGGATTTTTTCTACTCATTTTCATGTCTAAAAAAAAAAAGTAAATAAGAGTGCCTAATGTACTTACCTAGCAGAACAGGAAGTAACATACAGAGAATGAATAAATGTATCACCACACATAACGTACACCTTTCACCGTTCTTGTTCTTCATTGTAGAGTCACTCGCAAATACCGTCCCGATGTATTTAGAAAGTAAGGCAAATGTTAACCACTAGTGTGCAAGCGCTTGACTGCAGATTATCTCGCCACATGAGTTAGTCGCTCAGCTGCCACGCACAGAGCACAGAGGAAATTCCCCGGCAGGATCTACGAACACAATTAAGACCAGCGTGGCAGGGAAAAAAGGCGCTACGGGCTTTATCGCTCTCGCGCTTCTGTACCAGTGAAGATAGTACGTGCAGCTTCCTGTCATCAGCTTTATCTCGTTCGTTTCCTCCGCCCGTCGTCGCCTGCGCTCTTGGCGATTCCAGACAGCCGTTCACGGGCGAAACGTAATTGCTTCTAGTGATTTATATGATCCCGATCAGGGATCCAGTTCTCTAGTCGAGTATAATTCTGGGCAGTTTGCAAAATACAGTTTGACAGCGGGAAGAACTCAGAAGCTAGTTGAGACAACTACCTCGCTTCAGAACCGCGGTTCTGAAACCGTTAACATTGTCACGGTTTCTGCCGACACATGCGAATAGGACTCCGTTACTGTTTCCTCAGGAAGATGTTCGATTTTCAAGGAATAGAGACCCTCCGTTAGTGTGTCATCAAAGGGTACCATAAAGCTTAGTCTAGGTTTGCACAGTAAAATAAAACGTAGTTACGAAAATATATTTTCCTCTTTTTTCTGAAGTACAAAAATATCAATTCCCAATATGGGATTACAAAATCTATTTAAAATTTTTAATAAAATCCCATGTTTTTAATTTTTCCACTAAGACATTAAAATTTATATATAGTTTGTTTTATACAAAATAATTAAAATGAAGGTTACATATATTTTAATAATGATGCTGAGCATCCCCCCTTTTAAAACAGAAGAACAACAGTTCCTTCCATAATAAAATCCCTGGCCTGTCTCCCCGAACAGGGTAGAACCCAAGCCTGTTATTCAAATTTGTCGTCGTCTTCGGGAACAATTTCCTACGTTCACTGGAGCGGAAACGCCCTCTGGTGACGTCAAGGCTGGCTGGCGTCACGTTGTCATGGGGACTCGAAGGGGTGGGAAGGGGCAGCAGACGCTTCGAAGCAGCACACTAGCGCGCCACGCGCCATTTGCCGCCAGGCAGTCATGCCAACAACAGCAGCGAGGTGGTCAGTAGAGCGGGTCCCGTCGCATCAAAGTTAGGCCATGTCCACGACCCTAATGCAGAAACAGCAATCCAAGGCGAAGTGAACTCAGGCGAATGTTTGATGTGCGTACGTCGTCACATCCCTCCTCCCCTGAACGCGACCACGTCGGTGTTGCTCACGCGTCCAGAAACTCCCGAGGCGTCGGCTGGCCAGATAATTACCCCAGGCTTATTTTAACGTGGAACACGGGTCTCGATGATAGCAGCAGGCAGCAATAAAACATACATACACCAGGGACTTGAAAACGACGACTCGTAGAACGTAACTTCATAGAATTTCTACTCTTACAAGGTAGGGGGCTGCTTTTAAAACATGTGACACACAAAAATACCCACATGAAATACTAAATTCAAAATCTATAAGCGTATTTTATATATATGTACTATTTTGACTTTGCGTCTTACTTTTCTGTATATTCCCATATGTACTTAATGCAACCAACACAGAGTATACACTATTTAATAACTGGTACCGGATATCAATCAACACACAATTATTTATTAACTTTTCTATAATCACATATTAACCGATATTGACCTGGTGGTTTTTTCGGTAACAAAAAAGACGGGCTCGCACACGGACTAGTAGATTACTCCACAATTCCCTGTTCTGTTAAATCATTGATTAACTGCATACATATTTGCATTTTGGGCATAGACATATGGTACAGAACACACCCGACAGGCTCGCTAGATTTTAATTTCAAAACAACAGGAATCTCTTTACAATGCCAGTAGATAGATTTGTCCATTCCGAGGGCATGGACTGGGGCTGCGGATCTTCAAATACGCCACCATCTTGGATGACATCACAGCCACCATATTGTTTCTGGCCATCTTCTGGTTTCCGTTTGCCATCTTGGATGACATCACAGCCGCCATATTGTTTACATCTACCATCTTGTTTTCTGCTGCCATTTGGATTTCATCCGCCATCTTGTTTATTCCATTCCCCATCTTGTTTCCCCTTGGTTTTTGATTTACATCGACTGTTGCTAGGGGGCATACCAGTCGTTCGACCACCACACTTGTTTATGGCGATGGCATCTAGAATGGGATGGTGTCTCTCTCGCTCGACCACCATGTTGGTTCTAGAGTTAGTCACTAGGGTCGCTGAACTCTAAATATCATCTGGAAGAGAGCAGGATCAAACTGCCGAATCTTGGGTCGGCATGCAGATGTCTTATACCACTCGGCTATCTGGACGTGTGCTGGGACAAGTGTTTCAAAGAAATGATAGAGTGCATGTGCAGGGGACAAATAAATATTTTTTCATGATTATTCTAATGTGTAGCAATATTTTTTTAAGTATGTCTTTTTACTATCCGAGACACCACCATTAGATTTTTTTTTTCATCTAGTAATAGACATGCAATTCATTTTTTTTCATATAGTCATAATTCTTTTTAAATATATTTTTTCTCTTTGAAAATATTATTTTCTAATACAATTTTTATTTAGTTATTATTTACAAATAATTTTTTTCATTGTGCCGGTCATTCATCCTTCGGTTTTAGTACTGGTCATCCATCCTTCCCCCTGCCACAGCACATCACACCCACTCATTCCCCACCCCAAACCCCTTTTCACTTCCCCCTCCGTCCAAACCCATACCTATTTTCTCATAGACTAGTTTGTCAGAGCCAATCAGGCACCTTCGCCTGTCCCCTCCATTGCACTCATTAGCCACAATATAAAACGCCCCGGGACCCAGTATTCTGCCTGTTGCTGCCGTATTCGTCAACTGCTTGCCTTAAAGTGTATGGTTTATCTATCGTCTGGAATTTTCTCATCGCTAAAGTAGCAGATGTTTTCGTGCTGTCTCAGTGGGCAGAAAATAATTTCGGCGATCGTCGCGTATGGGAGACTACAGTTACTTGCGGCCCTAGTTCGAGACAACTAACGAGCCTTTCAACCGAAATAGTTCCTGCTGACATACGCATACCACGAAGTTCGGTACGTGTACAAAAGACTTCCAGCCTACCTGCAGCAAGACGAAGATATTCACGACTGCATGCCCTGCAGGGAGTGCTTCGAGGGCTGCACCAGTTCCGTTCCGGACACTCCTCATTCCCGCAGATGGTGCAATGCGCTACGTCGCAAAGCAGCAGCAGTCACAACCGGCACCACCTCCTCCATCGTCTAAGGGTCCGCACAGTGAAAAACATGAACGTCTCTGCAGACCAAGCGACCACTGACCTCATGTAGCTGATCACATCAGGTCTCCGACCCAGCACCACCTTCACCTCGACGACATGCAACGAATGGCTTCCAGTACATGAGGGCTCCACACAGACCACTATCGCCACCAACAGCAGTTGGTTGACGCCCGCCACAGCTACTCCCATCACACCACCACCACGATCTTCGATGCATGAGGTGATGTACACCATCTCATTCAACCCAGGTATGGTGAAGTGTTATCCCATTTCCGGGTTCCAGCGAGTGGAGAATTGGCTAGGCGACTCATGATATGAGGATTCTGTGAAAAACATAGAAGCCTGCGATGGTGCGAATCGTTCCCGCCTCTACTAAACCCTGGTGCCTGCGTACAATCCGATCATCTTGAATGCCGAAGGCAAGTCAAAAGTGTATTTATGGACAGAATNCCTCTACTAAACCCTGGTGCCTGCGTACAATCCGATCATCTTGAATGCCGAAGGCAAGTCAAAAGTGTATTTATGGACAGAATCCAGTGCGGTGGTGAAACCTGTGCAGTGTACAACACGAGGCTGGACGTAACCTTGCCATGCAGCACCGACGAACGGTTGGAGCTGAACAAGGGTGAAACAATCAGCATTAAAATAGGCATACAGCATATGCACTGCGAAATATGACGATGGGAAAAGGAAACAGTGCTTCGCTTCAGCAAAGACTGCGATGGCGAAACGCATAGACCTCTACCGGACGGAGAAGCTGACACGATTCCGTTCGTCGAGCGGACCACGACTTTTTGCAGCCTGCCATGCGAGGTAAAGACAAGCTCACCGGATGAGGATGGGGAAGGACAGTGGATAATAACAAACAATATAAAGAAACAGTGTTTCGAACAGAGCAACATAGTGTGAATGTATAGTTGCCAATTCTGTTTTTAGGCACATGGTGTATGTCGGTGTGTGTAAACAAAAACAACAGGGAATTATTCATAAAAAAATCTTTGTGACTTATCTATGTATGAATAATGTAAAACATATGTCGCAACATAAATGTAAAAAAAAAGGACATTAAAAAACTTTTTCCTGTTAATGTATGTGAAAACATAATAAAAGAGTTTGATGAATAAAATATGTGAATAATTTTAAAACAATTTTACCTCTTGCTTTATTGTTTGTCATGTACCCCATAAATTCAGAAAAAAAAGTAATGTAAAGTGCAGTTGTGAAAAAACTTAGTAAACATTTTGTTTTTCAAAACAGAGAAAAGAAACTAATACAACAATGAGATAAATTATGGAAAAAATTATTTTCTGAATATAACCTGTATACAATTTAGGTTACTAGAGTTGAGTTTGTGAGCATGCATGGACAGGCAGGGCAGCTGACCTTGTCAAAGTAAAAATATTTCTGCTTGTGTGGGAAGAGCAGTGTTAGCATTTTCACAGACCTGCAACTGCATGGTGTCAGGTAACTGGAGTTTGTACTCCTACGTGTTTCCACATAGTTTTCACAATCTACATGGTATCAGATAGCCTAAGTCAGCATGCACGTGGAAATAGCTGTGTAAACATTTTCACAGGCTTGCGCCTGCTTGGTGTCAGGTAACTGGAGTTACCTAAAGATCGAAAAGAGAATGAGTCAGCAGGCTTCATGAGCAAACACTGGCCCATCCAGAATGGTGGCATNCTTTCTGAATATAACCTGTATACAATTTAGGTTACTAGAGTTGAGTTTGCGAGCATGCATGGACAGGCAGGGCAGCTGACCTTGTCAAAGTAAAAATATTTCTGCTTGTGTGGGAAGAGCAGTGTTAGCATTTTCACAGACCTGCAACTGCTTGGTGTCAGGTAACTGGAGTTACCTAAAGATCGAAAAGAGAATGAGTCAGCAGACTTCATGAGCAAACACTGGCCCATCCAGAATGGTGGCATAGTGGGGGAAGACAGTGGAGAAGGAGAAGCTGATATAAAATTGGAGGAGAAGACTGGTAGTATTAGTTGCGACCTTACTTTTATCACATTATGTCTGCACAGTTCCGACCTGAAGATGTAGCCATATTTACTCCGATATTTCCGTGGGCTACCAAAGAGTTCACTTCTGGATACCTGGTATGCCAGAGCGAATAGAAAGCTGCAACGGATTTGAACATTGAGTCAGCATGAATGAAGAAGATGGTTTTTTCAGCTTGATTCCAGTACCATGCTGCTTTATTACCCTCCCAGTGTTCCACATCTGGCCAGACTCGAAGCTGCCCTGCACTACTAGTGAGCTGATAAGTCAAGCAAAAGTAGAATGCCTATGTCAAGTTTGGGGTCATAGCAAAATTGTATATCAACTCAGAAGACCCGACAGCTACAAAATTACTTGGTGGTCCGATCATTGCAATGGAGAACATCACACTGCCATTTTGAACCATGGCAGAACAACTTGGGAGACTCTATGCACCCCACTTATCTGCGAAGTGTACACTGCATTCGTATTCTGATCATCAGCCTTCATTCAGTCTTCGACCGGAAATCAGCCATGTTTGATACAGAGTAAGACTACTGGTGTGTGCACCCAGGCTTCCAGAGTGTGGAATATTGTGTGGACACGATCCCCTGGTAACATGTGTTGAGTAATGTGCAATTGATGTACGTGTTTACTTCTCATGGGACGCAATATCAATGCCAGACTGTATAAAACCTGAAATTGTGACAGACTGTAATAGCAGCGAATGTGCAGTTAATCTTTGTCGACTATATATACATAGATTCCCATGCACACTACAAGAAATTAAAAATCAAATTTGAAGGTAAATGGTTAATACATTTGATGATGATCCTCAACGCGAGCATTTACTGTCGAGGATACTAATGAAAAGTTCCTTGACACATTACAAGCTGTATTAAGAAGCAACCAAAGTGCAAATACGATATGCTGAATCGTGTACCGGGGACCTGCACAGTGCTGTGAACTGTCATGAACCATCCTGGACTGAACTGCAAACTGGGGTGTGTGTGAACGAACTCTGTCGCGTTTACAGGCAGAAATTACTCAGTGAAACCAAGTTTTCGCCATCAAACCTCCTGACCAAGCAGATGGGGCTCTATAAATAAAGCAGACATGTTCGTAAATGTCAATTATCTGTAAACCATGGATACCGAAACATATAGTACGGACTCTAGCAGCATTGGCTATGCTCACCACTTACATACGAAGTATACCAGTCCTCTTCTGCCTAGTCTGTGGTCAGCAGCAGTCAGCCAGCTTAGCCACCATGGACCCTGAATACGATGGTGACGAACCATTTTCTGAAGACTGCGAGGAAGACGAAGAAGTGTTCCTGTTACGTGATCCTACTAGCACCGACTATGCGTGTAAAGTCTTACATTGTGTGCAGTATGGTATTACTTTTAAAAATGAATGTGGTGATATTTACAGCTCGGTATACTTTGAAGTGTGCAGTGAGAACGTAGATTTCCATCTACAGTGGAATGAATTCTCACCATACGAAGCCTCCAGGATAGTATCCAGCTTCGAGTGCGAAGATAGTAATTGCGCTGTTCTTCTCTGTGTTGCGAAGCTAACACCGTCTTACGCGATGCCCACGGACCCCAAAGACATCAAGTACAGAGAATCATGCGATGGTAAACAACTTTATAGAAGTATTAAGAAATACATACTTGGTCGTTCACCGACATTGGATACACTGTGTGCATCAGTTTTGTGCTCCGTATATAGGCTAAAACTGCTTCGAGAAGCTAGATTTTGCCCAAAAACATTCATATCAATTCAAGCTGGACTATATAAATAATGCATACGTTTGTTCATGCACCATGAACCAAGGACCACAGCTTATGTACTCTCGCAGCAGTTATATTAGCAGTGACTTACCCTCCAGTGACTGCACCAGCAGCAGTTCCACCATGTGGACCTTCCATGTTTATCCACAGAGAAGATGATGCTGTTCCCTTCAAAACATTAATATACTCTAATAGGTCGACTTCATGTGTACGAAAACTAGTAAAACAAAATGTAACTAATGTTATAAGTTCTTTTTTTTTTATAGAAATGTGAATAAATGTATGTATATAAAAAAAGCATATTCGTTAAAATAACCAATAAGTATATTCAAAAACTGGTACACACTCAAAAGTGTTATGCAAAGAAAGTTTAACTAGCGAGCAATATTGAAAGTTTTCATACTAAAAAACTGATAAACACAAAGTCACTACCGCACTTCTCATGCCGGTCGATACAAAACACAAGCTTTGTCACATAACCACACCAAACCTGCATGTGCCTTTATTCCCACACGAATGACAGGCCGAAAAACTTGCATCAAAAAACATTTCTCAGTGCCTTCGTTCGCCATATAGAACTCCACCGATTTTGATCGTCTCGAATATTACATAATATGTACTTCAGGTCTTACCATAACCCTCCTCTTTCACATGATCGCACAAATTTCATTTAAAACCGATTCTAGAAATCGATTGTATACACCACTGAAGCAGAACGGACTTTATAAGTAATTAATCACACATTAATATGTATATATAAATTTAATTTATTTACTTGTTACATACATTCTATCTTTCCAATTATTTTGTACATGCAATCTTTTCATTTCCATGTTATTTAAAAATCATGGATAGTAGCCAGCAGTCTCGTTTGATATGACCATGATCCTTCAGTTCATTGATTATTGGAGATATCTCAACAATGCGCGAGAGATCCCCGTGTTTCTGCAGCTCAATAAAATATCTGAGTATCAACAATTTCATTCGGGTCTTCGGGGAATATGTAACTAGTGTTCTTGGCGCCTTCTGCCTTCTTTGCATCACTTATTGAAGGAAACTCGTTGGTGAAATGTGTGGGAATGTCGAGGAAATCATCATCTTTCTCATCAGATACTTTATCAACGCTGTCACCATAGTCATTACCATCAATGTTGTCTTCATGATCGTCTTCGCCTTTAACATCGTCTTCATCCTCAATATCACGTTTACTTTGCTTTGTAGGAGTCACAGGGACATAATCAGTATTAAGAGCTGACAACAGTTTATTTTAAAGTTCGTCGACTTCATGCAAACGCCCTGCAAGTGTACATTCCACACATACTGACTCTACCAAACCTCGTAGATCTCTCATTCCGTCATTAGCATTTACTGCCTCGTCATAATCATCTGCGGAAACAGTACCCATTGATGCAGCATGAGGTGTTGGCGACATCAGTTGCTGTCTCCCAGTAGACGAACCCTTGCAGACCTTGATGTGTTCCTTCATTGTATCCCCTTGCATAAGCTGCATGCGGACATTGTCGTAATGCTTCATCTTGTGAGTTCCCTCGTCGTCTGCGAACATTTTATGTATTGTATTAAAAGGAGGTAACAACGTCCTCACATGCTGTTTCTCAGTGGGCGAAAAAACCTTACATTTATCAGCCTTGATGTGTTTATTTAAGTTATCAGTTCGAGTGAACTGTCTGGAACATTTATAGCAGCTTAGAAAAGCATGATATGGGTGACTCCTGCCAACTGACTCCTGCCGACTGGCTCCTCCCAAGATGTTACTGATTTACTGGTTAAATAACAACTGTGCTATGAGGCATAAATATATTAATTAATATATGCAGATAATTCATCCCGTTTAACGAATATCATGTCAAATATCAGCCATTTGTCGTATGGCATATGGCCGATGCTGTTTTACAAGCTATTGTCTGACGAATATAAATTTGAAATGTAAAAATATGGTAACACTCTGAGAAAACCCATATATATATATATATATATATATATATTCGTGCGAGAAGAAATCGCATATAATTGGAAAACCCGCAGATGTCACTATCGATACATAAATATATTATATATTTTTGAAATATATTTGTAGATATATATTACTTATTTATAAAACACACATAGAAATAATATATATATACATATAAATTATTTAATACAAAATCATTATAGATAATACTACAAACATTATGTAAAATAAATTGTATTTAATAAATATTAGTTATGTTTAATGCATAAGTCTTGTAACAAGGTACACATATAAGACAACACAGTCGATGAGAAACGAGTAGGTATTACTACAACGGTAACGAGTTAAGCCCCCCACTGACGGTGTAGGACACTTGCAGGCGTGAAGCAAGCTTATCGTAAAAGCGAGCGCCTGTATGCAGAATGTTCGCACGAGGATTACATCTTCCAACCTCGTGTTGACTTCGTTCTCGAGAAGATGTACATAGTGCATATGCCCATCACAGTCCTCGCTGAGATACACTGGCGAACCATCTTTCCGTAAGAGTTTGTGTGTAAACTGCACATACATGCCATCCTCTACGCCACCTTCCTCGCCACTCGCACGTGCTTGTAAGTGCACTAGGAGAGACCTCTGTCGGGGGTCATCATAGCATGACGAAAACCTGCGTCTTAGTAACAGTAATTTTCTTGCCTAATAGTTTTCATTTAGGTCGTACATATTAGATAGGTACGGCTTAACGCCTCGTCGACAGCAAGGTCAGAGCAAGTTGCTCAGAGAAGCAGGAACCGGCCATGGAGGGAACCATCCCAGCATCCGCCTGGAGTGATTTCGGGAAACCACGGGAAAACCGGAATCAGGATGGTCGGACATGGACTCGAACTCAGGTCCTCCCGAATGCGAGTCCGAAAGTTAACGTATTAGGAATAAAATCGCTAAATGAGAGATAAATCCGAAGCCAGAGCTGCACAAGCTTAGCAAGGACACGGGCCAGGCCACGGTTAATAAACACACATTTCGAGTTCCTTGCTTAGTTTCTTTTCACATGCAGTCCTCCTTTCATCCTTCTATAGCTACACGTAAAAAAATAACACTGTCACTGACCTGGCAATTGCAACTCATATATACCAACCAAAGTAAACAGTATAGAAATCGTGCATGGAAGGGTTCGTGTTTAAGCACAAAAAAAACCGTTAAGTTACGTAATAATTTGTGTCAACCCCCTGAAGTTGGTCTACCTATTTGATTTGCTAACATGTATTGTACGTATGCCAATGGCCTTGTGTAATTTTTCCTTGATTTTTGAGAGATTTATAAGTATTTTTCATTCCCCCAATTTATGAACATGTCATTATAGTGATCCGGCGATTACGGATTAACGTAACTGTTATGTTGTTTCGATCTGTTTGTTACAATGTATAGAGCTGTTTCCGCAAGAATCTTAACTTAACCCCCAAATTTATTTGAAACTTTGGTATTTTTTTTTTCATATCCCCGCATTTGCTATCGCAGCCCAGTATTTAAAATTGACATTAACACCACATTTTCTTCACATGATTGCGATATCGGACCATGGTACACCTCTTATGAAATTACCGCATTACTTTCACTTGTGTAAGTTAAAAGTGTTCGTCTACAAGACCAAGTAACCATAGCGCATTCAAGATGGAGCCATATGCTTATTTCCTGGTAAAACGCGTAGGCGTAACAACTGAACCGATTCTCTTCTGTTTGCTTTGTACACACACTTATTCCATGCTTACGTTCACGTAATAAAATATTTGTCACGACCCATAAAGTTTCAGGCTACGCCAACCCCGAGGGGAATATTCCCGGAACACATTTTTCCTAGCCTTACATTAAATAACAAAAACAAAGCTAAGAACGCTTCCCTCTTTTTTGATGCGGGTGTGGGGAGGTTAGCTACTATGGCAGACCAGAGAGAAACACAACACGCATTAAAACATTGGTAATTATATGTACTTAAAAAAANAGGTTAGCTACTATGGCAGACCAGAGAGAAACACAACACGCATTAAAACATTGGTAATTATATGTACTTAAAAAAACAAGAGTTCTTGTTTAAAGAGGACAACACATCTAAAATCCAACGAACTCGAGTACTCGCCGAAAACATTCTTTTACTTTATATAAACGAATATTAATATTAAATTCTACTTAATCTTGTATGTGATCAAAATAAATTTTCAACGAACATATCTTTTTAATAACTTCCTAATGAGGAAATTTTTTTAATCTAAGTGAACAAACTATCATATTTTCTGAGCTCGCTTCCTGATTTCCGTGCTGGACGATGATGCTGGTTCGCGGGTTTTCTCGGGGATCTACCGTTTCCCACGCACTTGCGTTCCTGCGCTGCTCCATACTCACCTCGCTTCGAGGTTAAGAGCAGTACAAATCTCTTCATTCACTCTTAATACGTATTTTATATATATTATTTTCTAATTTTCTAAAATGATAATATTAAGTTATAATGGTTTTACTAACCCTTTTATATACACTTAACTTTACGGTTTCAGATGTTCCTTTACTCAAGTCGGCACAACACTTGTTTCGTTGTCACTGTAGACACAGGTTACATCATTGATCATTACAGACCCATTGATCATTACAGACCCATTGATCATTACAGACCCATTGATCATTACAGACCCATTGATCATTACAGACCCATTGATCATTACAGACCCATTGATCATTACAGACCAACATTTGCCTAAACGTGTGTTATGTACACATTGTGTTCACTGAGTCTGAATGGATTAAGCATTGTTTAAATGCTGAAGGGTTCTGTGATCATTTTTTAAAGTGAAAAAAGGCAATAAAACAGCAATTAAAATAAAACTGGTTTTCTCCGGCCTATAAGCAAACTCAAGTGTTCGCTAGCACACTAAAATAGAATATAATTTATATTTGAAAAAAAAAAAAAAAAAAAATTATACACTAGAGATAATACATGCGATTAATTGTCTTCGCGCGATGGAAAGATTTGATCCGTTTAAACAAATTAATAAAGAAACGTAATTTATAATTTTTTAAATATACATTGTAGATACGTCAAACCATAAAAAAAATTTGCTTGTTTAAAAAGCATTTTTTTTTTGTTTAACACGTATCTTGCATAGTGGTGGTTTTAAGGGCGGATTGGAGGGGAGGGACCCCACCCCCCTCAGATACAGAGAAAAATACGTTTTTTACACAGTATTTCCTGGGATTAAAATATGTATAGTAAAAATACTACGCAGTTGCAAATAAATATTTGGAACCTAATAACTATGAGCATTTATATACCCACACACAAACATATATTATAAACACAGAAGCACTCACTTAGACCCATTTTAAATGTTATTACGTCACCATGCTGCCTACTAAGAATTTCTAATGAAAATACTAAGTTTTAACATTTAATAGTGACGATATAATCAGGTAAGTCACCTAAAAAGCATGTGCACGTGAGTCTGCACGTAAGTTTCTACAACAGTTTTAACACCAGCAACGCAACAGAATTGCTGCATTCCTCCTCTCAATTGAGGTAGCCACTATTCACTTGAGGATGGGTCTTTCTCACCATTATGTATTTTTTATGCTTGTTGATTTAAGCTTTTAAGGATTTACTTTTAGAAAAAGCCTCTTGAGTCATGGCGTGTAGTGCAGGAGTAATTCTCAATTATAAATGTATAACTAATTCACAACTTTAATAATATAAATATTACTTTACTGAGAAAACTCATTAGCATGCAAAAGAAGGGCACGATATTGGTCAAAAAATACTTATTTGTTTAAGAATTCGATTCACTAAAGACTTCTTTTGTGGAAAACATCCAAATTTTTCTCTGAAATATGATAAAATTTAAAAGCCAAATAAAAAATTATTTAAAAACTTTCCTTATTTAAATTTAGGTAAGATTAGATTTCTTTGATAAACTCTATCCTCTACATCCACAATGGTTGTGTGGTTAGATGACAGGTGTATCACTCATCTCTCAACTGTCTCTTATATTGGGTATGTTTATAACAGCATCATAAGAGACGATGTTGGTTGTTATTTATTCTAGGAAACGTAGGTAATTATTACCCTCACGAAGTAAATGTTAACAAGAAGAGCACGAACAAGAAAACTTCGAGCAGTTGAAAAAACTAATTGGTGTAAGGCTACGTTACACGGTTTTCGGTGTGATAAATTATTTAAATATAAATACAACATATCGCATTGGAATCGCAGCAGACAAATGCACGAATGACTTCAGAACTCTGCGTTGGTTTTGAAAAAATGCAGAGTTGTGATCTTGTAGTTCATTGTCTTTACTACAGTCTGACTCGAATTTGTCGATATCCAAGTCCCCAACTGATCAAAGCGTCAGTAATAGAGCAGTAATAATATTCAAAGCCATTAATTTCTTTACTGCATTTTCAATCGAAATGCTGTTCTTATTTCAATATTTTGGAGGACAATTAAGGAAACTTTGCGAGACTTGCAGGAGCAAACGCCATACTGCAGTATTCACAGTTTAATATACAACTGCACAGAGTAGCAGAAGCGCTGCAAATTGTTTTCAAATGGAAAGCATGGCAGTTATTGTAAGGACACTGGTCATAGCACTTAGTGATCCGACATTTACTGTGACATTTACAAATCGTAGTGACGTTTTATCACTAACACATCCATTTTCTCTAGAAGTAAAAGTTACACAGGCAGACTGCTTTCAATAGTGTGGTATTGTTTTGAGTAGAAATTTAAATATCTAACCCAAGAGCTGTTGAGTCTCTAAAGCTGAAGAAACTGCAAAATCATTATGTATGACTATCATTGTCCCTCGTACCATCAAACAGTAAAATTTGCACTGAAAAGTACCTGTAAATACTACTAAACATTAGAATGTTGATGTTAAAACTTCTACTGACAAATGTTGCCAAACGCCGTACCCGAATTCAGGTATCTACTAGTGTGCTTGCACTCTTGCATATTTCGCAAACCCTTGACATAATTGATGAATTCGGACAGGCAACCTTGTTGGCTTCGACCACAGCTATTACCCAGCCAATTTCTTTTATTTAACATGCATTTAGGTGATGAACTCGTTAATTTCCGAAATTTTGTAGGTATGAATCAAGGATTCAATATTATTTCAAATTGACTTACATAAAATTTATTATCATGCTTATTGTATGTTAGTTTGCAATTTTGATTGCTTGTTTTACATTAGAGTTGGTTATGAACAGATAGGCCCAATACGAATTTATAGTTAATAGTTATATTAAGGCGTATCTTTCCATAATTATTTACTTAGTTCAAAATTATATGCTTTGAATGAGTGATGTTGCCCTATTAGTCTTTAAATAATATAATCATGTCGAAAATCAACTGTAATCAACAAAATGCATCTCAAAATTGCGGCACATGTAAGCCGCAAGACCGCGAGAAGTATACATGTTCATTTACTCGTATAATTGCAATTCGGACAGCACTGATGACGTCACTTCCGGGGACAGGTACGCATGAGTATGTGCGTACTTCTGGCGGATTCGGACGCGGCATAATATTTGTAATCGTATTTCTCTAGTGAATTCGTTCATGCAAAACATTTTTAATTACCTCTTATCTGACCATTGATATACACTAAAGAGCCAAAAAAACTGGTACACCTGTCAAATTTCGCGTAGGGCCCCCGCGAGCACGCAGAAGTGCCGCAAGACGACTTGGCATGGACTCGACTAATGTGCAGGAGGCATTGAAATCTGCGCCAATTTGAGAAAGGGTTGCACGCCTGTCACGTTTAATGATTCTCGTCAGTCGTCGTTTGTCCCGTTCGTTCACGATCTTTTTCCGGCAGCGGCGATGTCAAAGATTTGATGTTTTACCGGATTCTCGATATTAACGGCACACTCGTGAAATGCTCGTACGCGAAAATCCAAATTTTATCGCTACCTCGGAGATGCTATGTCCCATCTCTCGTGCGCCGACTGTAAAACCACGTTCAAACTCACTTAAATCTTGATAACCTGCCATTGTAGCAGCAGTAACCGATTTAGCTGCCGACAGCATCGCGTTACTCTGATTGGTTCCATACCTCTGTTATTTGCATGCGCACGCCTATGCCAGTTTTTTTTTTGGCTCTTCAGTGTATGATATAACAAGGAAAACTGGAAACTTTTTGCACCTATATACTGTATTGTTTTAAAAAAGATCTGCAAAACCACCTAAACTAGAGATTTCACTGATAAAAGGTAAATATAGAAGCTGTATGACAATAATGGACGTTTTCTAGAGTTTTGTAGTGGAACGAGTGCGTACTACATTCGAAGATTGCTGTTTAAACTGCTGCCTTGCATGTCAGTCCCGAGCACACATGCCCCATATTGCATATAATTAAAACATAATTCCTCTTACACTGTGATAGAAACATCTCAATGGGACGTGCATCGGAATAGTCCGACTGACAAGGGAAGGTAGTTAATGGTTTTACACAAGGAGCTGCATGTGAGAAAGCCTCATTTGTAAAGTAATACAGCAGCTGTTACTGCCCTACTTCAGTTAAGCATGACTCTTCTGAGAAAATAACTCTGAAATATTTAGTTTTTGCTGTAATTCAGAAAACGTGACAAGGAAATGTGTTCTGTATATAATACAAATCTCACACTGGAGAAATGTAATTTATTTATAAATTAAAATACCTCTATTTTTAAAACAATATATTTCTATTTAGATAACTGAAATAAACAATATTGTTGTCTTGGTATAAATTATGAACTGGTGTAAGGCATTTCACTGGTATTGTAAAACGAAATGCTGTTCTAACTTGCGGTACATACATATTTGTTTCGAAACGAACTTTGCCACGTCGACGATTGTTGAAAAANGAAATGCTGTTCTAACTTGCGGTACATACATATTTGTTTCGAAACGAACTTTGCCACGTCGACGATTGTTGAAAAAGTTTCCTCTACACATATCGAATTATTATGATAAAAAGCAATACCACACATACATATACAATGCTCTTTATCACAAAAAGTTTATTTACATTAAAATTTCTGGAATATTTTCAAACTCAAATTTATGATNATATACAATGCTCTTTATCACAAAAAGTTTATTTACATTAAAATTTCTGGAATATTTTCAAACTCAAATTTATGATAGCTGTCATCGCATCAGAAGAATTAACACAAAATACGCGTTTTCTTCCATGAAATGCGCAAGGAGATTTTGTAAAGTGAAGGCAGCTGAACATCGTCAGGTTTCCGTCGCTGATTTCAACTTACACTTGCTACAAAGTTTTGTGTCCAATGTATGTGTCTTGTAAAACTAAAGTTTGAGAGGCTTTTCTTATCTGAAGGATCTTTATTTCTGTCAAACATACTCATTCTTATTTACATTATCATAATGTGTATTTTCTACGTATTTTTCTCACACAATCATTTCCATTGAAAAAATTATCTGTTTCCAGTTCTTTCACAGTTAATGAAACCTGAATTTTTGTAGATTTGATAACTCTATGCAGTAAAATAGTTTGTACGTTTTACAAGCAATTCTTTGGAAAAAATAGAAGTAGCAAAAATATTCTTGCAGCACTATAGTACAAACACCATTTATTTACAACGTACTTTTATGAAATATTCAAAATGGTTTATATTATTATATTAAACCAGTCTATGGTACTTGCTTGTTAAAATTTAACGTTAGTTTTACCCACTCCACAATAACATGTAAAATCAGCTCTTTATTTACTTGTAGTGTTACAAGTAATAATCTTGGTAACTAGTTTGCAAAGAATATTTTGTAGAAATATAGACAAACTTTACAGTGCAGCTAGTAGTGCACATACACAGAGCGAGACAACCGTAATTCTCAGTGTTATGCTGTAGCACGAAAAAATGTCAAGCTACTTACTTAAATGTGCTGTCAGTATAACATTAAAACAAAGACAAAACTCAGGCACCCATACAACACGATGTTCAAAGATTTAAATGTCTTTTTATAGCACTTATATTTCTCTTTCCAGTTCATTACAAGGGCACTTAAAATGTCTTTGAACTACAGATCAGAATACATATATGCCAATGAGCAATAGAGAAACGTCTTTTTATTACAGTGAACAAACACATATTCGTAGTGTATTTCTGTAAAATTAAAAAGCAATTTTTTTCTCTCAATATTTTTCAGTCGCCCTGTTTCGAAGCGTATGTTTCACCATTGTATACTAATTTTAAACGATATTACAAAAGCTCTGTAAAAGATATTTAGAATAAAAATAATTTGTACCACATTTAAGTATTTCAATACTTCAGCTGAAATAAGTTTTGAGTTCAAAATTTTTACGTTAGTGCTTTGTTAAAATGTATACAAAAATCACCAAAACAGAAATTTATGTTTTTTTTTTAATTTTACGATTTTACGGTGTTTTCCAGTTCCGTTGAAATGGCGTACAGTGGGAAACTTGAATAATGTCATGTAATAGTACAAGTAGGTACTGCAAAATGGACACAACTGTTTCCCCATAATAGTTCTGTACATAAAAAGCTTTAATGTTGATATTTGAATCGCCAGTTTTAGAAATAATTTGTATGCCAAAATCAGAATTAAACCTTCATACTAAAAATGAAGAAGGAGCTATAAAATCAGGATATCAGGATTACGTTTCACACACAGCTTATAACATACATTTATATGCTTCTCTTGCGTGATTTTTAATGTGATGCGATAGCGCTTAGAACTGTGATTAGACGTAGGAAATCAAATTTGCACAAAATTTTAACGACTACATTTGATAATGGTTCGTTTTTTTTAAATTTAATGGCAGTATTAACATTTGAAAGATTATACTTCACCTTAATGATATTGCTTATCAATAAATTATGCACTCAAAGTAAAAAAAAATTTCAAACCGTACGAAGACCCTGAAATGTATTGATAAAATATTCCTGTAACTTTTTTTGATGCGAAGAAAATATTTACAGAATAATACACATAAGTAACCCAGAAAATGAAACAAAATAGCTTGCAATGCCTAAAGGGTATAAGAATTGGTATTTCCCAAATTTCGGGTGTTACACAGACAACTGCCCTTCCTTAAGATGATAGCTTAAATCCTCCACTGATCTTGTGTTTCATCATGCGTAAATACTTTCCCCATCTTTGCCCGTGGATATTACGTACACGTTCCGACATTAAAGTCCATTCCGAAGCCTTGCTAAAGTTCTACTTTCATGCAAATAAAATTAAGGACAATGAACCAGATTCGCGTGCGCATATCTTAATAACACGCCTATTTACATTATTTAAATATAAAACATAGGTAACAGTTCTATTTAGCCAATAAATTAATGATAAATTATGATAAAACACACACTGTATACCTATNATAAAACATAGGTAACAGTTCTATTTAGCCAATAAATTAATGATAAATTATGATAAAACACACACTGTATACCTAGATGCATTGGTGGAAACAAAGAAAATTATTTCCAATGCCTTGAAGAAACTAGTTTTATCAACACACTGCACATTCATACGTGCAGATGTCATCTTGCCATGCAGGTATGTCGCACAACNAAGAAACTAGTTTTATCAACACACTGCACATTCATACGTGCAGATGTCATCTTGCCATGCAGGTATGTCGCACAACTTCATATGAGTCATCAATGAACTTACACCTATAGTTATCATCCCTCTATCCTAGGAGAGCTCAAGCGATGGCATTTTTATTAATATATTTACAAATTGTTTAAAATATTTAATGAAAATAATATCGATTGCAGCGAAATGTGTATAAAAGGGAAGACTATGATTATTGTACAAAAAAATATTGCTTGTATATATTTTTCGTAAATTGTTTGAATTTGAATTAGTTTTTCTGGAATACTTATGGACTGTTTTGGATAAACCACTTTTATTACTCATAACTGTTTTAATATAGCCTACCAATAGAGTAAAATGAGATAGCAGGAAATTGCACCATATGACAAATGATTACAACTCAGGATTTCTTTGGAAAAATTAAGCTACGTAGAAAAAAAAATTGCGAGAGTAGTCATTTACAGCTGCCCTGAAAATAAAAATTATAATTTGAACAAAAATAAACGTAAAAACTTTTCTAACGACAAATGCTGTTACATCAATGTCTCATAATACCACGAAGCAGACAAATTATAATGTGTTTTAGAGGAAACACAGCTGCAAATATTTTTGATCATATTACTTTAGCTGCTATTTCTACGACATAACTTACTTCGCTCTATGCCTTCACTTTTATCACATCACGGGCGTGACACTGATGAGGGACCATGGTACACGTATTCCCCTTAAGATTTTCTTTGGGGGCCTTGTCCCCCCNGTTCAGTGAATTATAATTTAATCTACAATTATTATTTCACTGGAACCAAAAGTCGTTAACTGTAGGGAAGACGTTTTCGGTTTTAAAACAACTCGTAATCAAACAATGTAGTCACACAGGCAAGAAGGTAATTTAATTACCTCAAGCGTGCAGTGTGGTTGGGCTGTTCCATTAGGTGATGTATGTTGGGAAACATTTCGATGATTTGTTCTTGAAAATTTGTTTAGACAGGGTGGAATGACCACAAACACACCGTGAATGCTATTTGTATGGACTCTGTGGTCACGTAACACCCCTAGCGCAGTCGAGGGAGCAATACATAGCTGACACAAACCCGGTAAAACACGCGAAGGAAAGTAAGAAGTGTCGCCACACAGTGGAGTTATTGTGGGGACGACTTTAATTACAACTAACTACCAACTCAAATGGTTAATTACATATGCAGTTTAACACTTCTACATATCCTATAACAATTTACGATATTTTTAGTAGTAATAAAGAAATAAATGGAGATAACAGTTGGATGTACGTATGAGATAGGTTCCTTTACAACAACTTCTGTCCACATGGCAGTTTCGTAGGTGTGTACAGCATTAGGCAAAAAAACAGGCAAATATATAGCACGCGTATATATTCTTTTTGACGCCATGATAATGATTCATTTACCGGTCTTGGATTTAAGAATTCAAATTTAATATGTAACTTCCTGCATGTGTGGGAAGGTGCTCAGACGATAGTGTCAAAACAGCAGACACAAACACTTTTTATTAATTGCGGTGCTCAATATTCTTATCTAGTAATACGAGATACTTGCATTGCCTCTGCCACTTTTAAACATAACTTGGATTGTGTACTTAAATTGGGTGGGATTCTTAAGAGCACAGCCTTTTAAAACCAACTTTTTTTTAGCTACTGTCTTGTGGGGCAGTCGGTAAAACAGCAGAAATCAGGCCATTATGTCCGACAGATGGATTTCTGATAGTAAATGAGATAAATTGAATCATTTACTCTGCGAAGAAATTCTAGCAACTTTAGAAGAGTTGACGTACCAACAAAAATGTGATGGTTGATTAAAAGTGTCTGAAGCATAGTAAAAATATACAGAATGATTCACAACGAGTTACCGCCACTCACAGGGCTTATTCCTTACATCATTTGGAGCAAAATATGTCACATAAATGTGGGTCCTATGCCCAATATTTACAGAGTAATTCGACAAATTGGAAATGCCTAGGTTATTGCGTACGAGGATGGATGAAGGGCATTGCTTACCAAAGGACTGCACAAACATGTGAGGAACTACTGGCGCGTATCATGCATGCCGCTACAGAAATCAAAGACAGCCGTGTGCAGCTACGTGGAGCAACACGTGCGGTTCATAAGCGTGCGGCCAAGTGTATGAAAGTAGACGGAAACATATTTGAACATCTTTTGTAAGCTTGTTAGACGCAAGTGTGATGCTCAACTGTAAACAATACGGTCTGATAATACATCACTGCATTTACTTCTGAAAGGGTTATTATTTTATTAGTGAATATTGGGAATAGGACCCACATCTTCCGACATTTTTTGCTCCAAATGATGTAAGGAATAAGCCCTGCGATTGGCGGTAACTCCTCGTGAACCATCATATATATGGCAAGAAACTTTGTGCCCTATCAGTATATCTATTTCTTTTGAACATACATGAACATTTATATTGTACTTTGTGTATTGATCTTACGATGTCTACAGATGTTCTTCTGAAACTCGAACTACTTATCTGGTAATTTCAGGGAACCAAGCAAACAACTTCAGGGCCTACTGATGCTGCTAGCTGATGCTATTAACATAGCTATCAGAAATGAACACCTTCAAGACAACATTTAACGAAGCTGCTAATAAGTCACAATAATTTCATGTTCTTCCCATATTACTACCATGAAAGAAACCCATATTAAAAAGAATCGCACGCTCTGTTGGATGATGTACGCCATTATCATGTAACCCGCTGTAGGCCGGAATAGTTTGATTGTGCACCTAGTAGTTTTATGACAAGGTTCTGTGAACGAGTACCCAAGAAACTGGAAGCCATGGGAAAGTTATAGGCGTTTAGTGCTGGCGAACATCGAGCCAATAAAACTACATATTTGAAAAAAAAAAAAACTATCTTGTGAACGACGTTGAATCTCTGCTTCTGGAACTAAATAAGTTTATAGAAAAATACCCGAGTTTAACAACAAACATCTTGGTTGTCTTGAGAGAGTTGTCTTCAGATATTAAGTAGGTAGGATGACCTCTTATTTTAACAATAAATATAGAAATTAATTCAAGGGCGAGTTCTTTTCCATTTTTCTGCCATACCCTGTTCATTATTCATATAAAATATTTGCTTCTCCTTTAAAAAAAAAAAATAGTTTTCTTGCCAAATTAATTTCCTCTTTCAAATAACATAATACATAAATTTTAATTTTTTTGTCAGAATGATATTTTTGTCCTCTCGCCCTCTTTTGAATCAGGAAATCCGTTACTAGTGTACCTTTTTTCATATCTTTCTTTGAGAACCTTGAGATATGAAGAATGCTGCTTTTGATACGAAGCTCGTCTTATGAATCAGAACTTCTTTTTGCGCTCAGGAGACTTAAGACATACGTCCGCCATAGAATGTCACAGGAAATACTTAATCTGTGTGACATAAACACATACTTAGTTTTAGAAAATTTGTCTGTAACATGACGAACAATTTGTTTTCTCAGATAAAAAGTGTGTGCAGATTTTTATGAATAATTAAAAATGAAGTACTTACATGATAACATTTTTAACAAAAAAAAAAAGCTAAGCCAATTTTTATGCATACATTTATTCGTCACCGCCCTTCCCCCGCCAAAGATCAACTGCCATGCACGCCTCTGCACCATATCAAATAAAATATTTAGACATTTCGTAAAACGGTAATATTTTCTAATTTCGAGTGGCCTATGCTGAATTCAAGTGAAACGTAAAATAAAGTATGTGAATGTGATTTGTTCTGTACCTCGAGGAGAAAGACAAGAAATACAAGTCTTGTAGAGGTGATCGCCAACTCTCTTCCGAGGAGGACGAAGAGCGATATTGCGCACGTGGTATGGGTTCCTATCAAATGTCCCTAGAGGAGCGGCACGGAAGAAGCTAATTTCGTGTGAGGTTCAGTTATGTCTAGATAGGTCCTCGTTACCATAATACGGAAGTGATGGCTCAGACGAGGACAGGGTTGAAGACGGCGACATCAGTAGAAGGTTCAACTTTGCTGAGAAGTACTTCCCATGCTTATGTAGTAATAACAAATTATTAATGTTACATTAGTTACTGAATAATCATTAATTATACAATAATTTTATACCTGTCACAATTTTAATGTATTCTAGTACATTATAGGGAAGTGTAGGGTCAGGCTACAGGAAAGGCGAAGGTGTGTAACCAAACAGGAGATAAATTCGCTGAGTGTTATATGTAAGAGCAGGTTGATAGGTTTTGGACGACCCTTAGCAGCGAGGTCTTCGAGCGATGGCGAGTATGCGAACTGAGGAGGAGACGGAGCAGCTCTGGAATGCCGGCAGGGGAGGGGGGGGGGATGGGAGCGGGGCGCNTGCCTGCCGACGGTACCCCACACGCGGAAATCCGCGTGACACGACAGGAAATCGAACCCGGTTCGCCTTGGTGATAGGCGGGTAGTATCACTACCGCACGACCGCAGATCCGACTGTGCTCGACGTATTGTTATGGCCTACGTGCATTTATATGCTATTCACGGTAAAGTGAGCACTTTTGAAAGCCCCCTCATTTGGAATAATGGTCAATAAATATATTTTATTTTAGCTGTAGAAGTGAACTTTCGAGTTCTGTGGAATATACACATTGTGTTTATTACTTACATGCCAATATTAATTTAAAAAATGTGTCCAAAGGATTAAATATGGCTGAAAGGAAAAAGTAACTAGGGCCTCAAAAGTGCTCACTTTACCGTGAACAGCCTCTGGTCTTGGGTACGATAGGTTGTAAGTTAATTTCTTGCTGATTCTGGTACACTGTACACAGTTTCTCTTAAATTTTTCGTTTGTTATTTAAAAATTCATTTTTTCCCTTAAGTTCTTATATTTGATTCTCATATCCCTCAAGGGTTAGATTAGGTACATTAATCTCATTTAATTTCTATAATTCTTCAATACAATAAAATAAATCTTTCCAATTTTTTCTTCCTGGTTGTGGTGACGGCTGAGTAGGGAGAAACGGGATTAGAATTTTTTTTATTAAACAGTACTTATATATATATATATGATATGGTTTGATGTTTTAACGAAGGGTGTCAGGGATAGCGTGCTTTTTTATGGGAA
>NQII01003323.1:55041-103032 GCA_002778355.1 Clitarchus hookeri
TTTTTTTTTGCTGCTACTAAAAATTGACTGAGGAAACAAAATATTTATTCGTCAGATATTAAAAGTCCAAAATTGTCCTATTAATAGACAATTGAAAAAAAATTAGCGCAGAAAATAAGGTAGCGGCACATATTGTCGTGTAGTTTTTTTTTACATTTTTAAAGAAGATATTAAATAGCAATTTAATTAAACTTGCAAAACAATTGAAAACAATGTATGCCATATTTTTTTAACGTAGTTAAAAGTATAATGGCTATGTATAAATTTTCAGACAAATTTCCAAGCGATAGTAAAGTACAAGTGTCTGGCTTCAATAAAAAGTTTTTTTAAAATCAAAATAATGCCATTAACCAACTGATTTGAAGTGCGACACTCAGCTCGTATACAACTAGGCCTTGACTTTCAGCCTCTCTAGATCTGAAGTTTATTGTAACACTTGCAACGAATTATAGACGTACCAAATTACGAATCTCGAAAACATTTCTTTATGGCATTTCGGTAGCATTAAACATTATTTTGAGAGGAAGCTAAATGTTTTGCTTGGTTAACAGTTTTTAATTGTTTGACGCAAGATATAACATTAAAATTTTCTTAAATACGTTAATTTATTTTTTGAACCAATTTCTCACTTTTTTCCCCTTTTATTGAATAGACATTTGATACAATATAAAAAATATTAATTATTCCATAAAAATAATATTGGACATTATAATAGCATTACAGGGGCACGGCTTAAGAACTCATGAGGAAAAAACCTGTCACATGTATTTAAAATTGGCGCAAGGGTTTTCTCTCCCAAGTTTAACGTCAATTTTCAAACGCTTACGTAAACTTTACAGGTCTACATTGGTTACGTGAAACAAATGTCAAGTTTTCACGGTAAACCAAGCAATTTTGAAAGGCCTACTTAAGATCTACTTGTTTTTGCATTGTGTATTCTTCCACCATATGTATCGGTCAAGTGAAACTGAGAAATTATTAAAAACAATTCTCATTATTACATTTACATGCATTAAAAAAACAGAAAGCAAAATAAATCATTTAATTGTTCACAAATGTTTACCTTAAAATTTTAATTCAACTTTAAGTCATGGTACTAGTTTTCTTCCGCCGTGAACTATTTTACTGGGCGCATGCCACTCAATGTGCCCGTTAAAATAAATTGAATTAAAGGCAGTAACATTTTCCAACGGTTGATTTAAAAAGTGCTCACTTTACTGTGAACAGCCTGTGAATAATGTTTGGCATTTTATAAATTTATTAGGTTTCAGAATAAGTTGCTTAGCTATTGAAGCATTTCATGAAACGTAACGTAATTCAAGGATGCGGCGAGAACGGAATTTTCGTGTCTACGCACGAGGTGTGATAAACTCATGTAAAGGCTGTTCGCAGTAAAGAGAGCACTTTTGAAAAACAACCTCTCAAAAAATTCGCTGCCGGTAACGGCACATATCCTACAGCACACATCGACATGCAGGCCTCCAGTTAAGTTGACAGCAGGTTAAGGCGGTCGTCACCTGTAGCTATTTTCGCGTCCGAGGCCTAACAGCGTGGCAGCGATAAGNGTAGCTATTTTCGCGTCCGAGGCCTAACAGCGTGGCAGCGATAAGAGTGAGACTGCCACGCGCACCAAGTGCTCCATCACCCCTACACGCGAGGCTCTGGACTGGCGTGCAGGATGCGCCTGCCTATGCCGCTCTAAAGAGGCGACCCTGTTATTTTATTGGCGGGAAGTCTCGTAGCAAGGTTAACGCAGAATCCTATCGAGGTTTCACTTGTGGCCGCGTAGTAAGTTTTAAGATACAGCAGTCTGAAGAAAAAAAAACGTTTTTAACGATGTTGGTGGGCTCCAAAAAAATATTTATGGCACGCGTCAAATCTTGAAAGTACCATNAAAAAAAACGTTTTTAACGATGTTGGTGGGCTCCAAAAAAATATTTATGGCACGCGTCAAATCTTGAAAGTACCATTCAGTCCTCGTCTATCGCATGTTTTCTCTTCGCACATAAACATGTTGGAGACTTGTTAAAAAAACACGTGCATTTCAAACATGCTGCAACACAGTTCAAGCACCAGATAGACAGGGCCCTTAAGGTGACCGCCTGGGTAGGCCACCGAACGGCGTGCAGAGCTCCAGCAGAAAATGTCCTATTAAAAAACTGTCCGACGCGCTTGAGCGAGGTCTGTTTACGAATAGCATTTAAGAAACGTTACGCGCCTGTATACGTTTTTCAGTTCCTCCACTTCTCTCTAACGCATGTTTCTGTGATAGTGAAAATGGCTCAAACGGGTGTTTTCACGGTCATTTTCAATTATAAACATTCCGGTTCAAAACATTTTAAAAAAAGTAATAGGTACGTGGGTAACCTTTATTTTTATTATTACGTCATAAAATGGCAGGGTCTCCACTGAAATTTTCACAGAGGCGCTTTATCGACGGCAAGACTGCGCGCCAGTTCAGTGCTTCGTGCTTAGAGGCGATGAGAGAGTTGATGCGCATGTCTCGGTCGCCTCTAGCGCTCCCACGCTTTTAGCCCTCAGACGTGCAAAATTCCTTCAACCAGGCGGCCACCTTAATGAAAATAGTTCTAACACTTGGCGTTGTTTTGCGAGTATGAAGTTTAATTTTTCTCGCTCCTGGAGTCAGCGTTTCTTGTGTTATACACATAAAAGTACGACTATGCGTATTATTAACATATTTTCTTTCCCAACAATTATACGGCTTCATTTGGATGATGCATGAATAAAGTGAGAAGGTCCATGGCAATGATGTTTTTACATACTCCAGAAGGATATAAAATGAGAAGAAAAGTAGATCCCAAGCAGGGCTTTCAAAAGTGCTCAATTAGAAGTTGGGGGTTTTCACAGTAATCTGAGCACTTTTGAAACCCCTGCTCAAGATACACTTGANAAAGTGCTCAATTAGAAGTTGGGGGTTTTCACAGTAATCTGAGCACTTTTGAAACCCCTGCTCAAGATACACTTGAATGCACATTATGTATTTTTCCGCCACATGGCAAAGGGTCTGATCACTTTAGTTATGTGTCGGTCAAGTGAAACTTTGAAATTATTAGGAAAGTAAATATTTTACAAATTTTCTAATTCTTACACTCACGTGCATTAAAAATAACAGAAATCAAAATAAATCATTTATGCACTCCAAGTACTCACACAAATCCTAACCTCACTCTTTTAATTCAACTTTAAGACATGGAACTACTTCTCCTCCGTCGTTACCAACTCAACTACGTGCTTTCCAGTCACCGTGCCCATCAAAATACATGTATTTATGGACAGTGAAATTTTCCAAAGGTTGCCATCAGAAGTGCTCAGTCAACAGTGAACAAACTGTATAGACTATTCACGGTAATGTGAGCAATTTTTAAAGGCCTCTTTACACACATTAACCTCAAATATAATATTGCAGCCTCAGATGTTAACTTTTGAGAGTCGTGAAATATATATATATATATATATATATATATATATATATATATATATATACTGTGTTTATTAGTCGCACGGCAGTGTTTACATAAAAAAATGTGGTGGAAAGATAGAAACTAGCTGTAAAGAAAAATTTACCTGGGTCTTAAAAAGTTATTACTTTACCGTAAATGTAATATAACAGCCTATACGGTAATGTAACTACTACACTGTTCTATTATATTTTGTATGAGGTTGTTTTGGCCATATACTAAAGGAGGTAGACCAATCTTCGTGTCCCAACAATGAACTACTTTTCTGCCAACACGTCTAGCGAAAATGGCATGGTCTGGATTTTAGGTTAAAAAAACTTATTTGTAAACAAATACTTTGAGATGTACGTATACTTCTAACCTATTTGCAATGCAGTTTTATTACATTCAAAATGGCAAACGTATTTTATTCATATAATAGTGCTTGTCATTTAAAAATTTAAATGTTAACAACNTCCCTGCAGATACACGCCGCACCGCCGTTCACAAGACCAACCACCAGTCTCCTCCCTCTAGTTTATGTAACATACCTTTGAAAAATCACCCCTTGTATGGCGTGTTTGGTTGTTTCCTCAATATGCCACGTATCACAAGAGTTCTAAACTTCTATTAGAATTAAAGTATCTTATTTATAGTCAAATTAAAATTTTATTTACATTTTACCTATAAATAATAATATTTTATTCATAATAAATATTTATTTAAACAGCGAGAAAATAGGTTCATTAGTAATGCCTGGTAAGAAATAGTTCTCATGCAAAATATTATTACACTGTGTGCGCACGAATGCGGTGCGTTGTAACTTTGGTGTGATTTTCTAGACTCGATGAAGCTTTTCTTGCTTCAGGGGGAGTAATATCCTGGAAGTAGAAATTAAGCAGGGATTCATAAAACTTGGAAGATTCTATGAATGGACTATAGTGGTCATACACCGAGAAATGGGTTTTGTTGAATCAAACTAAGTTTATTTGCCCAACCAAAATCATTGTTTGTATAGGGGCAATGAAATATTTCGTTGTTGTAACCAAATTATTTTGTTGTTCTTATTTGTTTGCCCAGAACAAATATTTTCTTGGTGCAACCAAAAGATTTGTTTGGCTCTTAAAGAGTTTCGGTTAATGTAAAAACACTGGAAGTCTAACGGAGTCAAAAACCTATGCCATCCGCGCCCGAACGATAAGCCTTAGAAACCTCGGCTAAAGTGGCTACTGATGAAATTGGAATGCTTTTAAATACATAAATTCGAAACGGTGAAAAAATTGGTTGTCTGTAAAGTCGGTTTACTGACGATAGTTGAACGTGACAACGTCTTAACTGGTACCCAGTTTGTAGACAAAGTATTTGGCTTGCTTTGCACGTGAGGTCGACATTTAACTTTGGCTGTGGTTCCTGTTGTTTCTTCTGAAACTTCAAGCCTTACATCGTAACGTTACCGAGCGTTACACTTTTTCATAAGTGACCCCCAGCCGCAACCTAATTTAAGACGTTGTCACGTCAAAAACTTGCGTGAATAAATATTTCAAGTTTTTCTGCTTTACGTGTTATTTTCCTGTCTACTTTTTTTTTTATCAAGATGGTTATAAAATTATTAAGCATCAGTGGATAGTTAAACAATCACGGTTACTATATAAATTGTAAAAAAAAAAAATATGCAAACAAACTCTCGAGCTGTATTTTTGCACGAAGGCAACCTAAATGAGTGGTCAAACAAATATATACGGTTGATTCAACTTAATATTTTGTGGACAGTCTAATTTATTTTGGCACAACACTGAGGTTTTGTTAACTAGAGCATGTATTTTGTTACGCGAACAAAATTAATTATGTTGCTTTTCACATTTTGTTTACTCAACAAAATATACACAAGCAAATATTTTTTTGGTATTTCTCTCAGTGTACAAGTTTCATGGTAAGCAGTTTCGTCTATTCTAGTTCTTAAAAAACTGTGGTATATTTAAATGTAAACTTTTTTTCAAGACAGAAGTGAAAGTTGATGTTTTGTTGTTAAGTTGATATTATTATTGAAACATAATTGTGATCTTTGAGAAGTGTCAAAGTCAGCAAAAATCGCTGCAGTCAGCCGAGAATGCACCTTCTGTCTCGTTTCGCGTGTACTGTTAGGAAAAGTAGGCTCAATATCGGTTGCTTCCGTTGTGTAAACCTCGCGCGACAGAATGTTGCCTACATACCAGGCACTGTATCGTCGCCGCTGAATACTTAGCGCGCGTATTGAATGGTACGGTGGCTTCTAGACACTTGCAATACGAGGATCTTTTTTGTGAAGTAGGACGTACTGCTCAATAGGACGGCGTCGAAATTCCATGAAACTTGAAGACAAAAAAGGTTGTATGCAATAAGAGGGTGGGCACCCCTATTATTTCTATGAAGGCAAAAGTCCTAACACCTGCTTTTTCAAAAATTGAAGATCTCGACAAAACTAAACGTTATCCAGAGAAGCGTAGTTTAATTGCACGCTGTTTCTGATATTTTGCAATAATTCCATTTCTAAACTCGATTTTCAAAGGCGCATATCTACCTTAGACATTGAGCTAGGCTATGAGTTGTACATAATTTATCTGCTTCATTTTCACAATGAATCTCCTCGCGAAATATTTCGGGCGAGTGTCCGAACAGGCTGTATTTATTTTGAAAAAAAAAAAAAAATGTGGGTCGGTTGAAAATTTTTGTGTAAAATAACGCTTACGTTGTTATTGGATTACATGATTTTGACGATTTTGCTGGTGACTAGAGAACTAACGCTCGGGCCATGTACAGTAGATGAAAAATCAGTATATTATGTTCTTAACCTACGCTTATAACTACCATGCCGTGTTACGTTTCAGCATCCGTGGACAAAGACGTATATACACTTGATCTTACGGCCTTAACTTTGCCACATTAGTTATATTCTACTTTCGTTCTTATCGTTAATATTTCTCGCTGGCAACAACTTCTGGTAGCCTCGGTCCGTTTTTTTGGTCGACGATATAAAATATTATTTGGCTGTCTCTCCAAAAGTCTTAAATTTTACGTCTGTTATTTTCGAAGACCGCATGCACAATTTTTTTTTTTATCTGGGAAATTTTTTTTTTAACCGTTCTTAAGGCCGAGTACACCATTTTATATAAGTAGATTTACTGGCCAGATTTCTTCAATATGATTTTCCTGGTAATAGTTTTGGTATAAAATTTTCTCTTACAGCTTTGAGGTTTTAATAGACACTTATTGGCACACCTAATAAATATTTTCTATTTTCCTAATAACACTACTTCGTTAACAGATATTAATTTATAAAGAATTTTTCGTTAGGTGAAACACATTTACATGGAAAAGGTAGTAATTGTTTAAGTATAATATTATTTAATATTCGAACGCTAACTTATACGGGAGGTATGACATTCAAGTTAATTATTGCAATTTCGTTAGAAAAAAATTGTAGTACTAAGCATTAAGAAGCACCAAGGAAAAACAGCTTTTCAGCCAGTTTACGATACAGCAAAGTTTAATTTATTTATCTTCCCGAATAAATCTGTTATAGTTTTGCTACATAAAGAAAGTTTTAATAGATTATTAACTTAACGAATTACCTGTAAAACTTACCTTTCTTGGAATATTTAGGTGTGTCTTTAGCAGAGCAAGTGCCGTTGACTAGCTTGACGTCATCGACCGCTATGTCGCTTGTATAGCCATGGCCGTGGACGCCCTCGAAAACAATCTGCGAACCACAGTTTGGCAGGCACTCTTGGCTGATACTAACAATGAAATTGCACATATCAACACACTAAAATAAACACATATTTATGCATTCCGTTAGGCATGTTTTTTAAAATGATTCAGTTGACCACGCGCATAAAGACGCAATTCTCCTGGAAACAAAGTGTTGTCAACACTCGATGAATTCACCCAAGCACGCTTCGTGGGATTCCCCAGCCTCGTCACTAGGATTTGGAGATATTTGCGCGATAGTTTGACGCTTTACTGATAGCTCAGTCGTTGTCGTTTCTTGGTTGCCTGCAGTAATGCGACAAGCCTGTCTGCATTTTTTACATCTTTAAATAAAGTATTTATTAATGTAATAAATTGTTATACTTGTTCTGAGTGAAGTGGCATTGTTTGTTTCCGTTTCCTGCTGTATCTCTACATAGTTTCTTGTCCTATATTTTCTTGAAATTTAATATAATATGCCGACCTGGAAAATGTGCTTCTTCGTGTGTTTTTTTTATAAAATGAACCAAGAAACTTATGAATGAAACTGAGAAAAGAGGTTTTAAAGTTATGGTTGTTGTATTACATTGGGATATCCTTATTTCTGTGACATATTGATTACTGTTGTTTACTCACCGCCATAGGTCAGTATTACGTCAATAAGGAGACACATCAATGTCGTAATTGTATTCTAAGGGCTTGAAAATGTTGCTTGGTCCCTTTAAGAGAAATGTAAGTGTAAGTTAACCAGGGGGGTTGGTGCATACAACTCATTATCATCACAGTTTCGTATACCAATTTAATGCACAAACAACATATTGAACTAATCTGGAGAGGAATTTGCATTAAAAACCGCATGGCTGGTTAATGTTATATATATTTCATAATATACTCAAACTATGATTAATAAAATATTATGAATAAAAAAGTGTTTCACAATGATTACTATTAGTCATAGAGCACAGAAGGAAGTTTGATTCACGCACATGCTTGGTAATAACAATTTATACATAAAAAAATCTTTAGTACAGTTCAAAATAATAACAAGCTCCCATTACCCATTTTGCACTAATAGTTCATCAGATTCTTACATGAACAAAATTCTGTTCTCACACATAAACAAGTCACTGTATAAGTATGAACAAATTACTTTAATCAACAAAATCCTCAGTGAAATCTATTGCACCCCCAAACCGTTCGATGTCATCAGTATCTCTTTCTCCTGAGAAAAATAATTTTAGAAAAATAGGGCAACCGTTGGGATGAGGTCAAACATGGAATTGATATCATTACGTTTTTATTTAGTTATTGTTTTCCCATTTAACCACAGTGGAATCAGTTTTATTGAGAGGAACAACAACTCTGATGGTCTCCCTCTTCTCTTGAAGTTCACTTCAACATACTCATTCTGAGTACGACTGGTTTTCATGCACAATGTCAGTGGTTTATGTCTGTGCACTTCGATTTCTGGTATTTCAAACAAATTGGTCGTATTGCCATCAGTATCAATATTCCTCTTTGAGATGCATTTATCTAATTCATGAGTACTCTTGAAATATTCTTTCTTAATTGCGTGAACCTCAAATTGCTTCTTATTCCGGCACGTTTTAATTAGAGACTTGCATTGTGTAGAGATGCTGCTGATTTTTTAATGCACATTCAGCGTCCCCAAAGTCGGAATAATTCTCCAAATAGCTGTGACCTGGCATCAAGTATTTTAATCTCACACAGTCTAGGGTTTCAAGGCCATCAAACAATGTCTGCAATAGGAGTGCAATCCTAATATTCCTATTTTGGCCACCGCATGTGTCCGACCACAATATCAACTCTTTTACATCAGATCCTACATTATTCATTACAGGTTCTCTCAAGCATGATTCTCCTTCCAGTGCACCTCTTCCAGCAGTGCCTACATGCAACATGTAAAAATTGCTGTTATCTGTCTTTCCAGAGTAGACTCCAGTGTTGAATATCCAGATTTGTCTCTTGTAGTAAATTACGTTTGTGAGAGTTCTCGGCAATGTTAGTGTTTCGTTCAATTACGTCTCTTACGGGGCCACCGTGGCTAGTGGTTAGATTACTCGCCTCCCACCTAGGTGAATCTAGACGAACCGGGTTCGATTCCTGGCGGGGTCGCACCCGGAATTTCGCATGTGATAATCGTGCCTGACAATGCCACTGGTTGGCGGGTTTTCTCGGGGATCTCCCGTTTCCCCCGCCTATTCATTCCGGCTCTGCTCCATACTCACCTCACTTCACCCTCATCGGCTCTAAAGTCCCCAATGTTAAGTGGCACCCAAATCTCTCCCCTCCACGTCTCTCGAGGAAACACAATAATGGAATCTCATACAATCCGTTGTTAAATAAGCCTGCTCATTTAATGCGTCGATGCTTATCACGCATATATAATAAAGGGGTGATAAGAGGAAAAATATTAATTTTCCTGCCATAGTTGAGACCACGTGCTTCCGTGAGTGAGTTATGTATGTAACGTATGACCAGTTGCGCTTTCAACTTAACCGTTAATGTCAGACAACTAACGCAAACAAGTCTCAATTACATAGGCTAATTCGCAGTTATTTATTACAGGCTTGCATATAAGAGAACTCATTAGCAATGAATCAGAAGAAAACTATGAGATTAGAATTGAAAACGCCAATACAACATGGCGCAAAATTTGTCTACGAAAACATAACTTCGATATTCGTATATACCCACGTTTTCATCGTGGAAAATATAAACAATTACGTCAAAACATATTTATTTCGCTTTTGCTACTTTTCAAGTATACGCAAATTATACATGGAAATCTAAGTATGCGTTCACATCACACAGTTGTGCACAGGAAGACTGAAGACCTCCGTGACAGAAGTAAGTGAGAGAAGTGAAGAGATTTTGGCGGCTCTTAACATCGGGGCCTTGAGAGCCGAGTGACAGAAGTGGGTCCCCAACCACTTACACAGGTTGTCAGGTGATTCGCGGATACCGACTTCCCCGCACGAAACAGTGATTAAAACTAAGTAGAAAATACTCTTTTGGTAAATATGCACAAGGCTTACGAGAAAAATGATGTGAAAGGTCCGAAAACCACTGCATCAAACATGTGGTGTTCCAATTAGATAAAGGTGATAAATTAGATTAGACAATACTAGCTGGGCCCACGGCTCCGCTGGCGTGGACTACAGAATTATTGTTTAGGTGTTTTTTTACTATTTCTCTGTTATAGATAAATATATGGTACCGCGGGATTTTTTTAGGTCTTTTTATTCTACACAATTCTTTACCACATGATATTGTTCCATCCTTAACGGTTTAGACAGCGTATTGCAAGAGAGCGCACTGGTGGCAAACTTTTTTTCGACTTTATTCACTATTATCGTCACTGCTTATTCCTTATGTTACTTTACGTAACAAAATATATACTAAAACCTGGCCATAGAACATAGCTACGAATTAAAAAAAAACACGTAAATCGGATACGTGGTTCTCGAGTGATAAGCGCACTAACATACGGACAAGTTCCCGGTGGAACCGGCGCTTGCCTCACCAAACCTCCCCTCCTGGTGACCGATGCCTATAAAAAGGTCATACTAGGAGCGCTTCTTTCTACTGTACGTTATCCCCCACAAACAAAAGCTAGATCGGCTCTTTTGTTTCGCAGGGCGCCACCGGGAACCTTGAATTTTGAGACCGTCATACTGGTTCGAAAATAATTTAAAAACACACAAAGCTAAGATACTGTACACTATCGCGCACGGGCTTGTCCTGCTCTCAAGTTAAGTTAAATATGACGGCATTCCTTAGCACTTTCTCGGCCCAGTGCGACCAGGCTTCTAACAGACAGACAATTATTTAATTAATTTCCACCTCACTTCTCTTAGCCAAAGGCCATCCGACAATTTTGATTATTAATATTCTATTCATTATAATCATTCTTTGCTACTTCCACTGCCAAGGAATCTTATTGGGCTTGGGAATATTTTTTTTTTTTTTTAGAGCGAGGGATTAAACAAATTTATTTAATTAATTTAAATAAAATAAGTTAATTGAAATTAAAATATATGTCAATTCATGACTTTAAATTATAAATGTATCGAATGTCCCCCTTCTTTGATAATACCCGTAATCGTCGGGACCCCTAATCTTTATCTAGAGTCTTCTTCTTATTTTTCATTCCCTCTAACAGACAGACAGAGAGACGTAGAGTTTTATAATATGTATTTATAAAGACTGCAGCTAATTTGTCGTACCTAAGTCATGCGGCTAGGGGACGAGCCGAGCTCAGTAGGGCCAAAGGGACCGTGGAGTTCACATGCAGTGAGTACTGGGACATGGTAATGTCCATGTGTGCATCCGGCGGCCAAACTCCGTGCCAGCTGCCTGTATTACAACGTGCGGAAAAGTGCATTGCTATGGGCGGAGCAAACTTCGAACACCTGTTATGACGTTTCGACGTTTTGCATGCTGATGCTGTATGCTGTGCTTAACGTGAAATAAAAATAATTTCATCCACTTTAATATTGTTCTTCTCGTACCAAATAATATTTTCTACTTGGTTTTGATCACAGATTCGTGTGGTGCTGTCCATACCCTTGGATTACCTGATACAGTGTATACTAATTCAGTGCTCATACTTTCAGTCATCTTGTGGGTGGAGGGGAACGGCACAAACCATCTCCTGTGCTCCCTCGTTGGGAATCCATATGTGCATAACGCCTCAGCGAGAATAGTTATCAAAAGTCCTTACGTGGTACTTATTGCTACATTACTGTACTTATCGGAAATGTATTTTTTACACACCTGGAATGGTTTGTCGCTTTCGTTCAAGTGAAAGAACCCCAGCAGCCAAGCATCTTCCTGGTGACCGTCTTTTTCAAACATCGACTTTAACTGCTCCAGCTTCACTTCTTCAGGCTTCACGTACACTTTCAACGAACCTGCAAAAATGCCAAATAAAAGGTAGATATTCAACAAAAATTCTAATATTCTAAAATCGGTTTTCTAATAACAAACTTAGTACAACTTAATAAATATTGTGTTTAATTTTTTTTACCTTCGACTCCGATCCATTGGACAGCAATATTAAAGTTTATGATTCTATACTTTTGCCAAACACTTTATTGTAGGCAATTCATATAATGAAATTAACAGTAAATATAAATATACTTTTGCGCGATTTCTACATAAGAACTGTACATGTAAAAATTTTAAGTGTTGCAGTTTTTTGAGAGTTCTGCGTGTTTTAATAAATGCCTTGACGTAGTGCGTTGCATTCTTTTTCAATGCTAATTATTTAATGTGTGCAATTGAACTAGTTTTTATGATTAGTAACGGATGTGGCGTGATATGATTAATAGAGGATGTCTGTTGATATGATTATGAGTTAATGCGTTATTTGGATACATTTCTGTTTGCGAGGGAAAGAGATCGCAGTGGATTTCACATGGTTCAATTACCTGCATTTATATTATACACATTTAAAAAGAGTGAAGTTGTGATTTTGACACGCCATTACGCAAAAATTATGTAATAAATGATTAAAGATTGGCAAAAATATAAAATTATGAATATTATGTTATCAAAGGTTCTCAAGCCCTTAGAGGCTTGACAATGTATGGCACTAACGTATGAGCACGTACATTGGTTACGGCGTATTCTCAGAAACCATACTAAAAGAAATGTACCAATAATTACACTAGCACTATTACAAAGGACAGTCAGTGAGAAGACCATTTATACGACTGCATACGTAAACTGCCTGAACCTACTAATGCAACTGCCACAATTTTGAACGGCTCGATGAAGCGGTCATAAGGCTGTTCTGCATCAAACAATTCATATCTTATCGTATTTGACAATCGCGGGCCCACAGTTAACTGTGGAAGAAGTTATTTCAGCAGGATAGAGTGTGATGCATTTCATTACATCTTGCACGAGTTGCAAGTCTACCCGAAAAGAGTATTACAAGTAAACGCTTACAAATGCTGTCTATTTAGCGCTGGCAGACAACGCCCATCACTTCAGGGCCCTCCAACAGATGAAGCAATCACTTTTCCTCGAGTTAGTCAATGTTGCGTGAGCCCTAAAGTTGCTTTGCTGCGAGCTATTCAGTTACAAGGAGCTTCGCTCTCTTCTTCTAAAATGTTTAAACGCGTGTTACTGAGAAACAAATGGTCAGTCCTCCCTGGAAGATGGTGCCCTAAGAAACGAAATGATCCATGAAGTAGCCGTCACTTCCTCTGGTGGCCATCTCCCTACATGCCAGCCGTAGGTGCCTGGGTGCTCCCGGAACTGTCTCTGACCTGTACATATTCATGCCAAAGTTGGGAAGCCAACGTCTTGCATTTCCGTACCCAAAGACCGGGGAGTCCACAGTGACACATTCTCTGTGAAACCGTTGCTTGCTCGTATTCGCGTATCTCGGTAATATGAACTGGAAATACGAATTTTTGTCAGGAAGGTAAAAAACAATTTCATCTATTTCTCTATATTTTTACCTTTAACATATTAAGTATATTCATGGAGAAAAAAAAATGGGGGTGCGTGTACATATGTACGCGCGTTAGAAGTTATACTTCTTTGGCGTGACTAAAATAGAATTTTATTACGTATGCAAATAATTTATATAAGTACGAAAAACGATAACATGAACGAAGAAAGTCATTAAATACAATTCATAAGGGTTTGATTAAAGAATATAATTAAATGAAAATAACCTCAAATATTTTAAAACACTTTCGAAATTTTACTATACCATTTTTGTCACTAACAAATTTTTTCACGGCACAGACGGTACGCGCATAACCTCAAATACTTGTGTACCTTGCGTTTGTATATAGCTAGACGATACACGCATGCGCGTTGGGTCATACCCCTACCAAGTTCACTGTCGAATTTCGTTACACTGTGGGCGCGGTAACTTCCGTTGCACGCTAAACTTTTACCCCCGACGCGCCAAAAAAGAAGTATAACTTCAAAAATTCGTGAACATGGTCAAATATAGCATTTCTAAAGCTTGCCTACGGAGTTTCCTTACGCGATAAGAGAAAAGCACGAACATACTGGCGTAGTTTGATCTGTGGGTTTTCATCGCGTGTAATAAAGTGCCACTGTCACAGATCTAGTTTGCACAGCGCAGGACCACGACGGAAACACTGCACGCCTTGCGCGTAGGGGCGATGAGGCGCAGGCGTGCGTGTTAGTGTCGCCCTTATAGCCTTCTCGCTTCTTGACCTTGGACGCGCAGCTGCGTACTCGTCTTAAGGAAGGCTGAACAGGGGGCACATGTTCCTCTCCCTTCAACATCAAACCTTGAAAACCGTTCCAATCCCACATCAAACCAACACAGGAAAAAACTGAATTACTTTAAAGCCGATCAAGCAGCAACCTTCCAATGCATACATCATTCATAGTTTTCAACTTTTCTGAAGCCCTGCCTAAGATATTCTTTCCGGCTATTTCTCCGCCTCATGCAAACTAAGCTTAACTAAGTCTAGGAAATTACACCAAATGTACAGTATTTATGTGAACTCAGTTTAATTATATTTTGCACGACAACTATTTCTTGCCAGGTGTTAACGACATGCCTATTTTCTCTCCGTTTTTTATTCCTATTGGTTACGGAAGAAATATTATAATTTATAGTCAAAACATAAATTAAAGTTCAGTTTAACGAAAAAGTAAAATAGTTTCATGTTAACAGAAGTATAAAACGATTGTGACAGTGACGTATTTAGGAAACAGTCAAACTACGTAATACATGGGATGATTTTTTAAAGGTTTCATTCAAAAAGTGTGAATACCACGAATTTATGTTATACGCATTTCAAAAAAGGTTTTGCACCACTGGTATTTCATAGTTACTAGGTTACTCACGGCCCAGGAGAGAGTATGCGGTGAAAATATAAACTATATGTAAATAATAATACGCCACACTTGATGAGCGTCTCTTTGTAATGCGTCTACTGTCTCAGCGAACAACCTTCATGTGCAACCAATTACAGGTTTTCTCTTTGGACTTAAAAACAATTAAAACAAAAAATCGCGCACACGCAGAACTCGGAAAGATCAAAAAACGTTTTTTGTCTTGCTGAGTTCTGTGTGAGTGCGTGTGAGATATTATTTTATTTATTCTCATGGTCGGCAATGGACACGGTCCAATGAAACCATCGTAATAACAATTAAAGGTGGTGTGGAACTTGTTTTCGAGGTATGTATATTAATTTTATTATATAAACCGTTAGAAATTTGGTTTTAACACAAATAGACACAATCAGTTGTCACTTAAGAAATGGGTGCCTCGGTAGCTGAATTGATGTTATGAACTTACAGAACCAAATTGTGTGCAATTTCCTTAAGTGGGCTCTTAATAAGCCGCCGTCGAAGGTAATTGTTGATTCATGCGGACTATTTGCGTAGCTTTGTCACGCAGGGGAAGTCTGTGAGGCGCAGACTCTGTCCCTAAGACGTGATGGCGAGCTGTTGTCGCTGTATCGGTGCGTGTTTCCTTATTACCGGGGATAACAAGGTTCCTTATAAACACAAGCAATTTCAGAGAATTGCAGTAACGTTTACTCTTTGTCCATCAGGATGCACGAGTGAAACTTTCTGAGTCGACAATTGCTCCCTGTTGGGCTAAAACCAACCACGTGAGCGAGGGACAGAATTTACGCAACTACCTCACCTCGAATGGTATGAATTTTGCCCAACTACAAGCATCGTTAGTAAATTTCTTGATGAATTATATGAACATTGTGGCTTTAAACGGCAATGCTGAAGGCCCTGTGTTCATTTTTACATGCTTCTGCGTCACAATAATTAATATGAAGTAATTGCTTTAAAATCAAGTTATTTCCATGAAGTAACTTAACGACAGAGACATGCGTTCCAGTTGTTGCTTACCTGCGTCGAGTTGCACGTCGTCCAGACACTCAACATTCTGTATTAGATTTCTCTAATATCTGCAATAAACTAGTGCTGTGTTCTGCTCCAACTTCAAAAGCGCGCACCACCCTTAGAAAACACTTTAGACTATATNGAATGTCCCAATAACATGTACTCACCTATAGAGCGGCTATAATTCAGTGTTATTAATTGCTTTTGATGTACTGCCGTGACTCGTGTAGGTTCATTTGATTCATATGACTGCACTCTATGGTGATATCGTTCATTTCCTTTCTTACCCATGTCCTTTGTTAATAAACACACTATTTATCGCCATTCCACAGGTGAGTACATTTTATTTGGAGGTCCTGTATATCACTTATTTTATCGTAGTAAACCTGCAGTCGCCGCCTGTCAGCGTTATTCAGTTACATAATGTGTACTGCGATTAAATAGCTGAAATCCAGCCGATCTCTCTATTTGAGTCAGTTTTGCAGACTACTTGTGACCTCGCAATGAATTTGGCTTTTTTTTTTTATAAAACTGATGGAATGGGCGCGCTAAAGATCGAGGCACATCTGCTGGATATGAATAAAGCAGTGCTGACGAATCACTGGGACACACGCAATGTCTAAGATATGAAGCACCTGCACAGGATGACGTCACGCTCACGTGGTGGGAGGGTAACCAGCGATGGCTTGAAAACCATCCTTGGCATGGATTAGAATTTATTAGTTGAAATGGCACACAGGTTGTTCATGTACGCTACTACGCTCATGTCTATCCTCTCTGAGAAGTACGGTGTGACATCACATAGGCTATTCACGGTAAAATGAGCACTTTTGAGGCCCTAGTTACTTTTTACTTTCAGCCATTTTTTATCCTCTAACCACCTTTTTAAATAAATAAAGCTATGTAAGCAATAAACACAGTGTTTATATTCCACCCTACTTGGAAGTTAACGTCTAAGGCTAAAATAAAATGCATTTATTGACTATTATTCCAAATGAGAGAGCTTTCAAAAGTGCTCACTTTACCGTGAATAGCATATAGTTTAGCTTCCTTTCAAAACATGGCATATATTTTTTCGTGGTAATCATAAGAAGCACAGGATGAGTTAGGTCAGAGTGTGCTAATTTAGAGAGATGATTCCTTACGAAAAAATAAGTCAGGAATATATTATTTTGTTTTTCCTTTTTAAAGATTCATATTTGTGGACGTCATAGTCTCCTGAAAATCGAATTAAAAATTTAATTTCTTTACAAATGTCAGAAACAGCTTGAGATTACGCAACGTAAATTTGAACAGTGCTAAAGAAAAGTGGGGATATCTAAAATCTTTCAGTACCTAAATAAGAGGTGGCGCCTTCTTTTACTTTCTAATTTCGAAGCACTGTGCTGTAGGTCATGTTTCGCAGCGGTAACGTAAGCAGCATGTAAATATAAACAAAACACGACGTCTTGTTGGAACGCGCTCAGGTTAACCGTTTTCGAGATACCAGTGTGTTTATGTTGAAAGTTGTCCATACGATCGCCCGAGAGATGCGCGGATTGAAACACAGTGTGGCCTAACAATCAGGCGTTCTTCATTCGTGAGTCACAGTTGCAACAGTTCTCGCTGAACACTTATGGGACGGCGTTGTAGATGGCATGCTAATTGACCAGTACATACTTGCTCGGTGCCTCAACGGAGCCTCCTTACAGAGGAGAATGGCCTACCAGAATAACTGTAAACTGTACCACTGCACCTACGTCGTGGAAGCATGCACCAGCTCATCCCAGTCTTACTGCCAGAGAGTTCAACAAACACAAATGATATTGACGATGACAAATTTTAATTACTGTTAAAAAGTTTTACTAAATATTTAAAACATTACTTATACTATGGAAGTTTAACACGAGCAATTTTACGTTTACCGCGTGTTTGTAAAACACGTGGACGATCTTCAACGGGCGATTCCTCAAGAAAATATAAGTCTAAATTGTATGTACAACCTATCTCCTAAAGTGATTGTTTAGGGAGATATGCGTCAACAAAATTTGAGTTTCGGAATACGTTTAATTTTAAATATCAGAAACCACTTGTGGTTAAGCAACAAATTGGCGAATGGTGTTTTGTGTAAAGGAGATCTTACACCTTTAAAATAGCGGACGGTAATATCATCGCACTTCCTTTTGTAAATGGCTGTTGGCACCCTATGTTCGCATCAAACTTTGTAATAATACGTTATAAGTAATTTTTAAAGACAACCTGTGAATCAGAACGTCTAAATTAACAAAAAAAAAATCTGCTTGTCGGAACACTATCAGGTGAACCGTTTGTGAGATAATTCATGTTGAAAATTCAAAGCACAACTGGTGTTGCATGCCACGTAGGCAACCCGTATTACAGAGTAAGGCTTTTTAAATGAGGATTGCTCAGGGTTACACAGCTCCGTAATAATCAGTTGGCGAGAAAAGTAGTGTTCACATTTTAGTCTTATATTTTCGTCAGGAATAGACTGCTGACGTTTGTCCCCATGTTTTAGGAACACGTTGTATACATTTACTTAGATTATATAAAAGCACCCAAATGTCTGTGAAATGGTAGCGAAGTGGAGACGTCGTGGTGCGTAGATCGGAGCATTAATTGTGGACGCAAATTTAAAACACCGCGGAGTAATAAAAAAAAATGTAATGGGAAAAATAACGTGTTACGTTAAAAATGCGTGGGATTGGGGAAGAGGGTGGGGGAGGGGGTAATCTTGCTAATATTTTTAAATATTATGCCCTCGCACTCTTGTGACTTTACATTATCATATTCAAATATTGAATCAAACTACATAAATGAGCTTGGAATAGATGTAACGGACAACATTAATAAGTAGGGGCAGTGATATCTCGCGAAAATATTTCCAGACAAGTTACTATTCAAATCACCGTGGGGTCGTCCAGCATTTTTGATTGGCTGAAGCATGTTCTGGTTGGTGGTAGCTGCTTGCGCGCTAATCACGAAGGTAGAGAGTGTCGGAGTTGCGGGATCACGAGTGGCGCGGTCGAATGCGGAAACGACACCAGCAGCCAATGGGAGCGTGACAAAAGCCAAGGTGCATGTGTAGTATTGAAGTGTACCGTGCGCTCCGGTTTTTTCGCGAAAAAAATCAGTGGCCCTGGTAATAAGGCAGTATTAGGATGTGCTGGGTAGTATTTTTTTTAACAGGCCTGCACAAGTTACATGTTAGTAGCAGTTCTACGAGTGTGGTTCGCGTGTTCTATGCTGCGCGCCTACCGATTGTGTCAAATGCCAGTACGCATACTGCTGTCATGTATAGTCTGTTCACGGTTTCTTCACACTTTTTAAAATCAAACCTTTGAAAAATAACTTTACGTATGCCGTGTTTCGTTGTTTCCTAAATACATACAGCGTTCTATACTCGTGTTAACATAAATGTACCATATCTTTAATTGAATTGAACTTTTACTTATATTTTACCTATAAATTATAATGATCCATTTAAAATTAATGAGAATAAAAATCGGGAAAAATTAGGTGAGCTGGAGATGCCTAGTAAATAGTTCTTGTGCAAAATACTATTACACTGAGTGCGCTCGAATGCGGTGCGTTGTCCTTTGGTGTAATTTTCTAGACTCGGTTAGGCTCTGCATGAGGCGGAGGAATATCCTGGAGGTAGGACTTAAGCATGGCTTTAGGAAAGTTGGAAGTGGCCGTGAATGTACTATAATAAGAACATTCCACGCCGGCACGCATAGCGTCTGGTATACCGGCTCGTGTTCCAGGGCATGTACAAGGTCAAGTACGGCAGCAGGTATCGTGTAATATCGACTTTAAAGCTACCGCATACCTAGAGCTTTTTTTTTTTTGCGTTTAAGGCCGTGAGGCGCAGGAGCGATAAGGACGACGCTGTCTCGTGCATCATGTGTGCCATCGCCCCTAAGCGCAAGGCTCTGAACTGGCGCGCTGTGCTCTCGTCGCAATGCGTGTACCTATGCGACTTTCAGCTGTGACCCCGTTCTTTTATTGCGTGGAAAGTCTGTAGGAAGGCTGAATGCAGGGCCTTTGAGTAGTTTTGTATGTGTCTGACGTGCATATTTCGCTCAGCACTTTGAAAACGCCGTATTTGTCTAAGCCAGTTTTTAGTACTCTGAAATGCTGTTTCTAATGTATGTGCCGTCTTGAAAGTNGAAAACGCCGTATTTGTCTAAGCCAGTTTTTAGTACTCTGAAATGCTGTTTCTAATGTATGTGCCGTCTTGAAAGCACTGAACAGCCCTCGTCTGAAGTGCGTGTTCCTTTCGCAGACCCGCACGTTGGACGCACTCTACAACGCAGTTTAAGCGCCATGTAGGCAGGAGCCTTAAAGCAGGATTTACAACTCGTCGCGTCCGTCCGTCCGTCCGTCCGTCATCCGCCCGTCAATCACGTTACCAACAGCCAATCAGAGGTGGCCATTAATTATATCNCGTCCGTCCGTCCGTCCGTCATCCGCCCGTCAATCACGTTACCAACAGCCAATCAGAGGTGGCCATTAATTATATCCGTCCATCCGTCAAAACCATGGCTGTCTTTAACTTTTGACGGACGGATGGAATTACAGCCTTCCAAAATTTTCATTTTTGTTACACGTTCATTGCGAGTTCATTAATAGGCTGTGTGCTGTGAGCAGTGTTTGGTTTTGCTCTTTTTTTCCCCCTTCATATGTTTGTTTATGTAGCTGTAAAATGCCCCGACGTTACATTTTTCCTGAAGAGACGTTGACAACCACGTCAGGAACACGAGTTCCTTCTGTGCAATAGCAAATTTAATAACATTATTCTTATGCTATTAATTTTTTTTTAAATTCCCATTAATTTTGGTTATTTGCGTGTACTTGCGTTTTGTGTATTCACACACACAATACTGCCAACAATTTTCACTTTAAATGGAGAATTTTTTTTTCTTCCTATTTCTAAACGGTTTTGTTTGTATTAGTTTGCAGCAAAGAACTTACAACGGACGTACGAAGTCTGGTTGCAGATCGTTCGACTTGGAGACGGGCGGAATTATAACGGATGGGTGGATAACGGACGGATTCGACGGGGCTATATTGTAAATCCCGCCACAAGGCGGCGGTGGCGGCAGCGCGGAGTAGCGGCTGTTCGCCCCAGGGACTAAAGTTGAGGCAGACCGCTTATTCGTCTTCTGCGCATGTACCCAACATTGACCTACCCCAAAGGAGCACAACTGTCACAGTCACATGGTCAACAGTAATGAACGTGTTTGATTATATCATTTTTTTAAATGTCAAGCACTATTATATTAATAAAATACTTTCACCGATTTGAATGTAATTAATAAAACTGCATTACAAATTAGTTGATGGAAGTATAAAAATATCCCGGAGCACTTGTTTGCTAAACAGTGTCCTAACCTCAAATCTAACGCACGCCATTTTTTTGCTAGCCGCGTTGGCAGGAGAGCAGTTGAATGCTGGGACACGGAGGTTGGTGGTGCGCAGCCAGCGAGATCGGTCCACCTCATCTCGAGCGTGTGGCTCGGCCTGGCAGACGCCGCCGCAATCACGGAGGCGCATGCGCAGAGCCGGAAGTGCTTCCTGCCGCCGTGATAGCGATGCCACCGCAGCCCAGCGAGTGCCCACGGGAATAGCTGTCCGCCGACCCCTGTCCACCCCAGCCTAGTACACCCACTCTACGACTTTTCTGAAGCTCTCTAAAGTTATACTGTCACGCACCCGTTACGTATCCTTCCGTCTCATGCAAACAAAAAGCATTACCACGTGTGACGTCTCTGTCTCAACTGCCAAATGCTTTGTTTATATTATTCAGCTATTTCAACAGTCCCGTTGTATTACAAATAGCGTAAATGTTCACAATTTTTGGCCATATTTAAGTTGGTCTTCATTGATAATTGTTCTATTGGTGTTTATTTTACATGTGATTAAAATATCTGTTTTATACCCGACATAGCGCATTATATTTTGCAGTGACTATGTTTAAATGAACATAAGGTAATTTCCCGTTACTGATGTGGCTTAAGTTAGCCCGACATAAATCAAAATAATTTTTTTAATAAACAAGCATCCTATAAAACCAAACAAAAATCAAGCGCACAGTTTGTGTCACATATTTTATCGTGTAATCTAAACAGCGACAAAAAAGATGGTGGCGATCATTGTATGAACAGTTTTGCACATGTAAACTAATACTCATAATTTTTCAGCAAGTAATTTTTTACTTTTTTACTTTTTTCCCTTTTTGACTGGGCTTTAACTTTTTGATCAATTTATTGGGGCTTTGGCAAATATGCTGTTTCCTGACACGTCTAAGCTTGTTCTATTTCAAACACCGAGATGAAGTTAAAAAGTTGTGATATATCAACACTCGTGGACTTAGAATGATTGCTACAGTCATAAACGTAGTTCACAGTCAAAAACATAAACTTCTTACGTCCGCTCGCCTTCACACATTTAACCAGCATAAGACGTACGGAACAACGGCCATTTCATTAGAACATCACTTCATCCATCCAACTAAATAAATTTGTGTATATATATATATATATATATATATATATATATATATATNTTTTTACACCTGCAATTAAAAATAATTTATTACTACTGTGTTACTTGATTAAGTAATATAGAAGTATGTGTTATAACTTGATTTGATAATTGGTGTTTTTCGCCGGAAGGAAAATAATAAACACTCGATCAAGGAATTTGTCATGTCGACAATTTTGCCAACTTCCAAGTTTTTACTGTCCCGCCTCTACACATGAATACAAAATTAAATAAATTTTTGAACATTAAAATCATGTTTTCACTTTGGATCATGGATTAAAACGCCATTAATTATAGTAAAATATCTGCAAATAGAACACAAACTGTCATTCGCCTGCTGCCAGCGCAGATAAACTTAACAAATGCTGAGAAACAATGAAGCTCAGAAAAAAATATTAACAACACCCTCCGCCTAAAGTTTTTTCCTTCATATAAAAAAGAAGAGACTAGAACATACACACTGTATTTTTCGTTGATCAAACAACAGTAATACAAACTTTTTTTTAATTCGTAACAATGAAATACGTTTCTGTCAGTACTACATGAACATATCTATAAGAGACGTTTACTTTTCAAATACCGTGCTAAAACTCAGTAACATTAACTATTTCTTACGGACTGTTTCCAACACAGCACTGCTGTCACTGTTGCTTCAATTTGAGTACTAGTTAAATATTACATTGTAAAGACAATTAGTAAAAATTTCATGTTGATAATGAACCATTTAAAACACAGGCAGGCATGTCAAAGTCGGGATAATTTTTCAAAGGTTCGCTTCGAAAAGTTTGAAGATACCATGAGTGGACTATACTCGTGGCTACAGTTGCATGTTTACTGACCCAACGTCTCTCCGAGACGATGAAGAGCTCGCTTGCTGGCGGGGTTACGTCGGGTTTCCGCTTGTGGAAAACGTGGCGGACGTTGCCGGAGACCTGCGTGTTTTTTTTGGACTGCTCCCGCTCCTCTGACCTTGTACTCAGCCTCTGCTTCGTCGAAGGACCTCCTTCCATGTCACCTTTCAGGGAGCCGACGGGCGGTCACGGAACCCTCACACGAGATAACCCCCTCTCCCCACTTCGCTGTTTTACCACCACCCTAGCATACATATCTCCTAACGCATTATTGGTTGATGCTATATTTAAGTACTATTAGCGTCCCTGTGAATATGGGGACATATTACATACCACACTGGCCTAAACTGTCACCTAAAAACGAGGGTATATGTCAATTGGTCTAAAAGTTATTTGGTCTAAAACGATTTTAGGTTAAGAAAGTTTGAACTGAAATTACTTTTGTGCCGGATGATACCGTTGGTTGGCGGGTTTTCTCGGGGATCTCCCGATTCCCTCGCTGCCCCATACTTAGCTCGCTTCGTCCTCATCGGCTCTCAAGACCTCGATGTTGAGATCCGCCCAAATCTATCCACTCCACTCAAATTATTTTTGTTTATTCTTAGGTCAAATTACGTTTGGGGCAAGTGACTTTAAAACCAAGTGACTTTAACTAATTTTAGACTAAGTGACTAATGGACTAAGCGACTATTAACATTAGGCCAAATTGCTTTTGAGCCAGGTGTCATTAATGGCAAGTAATTCTAGGCCAAGTAACATTTTGGACAAATGGCGTTTACGCGAAATGACTTTAGGCAAAATGACTCTTAGACCAAATAAGTCTTGGGCCAAATAACTTTTCGTGAATTGGAATTTTTAAATTTTAAGGCAAATTAATTTTAGGTCAAGTGACGCACTCCGAAAACTAACACATTCGTGGCTTACTTGTATTCGAACTCAGAATTACGCTTATCGTAAGCTGGCGTTCCCATTAACTGCGGCATAGAGTTCGGTCACATAAAATGCGAAGTATTTCATTGACGTTGGCTAATAAGACCTGGTGGCTTCAAGCCAGACAGAACGTGCGACGTCATGTGATGTAAACTGCTCTTAAGTCTGGGAAAATCGCCGTGTCCGTACATCAACTTGTCAGAACGTGGTCAGGAATGATTGATGATGTCGTATCAGTGAAAGTCAGTTGTGAAGGCAAATACCTAAACAATTTTAACGCATATCGCATTTTTGACATGGGGAAGGATAATTCCTTAAAAATAAAAAATATGCATATTTTTTTCAGATACTCCAAACAATTTATTTTGTTTATTGTACTCTATAATTAATGTACAGGTCCGCTACCTTGAAATTCGTTAACATTTTGGCAATTGTATTTTTTTAAGAAAATTATTTAAAATGTTTAAGACGAATTAATACACATTGTTTCTCAGANACATTTTGGCAATTGTATTTTTTTAAGAAAATTATTTAAAATGTTTAAGACGAATTAATACACATTGTTTCTCAGAGCCCTATTATTATACCTGTACTGACAATATCTATAAATCCATTGAAATAACCTCAATAAAAGTGAAATAAAACATTTAATTCAAACAATGTATTGACGATATTATTTAAATACACTATTTACGAAATTTTAATAGTCACTGTCATTACACCTTCGTTGGACCCCTGCTAACGTTACAGCAGTAGAACATTTTATCAGTCTCTATTATACTAAGCGGGCTGTTCACGGTAAAGTCAGCAATTTTGAGGCACTGGTTACTTTTTTACTATCAGCTATTTTTTATCCTTCCACCACTTTTTGAAATAAATATTACCATGTAAGTACTAGACACAGTGTTTATATTGCACCGGACTCGAAAGTTAACGTCAAAAGCTGCAATAAAATATATGTTTGGACTATTTTTCCAAATGAGAGGACTTCAAAGAGTGTTCAGTTTACCGTGAATAGTCTATACATACATTTACTTGAAAAGTTTGTGGAAAGAAATCACTCTTGTTAGTTTGACTCCAGTTAAAATGATAACGAAATGTAAAAAAAAAGTGTTGAAACAATACATTTATAAAAAATTTGGTCTAAGCTTTCAGAAAATATATTGTAGGCTCTGATTCAATCCCTGGTGAAAGTNACATTTTGGCAATTGTATTTTTTTAAGAAAATTATTTAAAATGTTTAAGACGAATTAATACACATTGTTTCTCAGCGCCCTATTATTATACCTGTACTGACAATATCTATAAATCCATTGAAATAACCTCAATAAAAGTGAAATAAAACATTTAATTCAAACAATGTATTGACGATATTATTTAAATACACTATTTACGAAATTTTAATAGTCATTGTCATTACACCTTCGTTGGACCCCTGCTAACGTTACAGCAGTAGAACATTTTATCAGTCTCTATTATACTAAGCGGGCTGTTCACGGTAAAGTCAGCAATTTTGAGGCACTGGTTACTTTTTTACTATCAGCTATTTTTTATCCTTCCACCACTTTTTGAAATAAATATTACCATGTAAGTACTAGACACAGTGTTTATATTGCACCGGACTCGAAAGTTAACGTCAAAAGCTGCAATAAAATATATGTTTGGACTATTTTTCCAAATGAGAGGACTTCAAAGAGTGCTCAGTTTACCGTGAATAGTCTATACATACATTTACTTGAAAAGTTTGTGGAAAGAAATCACTCTTGTTAGTTTGACTCCAGTTAAAATGATAACGAAATGTAAAAAAAAAGTGTTGAAGCAATACATTTATAAAAAATTTGGTCTAAGCTTTCAGAAAATATATTGTAGGCTCTGATTCAATCCCTGGTGAAAGTTATATATATACACTGAAGAGCAAAAAAAAAAAAAAAAAAAAAAAAAAAAAAACTGGTATAGGCGTGCGTATGGAAATAACAGAGGTATAGAACCAATCAGAGTAACGCGATACGGTCGGCAGCTAGATCGGTTACTGCTGCTACAGTGGCAGGTTATCAAGATTTCAGTGTGTTTGAACGTGGTGTTATAGTCGGCGCACGAGAGATGGGACATAGCATCTCCAAGATAGCGATAACATTTGGATGTTCGCGTACGACCATTTCACGAGTGTACCGTGGATATCGGGAATCTGGTAAAACATCACATCTTCGACATCGCTGCGGCNGATATCGGGAATCTGGTAAAACATCACATCTTCGACATCGCTGCGGCCGGAAAAATATCGTGAAAGAACGAGACAAACGACGACTGACGAGAATCATTAAACGTGACAGACGTGCAACCCTTTCACAAATTGGCGCAGATTGGATTTGTGGACTGCTCTGCAGGATTCATGGTGTGAATTGCCTCCTCCTGCATACCTTCAGACATTAGTCGAGTCCATGCCACGTNGGGGGGGGCTACACGATATTAGGCAGGTGTACCAGTTTTTTTGGCTCATCAGTGTATATATATATATAAATGTTAATAAATCATAGGAGAACTTCAGGGTGAAGGTCGCTAAGGCGTTTCCTTTTGATAGCTAGGTTCCTTGATTATTTAGTGGCATAAAAGCGAGGTCTTTATTAAGCTCCGTCATATAGCAGTATGCACAAAAATAATTTAAGTAAACTTATTCTACTAAAAATATTGATTGTAAAAAATTTAACAAAAATCGATACATATCGTTGTTTGGACATCCAATGACTACAGAGTTTGGCGATGGGACACGATGTTTAATGTACAGCTCGTAGCTTCTCGCCTTGGTGTTTAGGACCAGTATTTATTTTATAGTCGTAGTCTAAATCTTAGGCTTATTTCTAAAAACTCCTGTCTTCGTTTAATGAATTGGTACAACAAAGCAAAATAATTACAAAAAAAATATATGACCTTTAGTTAAATATGCAGAAACGTGATGCAGAGCAGACATCAAAGGTTTGATCAGCAGATGCGGGTTGAAAATATACACAAAGTTCCCCCAGAAGCGAACATTAAGAAAAGTTGAACCTACGAGAGTTTAGAAGTAGGTCGACTATATGTAAAATAAAAGTACATTTAATATTAACACTATAGAAAATATTAAGTGTTGGCCGTTCGCGGTCAACTGAGCACTTTTGAAATCCCTGCTTATGATTCAATGCTGTTCGCGATAAAGTGAACACTTTTGAAATTAGCCTTAGAGAAAAGTCACTGAAGTTCTCAGTTTACCGTGAACAGCTTATACTTGTATGAACATTGTGTTTTCTTCCACAACGCGTAAAATTCAAATCTACATGGGCCTGCTCAATTTATTCATGCGTTCGTCAAGTAAAACTGTATTATTATTTATTATATTCGTTTCACCCTCTTTGGGGTACGATGCAACAATCATTTCTTTGAGTGTTGCTCCTTCCTTTGCACCCAGTACTTCTTCATTCTTTCAGATCTTCTTCTTCTCTCCTCATTTGAGATGATGGGTTTCGACCTTATTTTAGATTTTTCTTGGAACCTTATCCCTTCGTCTTTAAATTTTATCTGTACTGTTCTATCAAGTAATGACTTTTCTGTAATTTTTAATTCTCTTAGGTCTTTTTCAATTTCTGTGAACCAATTAGGCTTCGTTTTGCGGTTACGGAAGAAATCAAAAATTTGTTTAGTTAATCTATTAGAATTCATTCTGAGAAGATGTCCGTAAAACTTTAGTCTCCTTTTGCGCATAGTATCTGAGAGTTTTTCAATTTTCTTGTATAGCGTTTCATTCTTGACGTATACTATATTATTGTCCTGAAATTTTGTTCCTATGATCTTTCTTAAAATTTTTCTTTCTTTTATTTCTAATTGTTCCAACTGACCTATGCGATTCAAGGTTAGAGTTTCTGCTGCATACAATGCTTCTGACTTGACCACTGTTTTGTAATGTTTGATTTTGGACCCCCATGAAAGAGATTTCTTGTTGTATGTCTCTCTTGTCAATTGGAAGGCCAACTCCATTCCCCCAGATATTTAAATTCTTTCACTATTTATATTTTCTCCTCTTGGACTTTTAAGAATTTATTTGGGTGTTTGATGTTTGTCATGATTTTAGTTTTTTTTCAAAGGAAATAGTAATACCTATTTTAGCTGCTTGTTTTTTTAGTTCAAGGATTTGTTGTTTTGCTTCCTCCATTGTTTCAGCAATAAGAGCCATATCATCCGCAAAGGCAATGCAATTGATTTTGAGATTCTTCTTTTTGCAACCCAGTCTTATTCCACTTTTTATATTTTTGTTCCATTCTTTGACTACTTTCTCAAGTGCGCAATTAAACAATAATGGAGAAAGTCCATCCCCTTGCCTTACTCCTGTTTTTATTTCAAATGGGTCCGATACTTCACCCATGAATTTAACTTTTGAAAATGTGTTTGTAATAGTGGCTTTTATTATGTTAGTTGTTTTCTTATCCATACCCAGTTATTCTATTACTGATATTAGTGATTCTCTATCAATCAAGTCATATGCTTTCTTGAAATCAATGAAGGAAATTACATATGTTTTTGTCCTCGATTTTTGGTATGCCGTAATGTTTTTGAGGTTTAGTATTTGTTCAGAGCATGATCTACCCTTTCTGAACCCTCCCTGGTACTCCCCCAGTTGTGGGTCCAATTGTGGCTCAGCTCTATTTAAAAGGACTTTTGAAAGAATTTTGTAGGTTACATCCAACAATGATATGCCTCTGTAGTTGTTTGGGTCCACCTTGCAGCCCTTTTTGTGAAGAGGGTGGATGAGGGCTGTTTTCCACTCTACTGGAGTTTCATCCTCTTCCCAAATTTTATTGAAGACATATTGAAGATATTTGAAATGACTTTTCGTAATTCTTCAATTGTTGGTGGTTCTGAATCTAGTTTATCAGAATTATTTGGGGTGAATTCAAATTTTTCACAAATGGGTTCACAATTCAAGAGTTTATTAAAATAGTCTGCTAATATCTTGCAATTTTCTGTGTTGTTGTGAGCAATGTTCTCATTAGCATCTTGAAATTGTAGGGTTGGCGCTTTGTATTTTGATAGTTTTTGCTTGAAAGTCCTATAAAAGCTTCTTGTATTGTTTTTAGTGAATTCTTCATCAATTTGGAGAAGAGTTTCATTTTCGTATGCCTTTTTAACCTTTTTTATATTTTTATCTACCATTTTCCTAATTCTAATGAAATTTAATCTGTTTTCTTCTGTTTTCTGTGATTGCCATTGTTGCCAAGCCTGTTTTCTTGTTGCAATGTACGTATCACATTCCATCGACCACCATAGATGTTTTCTACGTTTGGTTTGGGGTGCTATTTGTTCAGCTTTGTTAAGTAAGTTTTCCCTGATATTTTCCCAGCTTTGAGTCTGTATGTTTTCTGTCGCCTTTGTGAAGTCATCTGAACGTAGTATGCTTTCTGCGCTGTATTTCCGGCCTTTAATTTGTTTTGTTTGTTGTTTTCTATTTGGGATGACATTAAACTTAATTTTAGACAGATAATGATCCGAATCCAAGTTTGCACCTCTAAGCACTCTAACATTCATAATTTCTTTGTGAAATATCTTCTTGATCGCTACATGGTCAAGTTGAAATTCCCCTAGGTTGGGTTTGGGGAAACCCATGTTTTTTGTTTTCGAGGTAGTTTTTTGAATGCTGTAGATTTAAGAATTAGATTATGTGCCTGGCAAAGTTCTATTAGTCTGATGCCATTCCTGTTTGTTCTATAATGGGCAGGATATTTTCCAACGATTTTCTTATATCTTTTTTCTTTACCAATCTGTGCATTAAAATAACCAAGAAGAATGATGTTGTTTCTTTCCGGGATCCTCTGAATAAGGTCATCTAGTTGGTTCCAAAAGTTATCTACTTTTCCCTTATTTTTCCTATTGTCTTCATTTATGGGCGCATGTGCATTAATAATAGTATATATTTTGTTTGTGCTTTTAAATGTAAGACTTGACATTCTTTCAGATTGAGAATCAAAGCTAACTACTGAATTTAAAATTTTTTTTGTCTATTATAAAGGCTGTTCCAAGACGNTTGACATTCTTTCAGATTGAGAATCAAAGCTAACTACTGAATTTAAATTTTTTTTTGTCTATTATAAAGGCTGTTCTAAGACGCGGTACATTTTTCATTACTCTCTTTCCTACTTTCCCTTTATATATCCTAAATCCTTCTGAATCAAAGTTATCTGTATCTATACATCTTGTCTCTTGTAAAGCTGTAATAAGTATTTTGTGATTCCTTAGCGTGTCTGTTAGGAGCTTAACTTTTCCTGTTTTTAATAATGAATTTACATTGAAGGTTGCTAAGTATGTTGGTTGTTTAGATTTGATTTTGGATGCGATTCTAAGACACTCCGATTTGTCTTTGTGTGTCGTTGCAGACTCCCCAGAATCCGAATGTCTGCTTACGTATCTTTGTACGGTGGATGTTCCACCTGGGGTAAATTGTTTAACATCACACATTTCCATGACTGATAATTGTTATGTTTGGAGTGGCACAAGTCCACAGTTATTCAACCAAGATTGTGAGTCCTGGAGGTAGCTCTTCCGCCCTCTCTGCCGTTGGGAGATTCATCCCTTCATCCGCCATTGAGACCGTTGGCCAGTAAAACTGTATATTACTAGAAAAGTAAATATTTTACGACTTCCATAATGTTTACACCTATATGGATTTAAAAAACTGAAAGCAAAATAACTTATTTCAGTATTCACAAATTTTTACATAACGCGTTTTAATTCAACGTTAAGACATGGAACTACTTCCGTTCCGTGTCGTTGCCAACTTAAATGGGCCCACGCCCGTCCGTGTGCCCGTTAAAGTATATGCTGTTAGGGGCAGTGATATTTTTCTAAGGTTGATTTTAAGAGCGCTCATTTAACTGTGAACAGCCCATAGTGGTGAAATTATGAGTAAAGTAAAATGAAACCTAATACAATTCCCGTTTGTGTAAGAAATTTAAATACATTTCGTCAAATTGATATTAATTTTTTAGCATGCCCATAGATGCTTTGGAGCATACGGTGTATGGTACCATTTATAGGTTTTTATTGGTAAAGTGAGCACTTTTTGAAGCGCTCTCATTTGGAATAATAGTCAATAAATATATTTTATTTTAACCTCGGATGTTAACTTTCGAGTCCGGTGGTATATATACACGGTGTTTATTAATTAAAATGGCAGAATTTATTTTTAAAAAGTGGTGGAAGGATAAAAAATGCCTGATAGGAAAAAAGTAGCTAGGACCTCGAAAGTGCTCACTTTATCGAGAGCAGCCCATATTTGTATGTAAAATCTCTGGCTTACTGCATTCCCCTGGAATTCGCCTGAGCATAAATGAATGACTGTGTCGAATAGTTGGTTAAAGTTAAATTCTAAAATTTATCCAGGAACGCTTACGGCACTCTTTGTAACATATTTTTCCACTATAGGAGAACAATTTATTTTTCGTGAACATTCCAGTTAACATTCTAGGGCGTCATTTTCGTTACGAATGTTAGTAGCACTCACAAGAAATGGGTGGGAAAAAATGTTATTCTTAAATTAAGTATATCTTTCTTACGGGCTACAATCCCGGTTGGCAGTCGACTTCCAAGCTTCCTTGAAATTCTGCAGATATGTGTGTTTAGGGGTCGCAAGTGCGTGAGTGCTCATGAGAATTGGTGAATTATGAACCACGAAGCTAGTTGAGAGGCGAATCGCTAAATATTTATAATAATGAGGGATATTTGAAGATAGGAGCTGGTTAGATGAATGAGAAATGTTGAATAATGGGACAATCGTGACAAAACGAGGCAGTTTTGAACAATTAGACGTATTTGAAGGGTTACGTGATGGGTCTAGTAGACCCATTATCTCACTATCTAACGAAAGTTTAACAAACCTCAAGTTCATCAAACATTTTCTCTTTGCTGGTTGTCTCCTGAATTTGCAATATGGCCTGTCCGCATGTACCACATGTACCCGATTTAGGATCCAATCGCGATTTGGCGGGGCATCATCTGACACAAACAAAATAGATTTCCTCCACATCATCTCTATCGGCTCTCAAGACCTCGTTGTTGAGAGCCACCCAAATCTCTCAACTCAACACGTAAACCCACTTTAACAGTTAAGCTGGCAGACAGTCTCTAGTAAAATATTTTAATCAAACATCTATACTCGGTGGTTTAAAAAATACATATAACAGTGTGTAAAATTTTTTGACGAAATTTAATATATCAGGATGGTTGGTACCTGAATTGTATGTATCAAACAAGAATCCTTGAATTCTAGCGTTTGTTTTTAAAGAATATATAAACCCTAATTTTTAGTTTTTAAATAAATCACAGATTTTTAGTACTTATTATTAGGCATAATTAATTAAAGATGTCATTGAAAGCACTTTATTGTTCCGTAGATATAATTTTATTGGCATAAAAGTTACTGCTGAAATATATTAAATTGCATGTTCCTGATAAAATACAGATTTCTAGATGTTACTGTAAGCACCAATAAAAAAAAACAAGCTAGAAATATACATAGTACATATTCTCTCTGTGTGCACCACTAAATAAAAATAAATCATTTTTGAGCTTGAATGAAAATTATACCTTTATAGAGGTTGTGAGACAAATGATGCATCAGCAGTTATGCAACATTGTTCTTAATTTGTAAAACGATAAAAAAATAAGAGAAGGAAGGGCAAAATAAGTAGTCGTTCAATTTTTACAAGTAAGGAAAAATCACAGCTGTCAAATATAATACATGTATTGGAAAAACAGTATCTGGAGACGGAAACCCACTTTATAGGCCCTACGCTGTAATCGTTTGGCAAACTGCAAGTTAAATAAGTTTACTAGGCAAATCTGCTTCATAAATTGCTTTTGGCTGATTCTAGTTGTATTCGTCCGAACTATCTAGCTGTTCCCCTGGCCGATTTTTCATTCATACGATAGCAAAAGCTGCCAGCCAGTGTGTTTGTACTGCGGTAATAGTCGAGTACGACCAATAACTAGATCAATCGCCAGAATTATCCGAGTATTGCCGAAGCTCCCCAAAGTTACTAAGAAGCAAAGTCGCATTGCCCCTATTTTTTCCGAATTTTCCGTAAACGGACTACGCTACTTCGTCTATTAGTAACTGCATTTGTGTTTCTTTGTAAAATTATACCCGAGAAATTTAGATGTAGGTGGTAGAAAGAAATGTACTTTTTAACAACAGCCTTCATTGTAAAAAAAATTTATGTTTAAATATTATGTTCTGGCAATTTTCAGGTTTTATTTTCTTAAAATACAAGGAAGTATTATCATTGATGTTCAAGAAAATGAGTAAGAATTAATTACATCTCTCCTGCCAGACGATGATAGGGAGGAAGAAGATGGAACACATGAAGAGAAGAGAAGATGCATGAATGAGCTGCGGGACACGATGGCTACAGTAGAGTTCACCATAGAAGAATTATACAGAATAATAAAATATATGACGAACAAGAAAGCACCACCACCCCGGAAATTTTCAAGAGAATATACCCTATGCTAGAATATACCCTCCCGATACTAACGAACAACTGTATACAGCATGTATTGTTTCCGACGACTTGTAAACGAGGAATGCCTAAGAAGATCCTTTGTAAAAGAGGAGATAAAGGCTCTACAAAAACAAAATCATGCAGGCCTCCTACACTTCTCCCAGTATTGGGGAAGATGATGAAGAGAGGCAATGAGTCTCACTGAATACACCCACACCAATTGTGAGAGGCAAGGGAGCCCTCTACACATATTATTTACATCTGCATGACTCGATACGTTAGTTGAACGTTGCAGCAGAATGCATTAAAACATGGGCGTTCCCCTTGCAGAAATGAATACGCGTAACATATTTCTGCTTGTCGTTTCAACCATCACAGGTCGAATAACATGTTCAAGAAACATACGCGGTAGTTTGTGTGGCGGATTTCTTCTGGAATGAAACAGAGAGGTTCCCAATTGATGAAACCACGGTTATTAACTACTTTGCATCGATTACAGCGCTTTCCACAACGAATATTGAAAACTGTTTCTGACAAACCGCTCATGCGTTGTTGTGTAGAATCCGCGCATACAATAAAACACAGGAGTTCCCATTTGAAATGTCAACGTTCTCTCCTACCATCCTGCACAGGCGGAGCGACGGTGAGTTATCTTTTTTGGGCTTGAACTGCCCCCTCGAATGTAGTGAGGGTCTACTTGTACACTTTTTGTTGTACAATGCATCTATTTTGCGTTATTACGTAGTCTCAGGTTAAATGAATCGCCTGGTATATTTGTCCCTTCTATGCTAAAATCATTTTTCTTGGGCGTTGTTAATAACTGTTTGCTGTGTTTTGAAATATATATTATTTTTATAATTACAAGACCAGTAATGCTGTGCCTTTTTGTGTTATAAAAAAGAATAGCTTATCAAGGATGAATTTTTACCAAATAAAAAATATTGTTGATACAAGTTTAAATGCCGTACTTACAATTTTGCTACTTTTTATTTGACACCTAAGTATTTATATGAGTTAATATTCAGCACGATTTAATAAACCTTTCTAGTACATTATTTAACGTTAGAAGCAGTATATACTATTATTAACCCATAAAAATAATCGAAATTACTTGTTCACAATTAAAACTAATTAATTAACAATTAAACATTGTTGGTAAGTTATACTGTGTTTATTAAAATATCAATATTTTACTCAGTATTGGAACTATACCTTCATGTAATTTCAACTTGAATTTTATGAAGTTTTAGCTGTGCCATGTCTTTTGAGGAAGTGGTATTCGCCATATTACAAATGATTCTAATGAATTAGTAAATATTGTCAATGCTTTTAAAAAGTTGCAAATTAATCACTGTAATAACTTGTATATTCTTTAAATTATTTGCATTCAATCTCGGTTGCGCTATTTCTAAAAACATGAGTAGCTTACCTGTGGTAGCGCCGTACATGTGATACCAGAAGTAGACGCATGCGTTCCGAGAGAGCGAGTTACTGTACGCTGGAGAATACAGCAATGCAGTGTCTCCCATCTTGCCTGTACTCGCTTCAATATACATGTAGTGGCCTGGAACAAAAAGATGCAGTCTTAACGTGAATGAAAATTAAAATAAAATCTGCATGCGGTTCCTGCACTGAGAAAAATTTTTGTTTAATCAAACAAAGTTTGTTTGGTGCAACCATCATTCGTGGTTTGTATAGGGGAAATGAATTATTTTGTTGTTGACACCAAATTGTTTTGTTTTTCTTATTTGGTTACCTGTAAAAAATATATTTGGTTGGTGCAACTACAGGTTTATGACTCTACGCAAATTAAAAAGTTTCTGTTAATTAAAAAAAGTAGAAATCCAGATTTAGAATCAAACCTAGTTTATCTGAACCCAAGTGCCACGCCTTAGCGAGCTTAGCTAAAGTGACTACTGATGAAGTTAAATTATTCTAAATAGATACGTTTCAAATACTGGACAACGTGTGCAAATAAATATTTCAAGTTCTACAGCTATACTTTTTAGTTGCCTGTTGAACTTGTTTTACCGGGATGTTTAAACCATTATTATGCATCGATATATGCACTAAGAAACACTATTACTATCCTAATTGTCACAAAAATGCAAACAACCACCCGAGCTGTATTTTCGAACGAAGACAACCAGATGAGTGGCCAAACCGATATATGCAGTTGATTCAACAAAATATTTTGTTGACCGTCTAATTAATTTTGGCTCAACACAGAAGTCCTGTTTATTCAAACGTGTATTTGGTTAGATTAACAAACTTAATTTCGTTGCTTTTAAAGTTTTTTCTACTCAACAATATATTTTGTTGGTGAAACCAAAATGTATTGCTACAAGATGCCTGAGATTTGATTTTTAATTTATTCACAAAGAGCTGTTATTTACAGCATTTAATTATCTATCTTCACTATTACTTTTTTATTTCTCAGTGAGCGCGATATTTAATGTATATTTCAACTATAATTAACGACCTTTTTAATGTATCTAGTTATAGTCAATTACCTCATACTCATCATTAACACACTCCTCACACGAAAACCCTCCGCCACCTAGATCCGAATATTTCCCGCCCGCCAGGGCCCGGGATCGAACCGGCGACCTCAGGAGTGGAAGGCCAGTGTGACTAAAGAACTGAGCCAACGGTGGGTTCCCTTAGGGGCGCCGCCTACTTGTAGCTTATTGGCGCGTTTGAGGCTCAGAAGCAAGCAATCGATAAGGGCGACACAAAGCCACGTACCTAGTGCCCCATCACCCCTACTGGCGTGCAACATTTCCGACATGCTGCGGGACTTTAAAAAAGAGACCCTATCGTTTTAATGCCGGGAAAATATGAAGGAAAGTTCAGTGCAGGTCCCCATAATAGCTACGCATGTTTCCAACCAGTAGATTGTAAGGTACAAAAGTGCGAGAAAGCCGTTTTTAGCCTCGTTCGAGGGCTCGGAAATAGCATTTGTAATGTGCATGGTGCATTGTGAGTATTACTCCTACCTCGTCCAAAGTGTGTTTTATTTTCGCACGTCGGCATAATGGGAAGACGTTTACTGTTTTCGTACTAAATCGCGGGTTTCTGACCCGCTGCAACGCAGTTCAAGCTCCAGGCAAGCTGCGCCGGTAACACAACTGGGTAAGACAGAGTCGTCAGTTCCCTGACACATTGCTCCAGTACCGCACTAGCTAAGCTCACTCTCGCANCTCCAGTACCACACTAGCTAAGCTCACTCTCGCATTGGAACTAAGTCGACAAACATATGCTCATTTCTCAACGACGTAGTAAAGTTACTTTTTAATGCACACCGCAGAGAATAAATACAGTTTTCTTGTAAACGTTTACTTTGCGTGTTTTTTTCTCCTAGTCTTATGCACTGGCCACGTATTTTGGGATCAACCGCGAGGTTTAAAAAGAGATCTAACAATATTAAAATGGGGGTTTTGGTACTTGCTGTCGAAACATGTGTCGAGCGTGGCAGATACGACTTTACGATATCGCAAACGACGAAGAAGGAAGAGATGTGCTAACAGTTACGAAATATCATAACCACACCAATCAATGAACCACTCAGTCAATTAATTATTTGCACTTTAAACTTAAAATAGTTAAGATAGCTACATGAAACCACTGAAAGTGATCCACGGGAAATCAGGAACAGCTGATTGATTACTTCAGTGGCTGAATTTCGTTCGCATAATTGCAAACTCCGCTGGACACCGGTTAATCCCAATACTCTAAAATGTTTGTTGCACTACATTTCACTTATTTGCCAGTCAGTAGCATAGACTAGAGATGAGGTACATTGATTTTCATCTTCTGCGCGTGCTCTGAACATTAGTTCATGATGCCACTTGAGAGAACTATGAAAATCACGTGTTCAAACGTTTACATTTTTTTTTACAGCTTTTCATAAAATTGTTATGTACGTTGGGGTGAATTTAATATAACATGGTTGCATTTAAATGTGATCAAAAGAATATTGCAATCGCGTTTCCAAACACATTGTTGTGTAAACAATAAGCAAATCTAAATCTAAATCGGAGCCACGCGGTTTAGACAGCTGTAGAAGGAGAATTGAGCACTGATTTCGGACACCGAAGTAGGAGTTGAAAAGTGCTCAGTTTACCGTGAATAGCCTTTAACGATAATCCATCCATAGCATCGCAGAGTTTGAACCCCCGCTCGGCACTCATGTGGAATCCTCTGTAGTCGTACCCAGTTTGTTGCGGAGATTAGGTGGCCTTTTGAAAACCAATCTGGGTGGTTTGGAGAGCAGGTCTTGTGTTTGCGGTGAGGAAGCCAGATATTTGTATTCAGAGTGGAGAATGGTTCTGAGTTTACTTAGGCCTTTATGATATGGGACTATCAGGAATGCATCAGAGTTGTTGACCTTGGTTTGTGTTCCAACGCCGATTGCATTTCCTTGCACAATAGTAAGAGGCTAACTCTAATGAAGTATATATAAACAGATTTATCGTGCGTCTTCATTGCGCAGCGTCAGGAAAATTTTATCCTTCCTCGAAGAGAATAAACATCAGTCTCTATTCTTCTAAGAAAATAGTGATATTATTTTTATTACTTTTTGGACCAATAATCTCATGAAAATAAATGTTAATACACTTTAATGCCTCACATTTATCTACAACTTGAAAGAATACAAGTCAAGAATGATTACGCATTCCGCATTAAAATTGTCACAATTCTATAATGGACGAGAGGCAGGAAGAAATGAGTGAGCACGAGTGAAAAAACACAAGAGAGAAACATAAAGGAGACCGGAAGGAATATGAGAAAACTCCCAGAGGGATAGAACGGACATGATCAAGGAATGGCAGAGCATGAGAAACCAAAAAAATCGTAATGAAAGAGCGGGAGAAAAGGAATCGGAATGCAAGAGCGGGAGAAAAAGAATCGGAATGCAAGAGCGGGAGAAAAAGAATCGGAATGCCAGAGCGTGAAGTGCCGAGGTAGAATGATAGAGCAGGAGGGAAAAAGGGAAATTCCAAAAGGAAAAAGGGAAATTCAGAGGGAAAAAGGGAAATACAAGATGGCCACCACTGACAAGGAATGACAGAGCAGGAGGTTGACATGTGACATCATCCAACATGGCCACTGTGGCGCTCCGGCTCCCCATCCAGCATCCAGTTGCATCAGAATTGGCATTTTATAACTTATTACGCTTAGTGAGTGAGTGAGCGAAGAGATTTGGGCGGCTCTTAACAGCGAGGTCTTGAGAGCCGATGAGGGTAATTGAATTTGAGTATGGAGCAGCGCCGAAATGAAAAGGCGGGGGAAACAGGAGATCCCCGAGAAAACCCGCTGGCCAGTGACATCGTCCGGCGCGATTCCCACATGCGAAAATCCGGTAGTGACTCAGCCGGGAATTGAACCCGGTTCGCCTTGGTGAAAGGCGAGTGAGCTAATCGCTCAGCCACCGTTGCCCCAAATTATGGTTGGTAATTTTTTCCGTAATTGCATGTGTTTGTTGATGTCACTGTCAGAACAAGTGATTTTGACAATTCTTCAAGCAATTCGGGTAAAACACGCACAAGACGAAAGTCTATCTCTATTCTATGGCATGAACAGCGAGTGTGACTCACTTTAACCATTGTTATAATCCTTTATTTCTAACTTGCAAGAATTTGGAAGGGTTCAAGGTACTGCGCCGGTATTTGCCAACTAGGCAAAAAAAAAATTCCTAGTGCGACTATACGGGATCAAAACCACGACCATCAAAGTGAAAGTCAGATGCTCTACTGCACGAGCGAAAGCAAAAGTTTGGTTTCACGTACGTAAAAAAAGGACACGTAATTAATTAAATGTTATGTTAATAAAAACAAACAGTGGTAATGTGAGGCTGTAAGCAGGCACTGTTCTCGATCTGAGCTCACCCTGCTGGCCTGGTCCGAGGGTGTGGTCGAACAGCGGACCCGTGCCCACGATGCGTGATGGCGTGGAGCCGCTGTGCAGTCGCCACGTGTAGCTGCCGTTCAAGTCCCGCTGCGTCCAGCCGCACAAGTCCCCGGGCTCGAAGTCGCACCGTGTCTGCGACGTCCCGTAGTCCGCTGCGAATCACCAACGAAAAAACACTGCGGTATATGGCTAGAGACCTGAAAAATTCGCGTATTCATTTCAGGACAAGCAAGAATTGAAACACATGCACCTTAGCGTTACTTTTGCAATTGGCTCACGACCTATTTGACACCTCCTCCAGGACTGTGAGCCAATAGTGAACAGGCAACAAAATGCAGTCCCAATCACGACCTCTCACTGTGAAATCAGGCAGCCAATGAGCAGTTGATATCTCCTTGAGTGTGCAAACAAATATGGAGTCTAGCCTAAAGGTCAATGAACTCGCGAATTTTTCCGGTCTCTAGATATGGCTAGAGACCTGAAAAATTCGCTGATTCATTTCGGGACAAGCTAGAATGCAAGACACATGCGTTTATATTATTTCAACCATTGTTCCACACGGTGTTCGACGCCTCCTGGAGAACGCTGGCTGAATAGCTGCCTTGCACTGTCACAGCAGATAACCAATGTGCAGGTGATATCTGCATATTTGTCCATACGACTGTGCCGTCTAGCCTATAGGTCATTGAAATCGCGAATTTTTCAGGTCTCTAGATATGGCTGTTCTTAAAGACGTGCTCCAATTTTCTTCTCTCTGTCCATTGGGTACCATTCCATAGCTTCTGTAAACTGCTGTTATTCTGAACCTGCTGGGTTACTTTGAACCAGTGAAAATTTTTGTTTTGACATACAGTGCATTGGTGAGGTAATAGCAGACGTTAAGTGGGTAGATAGCATTAACATTTTAAATTGACTGCTACAGTTTTCTGTTCCTTTGCCAAATGGCACCAAAACAAAATTTTTTGTGTAGTTCAAAATCACTACAGTTTACGGTTCATACGAGGTGTGGTTATTAAGTTACGAGACTTGGCACCCTTGAGGTTGTACACTGGTGGGTAGTGAAGCGGACGTAGGGTAGGTTGGTGCCCGTGATGCTTTCTGAGTAAACAACCCTGGGCCCATTTTTTTAACGTAGTTTAGTTTCCCTCAGGGCTTTGGTGAAAGAGAAATCTGCTGTGTCATCTCGCCCTCATGAAAATTGAGCAGCATATGAACCCGAAGATTCTTGTGAAATTTAGATGCTGACTAAGCTGAAAGATTAAGTGAGAAAAGAAAGACCTGATCTCTTTAAAAGAATAACTCGCAATTGTATGAGGACAACGCGTCCGCTCACGACATATTCTCTACTAAGCAATTGTTTAGTGGGAAATGGTATCCCTGTGCTCGAACATATATTTCCCTGACCTGTCACAGCACGACTTCTGTTTGTTCCCCGAAATGGAAAGTGTGTTGAAAGGAGTGTATTTTCAGTAAGTTGAAGAGAGCGACAGTTGATCACTCTTCGAACTTATGCAGCAGTATACAAACATGAGATAGGAGCACGTTGAAGAAGATAAAATGTATGATGTCATATTTTCGCACTTCATATTTCCCTCTAGCCCTGTCACTTAATAGCCACACCTGGCATGTTTATAATTAATATTTGCTGTGAACCTAGGGGCACATATTGGGGGTTATTTGACAGCCTTAAGAGGCGCCTGCTTCTGGAACGCAACAGTGAGAATCCTTCAAAAGAATAAATTAACTTATTAATGAAAGAATGAAATAAATTGTGATTCGCTCAATAAAAGGAGGTCTGATTTTTTCCCACTCCTTCATCCTTCTACTTAGAAATGTGTGAAATTTCGACGTTCAAAATATTGCTTTATAAATATTGTATACATCCCTAATAATAATTAAATCGCAAGTAGTTGAATAGTTTTACAAAATAATTTGACAGGTTGCTTATTTACAACAGGGGCAGTAATTACATCCCCATTGCAGTCCCTTGCGCACGCCTACATTGGTGGCCGCCAAATAAAACATTGCACTTTTAAAACTGCATTAAAACAAATACACCGAACAGATAAGCATCCAGAGACGAAATGAACCGAGTTTATGCGAACTTGATCGTCGTGTTGCTGGGCGGTACTATTCTGTATTACGCAGTGAATTTAAACTTCACTTATAGTCTACCGAAACACTACATTAGACGGAATAGAGATTTGAAACAAAAAATTAGGGAAATTAAGTAACAGTCACCTTGATTTCAGCATGAACAAAAGGTATGTTATCGGTAATAGTATTAACATGTTTTTACCAGACTGAGCGAAAGAAAAGGCAGGGTTATGTTTTTCGCGCCTGTCTATGTATGTAAGTATGCATGTTTGTGGTAATATTTATCCCCTCGTGGCATTCAAACGGCTGAATGGATTTTAATAAATGAGCTGTCGTGAGATTCGGATGAGTCCTGGGTGTAACATAGAATATGTGAAGTACCAGAAAAAAAATGGCCGCCGTTAACTGCCATATTTGTCGTATGTGTAATTTGTTTTTTTAACNATATATATATATATATATATATATATATATATATATATACATTTAAGTAAGAGCGTTCTGCCTTATTCATGACCACGTCTGCGAGGGGTGTATATTAGTGTGAACCCACGTAGAGTGACTTAATATTAAAGTGGTAACTATTAAAGCAGGCGTTTTCAACCTTTTGGTTTTAACGGCACACTTTTTGTTTCATCAAAGTTTCGCGGCACACCAGTAAAAAATAGCCAAGTGCGAGTCGGACTGGCGCGTTGAGGGTTCCGTACAGTTTGCCCATAATATGTATAACGGACAGCGGAGTCTTAGTAATAGGGTCCCGTTGACACCCTTTAGATAAGAAACCCTAAAAATCAACGTGAATAAAAATAAATGGTTAAAAATTAAATCTTTATTATTGGTATTAAGCATATTAAGGTATTAAATAATATATATTAATTAATGTGATATTTGAGCCTGGCGCACGGAGCAAAGGTTTTTTATTCTTGGGCGAATTGTCGACAAACACACTCGAAGCTCTTCTTCGACAGATAGAAGACGTTCGCGTTTTTTACTTTTTATATTCGTCAACGCTGAAAATCCTTGTTCGCAGAGGTATGAAGTCGAAAATGGCAAAAGGGCAGTGAGCACTTTTTTACTTAGTTCTGGATATTCCGATGAAATATACAATCAGAACTTGTTTACAATCAGTTCCTGTAGTTTTAATAGCAAAGTGCGGTCATTCTTAAACTCACAAAACTGTTCTTTCTCTCCCAATCTAAAACCAACCAAGTTGCTGAGTGAAATAATTGAAGGGGTCTCTAACCCAGTCAAAATCCTTTTCCTCGATATTGGGAAAGTTTTTGCTTTTTTTTTCCAACAATTCTAATGAATCACTTATTATAGATCTCATTGTAGAATCTACATTTCTGGACGCTGTGTGCGGGAACATGGACAGAGTACCCTGGTGAATATGATTTTTCCGTAGAGTTAATTTTTCTGTGAAACCTTTTATTTTATCTGAAGACGTTAAAATATTCTCATTTCGTCCCTGCATACTTGCATTTAATTTGTTAAGATGTTCAAATAAATCTGTCAGATAGGCCAATTTTGTGCACCATGCATCGTCGCTGAATAGATCAACAAACTCGGATGTCTCCAAAGTGAGGAATATCAATAGCTCTTCCTTCAGTTCATATACACGTGACAAAATACGTCCTCTTGAGAGCCACCTTACCTCGGTGTGTAGAAGCAACGTGTAGTGGGCTGCATCCATATCTTGGCAAATTTGTTTGAATAATCTAGATTTCAATGGACGGCTTTTAATGAAATTTATAACCTTCACTACATCTTCCAACACAGTTTTTAAGTCATCCGGCAGAGTTTTTGATACTAATGCTTCCCTATGAATAAAGCAGTGGGTCAGCACAATATTTGGATTTATCTTCTTCACCAAAGCAACAAACCCTTTTACAGAACCAGTCATTGAAGGTGCTCCGTCGGTACATATTCCAATACAATCGGTCCATGATAAATCAAAGGACTTCAAATACACATCCAAAACATTAAAGATGTATTCACCTCTTGTTGTTTCGGGCAGTTCTTTGCAACAAAGAAAGTTTTCAATAATGTCATCTTCAACGATCATGCGTATAAATGCCAGCAGATGTGCCTTCCCCACTTATGTCAGCTGATTCATCAACTTGTAAGGCGAATGTGCGAACAATTTGTAGTTTTTCTATTACTTGTGTTTCAATATCTTCTGACATGTGTTCTATGCGCCTGCTGATGGTATTATCGGACAAAGGAATTTTCAATACCTCCTTTTCAGCTTCAACCCCAAATAAGGTCTTCACAATCTGACGACAAGCTGGCAATACTAAATTTTCTGCGACAGTGTGTGGTTTAATTTTTTTTGCTACAAGTTCCGCCACGTGGTAGCTTGCCTCTTGACACTTGTCAGAGATAGTCATTGGCTTGGTAAGACTTGTGGATTGCTGGGCTTGTGATTTCAGCAAACCTTGAAAGTACTGTAGGTCCTTATCAAAGAGATAAGAATGTTTTGTAAAGAGGTGTCTCTTTAATTTACTAGGAACCATTGCTTCATTGGATAATTTTTGTCCACAAACGAGACAACAAGGGTTTGGTTCGTCTTTGTCTCCTGTCCAAGTAAACTCCAACTTTAAATAGTCTTCATGATATTGTCGTTTGACATTCATTAGTTTTTGTTGCTTTTCGACGGGTAGACTCGATGATTGTTGATCATTAGCCGATAGACGGGTTACGAATTTATCGATGTTGAACATCTTATCAGAACCCAAACACAGACTTAAATTAAAAAAATATATATATTACTCACAGCATATACAGCGAGAGCGATATAATACAGCGAGGACTTCTAAGTGACGCACCTGACGAGAGACAGCCGCGAGAACAAACGGTGCGCGGGCGAGTGGAAGACTCGTCGAGCGAGAGCGTTCCACCCACCCCCCGTACCCACCGCTCCACTACCATGACAACCTGACAACGAGAAGCGCACACGCTACGCGTCAGTTGTTTTCCTACTTTTTTCTCATTAAAATAGCTATTCATGATTTCAATGCGGGNGAAGCGCACACGCTACGCGTCAGTTGTTTTCCTACTTTTTTCTCATTAAAATAGCTATTCATGATTTCAATGCGGGATACAATTCGCGGCACACTGGTGTGCCGCGGCACACCGGTTGAAAACCGTTGGACTACATAGATGACGATCGCAATAAAACAGGCGGTCTACCAAATACGCTCAAAATTAGTATAGGGTCACGAGTGATGTTGAGCTGCGACATGAATGTTAATCATTGACTTTTCAATCCCGCCATGGGAGTGATTCGTAACATTGAATGGCCTTTCTTACGCAGAGGACNTTAATCATAGATTTTTTCAACGGAGAACAGTTGGAGGTGGGGGAACTCCCTCAGGCTGTATTCCTGGAATTTGACGACTCAAATATAACAGGCAACCAACCCGGAGTCGGTGTCCGCATTGAGCCTTCGACGGCCGAGTTCGATGCTTTACGTGGTCAAGGCACGATCGAGCGGCGTATGTCCTCTTTAATCCTATGCTGGGCGGCAACGGTTCATAAATTACAAGGAACAACTTTGGACCGTGCCGTCGTCGATTTAAGCAGCCACATTTTCGCTAAAGGCCAGGCGTATGTGGCTCTTGGCAGAGTCAGGTCTCTCTGAGGTATAGCCATCAGTTCTCTCGACCCTAAAAAGTTTGTTAATTCAACCGCATGATCAACATTCCCTAGAGGAATTAAACCACCTATGAAATTTACAATGTTATATTAACATGAAGATCCTGTTGACACCAATTCAAATGCACAACGCACACACTAAACAACGTAAATAAAAAAAGTAAATTAAAGTACCAAAAAACCTGACTGCGTCAAAAGCGAACTTAAAAGATTTAAACACGAACCTATAAATGTCGCATAGAAAATCATTTACCATAGCCTTGAAATGGTTACGATTCTCAGCCTTTAGGGAGTGACTGCTAGGAGAAAGAAAATGACGTGGGCTATCTAAAATTCGTGCTGTCAAATGATAACATGCAGTCGGAGGCTTAAATGGGTTTCATGTCTTCACCGGTTGAGCAGAAATGTCTGAAGCCTCCGGCGGAGTGTTATCATTTGATGGCATACATTTTAGATAGCCCACGTCATTTTCTTTCCCCTAGTTGTCACTCCCTAAAGGCTGACAATCGTGATCATTTCAAGCCGATGGTAAATTATTTTTACGTTACTCTTTTTTACACTTCGCATTTAAAGCCGATGGTAAATGATTTTTACGTGACTCTTTTTTACACTTCAGTAGTTTACTGAAAGAAGATTCATATTTCCGTTGAGAAAACAGTTTTTAGTATCATAGTATCATACAATATTTACGATATTTCGTGAGGGAGAAGTAATATTTGTACAGTTTTTTCATTTTTAATCGCTTAAATCAAGCTTTAAACATAAGAAGCTTTTAAATGAAATTAAATGTTTCTATCTGTGAAATAAATACAATAAAACTTCAATATAATTTGCGTATTTTTTATTCACTTTTGGCGGTAAACCATAAAGGTATACAAACATAAAAAAATTATAAAAAAGTGTAATTTATGTTTTTAATCCATGCATATTCAATTTATTATCTATTATATTTTTTTCCGCCCTGAAAACATCTATAGTCTTTATGGGGGGTATACGCACACATAAAATATCATAAACTATAAATGAATGTATGTAGATTTCAAGACCTACGAGCAGTGACGTCTGAGATAGGTTTAATCAGGTTTATGCACAGAATTATAGGCTCTTCGTCGTCAACTGGGCTCTTCTGAATGCCCTGCTTAAGACCTACCTGTATACACATTGTGTATTTTTCCACCATATGTAAAATTAACATTGTTATGGATCAGATCACTTTATTCACCCACCAGTAAAGTGAAACTGTTAAATTATTAGAAAAAGTAAATATTTTACATATTTGCCTATTTTGCCTACTATTACACAGTAAGCAAAATAAATCACTTCAGTATTCACCAATGTTTGATTCAGTTAAGACGTGGAACTACTTTACCTCCGTCGTTACCAACCTTACTGGGTGCAGATTTGCTAATTCTTAAAAACACGTGCATTAAAAAAAATGGAAAACAAAATGAATTATTTCAGTATTCCCAAATGTTTACCAGGCATTTTTAATTCGGCGCTAAGACCTGTAAACTACTTTTCCTCCTTCTCGTTGGGCTACCAACATGACAGAGCGCATGTCTGTCAGTGTGCCCGTTAGAGGTAGTGACATTTTTCAAAGGTTGATTTCAAAAGTGCTCAAATAACCATCAGCAGCCTACAGGCCAAAGACCCCATACAAACTGTGATAAGCATATTTTAGTAACTTTACGCCATATGCATGATAAAAAGAGTTCAGTATGTCCCCTCCACCTCCACAAGTTTTAATATGACATAAGGTTCTGCCTAATGCGAACAATAACAAAAATTGATCTCCGTGTGCATCTAGATTTTTGAATGAAGACATTTGAGTGGCAACTTTTACTTAACTTTGCATTTTTTTTTTTAGTTAACTTGCTCTTCTGGCGGTTTTGGAGAAGGTCTGGTCTAGTGTAACAACTTAGCAAACCTTGAACGGCTTAAGATAAATATTCAAACAACGGCTAAGTTTTACTATCGCTGTTTCGTGGTTACTTGAGAAATTTTGAGAGTCGTGATTATTTTTTATGGCCTCGTGGTACATCGCTTCACTTTGTGTCAAAATTAACATTGCCATGAGCCTAATGACCAGCAGTCATGCGTTTACCAAGTAATGCTGAAAAATTTATATAATGATTTGTAAATTTTTCTATCCCCAATTATTATTCCGTTATTAATTAATTAATGATAAACCAATATCATTAAACGCCAATTGTGAACATTACGCCTCTAGCAAGACGCTGAATAAAAGAATTTCTTCTCATGATTCACTGCCGGCATTAATATACATATTATAATTCAGTGCAATTACGATCCGGGGCTTTTTTGTAAGTTGATTCAAAACAACCTTGCTGATAAGGTGTTTATGGATTTGCTGTATCAACGTGCCCCCCCCCCCCC
>NQII01003323.1:103045-212876 GCA_002778355.1 Clitarchus hookeri
TGTTAGGACAGGAGCTCCTTTGAGCAAATAGCTTACACTTTTGCACTCAAAAAGAGAAACACTTCACTAGTTTGCCGTACGTAAATATCTTTAGGTTATTATTTAAGATTTCGTTTAAACGAAGAGCCGTGTGTCATGGAAATGAAGAAAACGTTCTCCATCTCTCTCTCTCCGTCTCCCCCCTCCCACTCTTTCATAACACTCAGAAAATTTTATTAATGTTAAAAAAATAATTCAGAAATTTAAAAAATGCTGTTTTAAATATTTTGTTTGTTTCTGAAATTTGAAAAACTGTGTTAATATTTGAAGTAAACTTGTTAGTGTTTTCCTGCAAGACGTCTCTAAGCTGTGAGCCGGTAAGATAAGGAAGGCGAAGGAGATAGTTATCACTGGAAAGCCAGTAGATCCACCTGACACCAGGGCCTAAAATTTCTATCTCCGTGACCCTTATCACTCAAGTGTTCTTTCGACGTTTAACCAGCTACTGGAAAGTATTCTGGAGCAACACTTATTGGAATATTTTCATTAAAAAAAATAATAAACAAAATCGAACCTTTGCATTCCACGTGCGTAGAGTTCCATTGCGTACCGTTACAATATGCGACAGGGAAGTCTGGCGAGTAATAGCCAGGATTGCACGTGAACTGTACAACCGCGCCATTGTTGCTTTCTTGGTCGATGTTGCCATTACGTACGTGTGTAATAGCGTCACAGCCAGCGCCTAAAACAAACACATGCAACAAAGAAAACTCTCTAGTTTGAAATAATTATTTCAGCCGCGTTCACATATGAATATTAGATGTTATAAAACCGTGCACCGCAAAACCGGCACTGCGTCTTAATAATGTGTATGTGAGGAAGTACGTGTATACTTTGTATACAAGCGCCGACTTCTTTTTTTTTTTGCAGAGGGTTGGTATACTTGTAACTGAAATGTACTGCCTTTGCGTTTCACATCTGACTTCGTCATTTACAACATACTTCCACCAATGCGAACCGGGTTCAATCCCCGGCCTGGTCACTCCCAGATTTCCGCAAGTGGGAATCGCGCCGGTGACGATGCCACTGGCCGGCGGGTTTTCTCTGGGGTTTCTCGTTTCCTTTGCCCTTTTCATTCCGGCGCTGCTCCATACTCATCTCACTTCACCCTCGTTGGCCGCCCAAATCTCTTTGCTCGTCATTTGTAATATAAATTCAAGCATCTGCATAAAAATTAAAAACACAAGAGCATTTATGTAAGTGATACAATTTCTTGACTGTACGACAAGTCCTGAACAAAACAAAAATGAATAAAAATTATGCAGGTCTTCACTGAAGAATTATTCGCAGTAGTGTTGGTGTTCCTGTTATAACATATACCAGAAACCTAAATTACAAATTAATAATAATGCATATTGCAACTATTACATCAGTACTAGACACTGAGGGAACACAAAATTATTACAAACTGGCATTTTGACCGACCAACGTCTATCAACTCAGGGGAATGACACCCCTGCTAACTGAAAAGTGGTTGGTGGGGGACGCCCCATTGATGTCCCCCGTACTCGGTATATGCATGTGCTTGTGCGTGTTTCGTTTATTGGCATGCGTCACGTTAACTTAAACGTAACTAAACATTTTGTTATTAATGTTAATATTTACCCACACATCTTTACATTGACGTTTAGTGTCTAGGCAAAGGCCAAAGCCTCGCCTCCACTTTAGGTCGAGAATAAATTAATACTATGCAGTTTAAATCACGCAAACAAACATGAAAAAAGATAGCTCGGGCCATGCCATTTCATAGCTAATTTAAGTACGTACTTAACTGAACTCGCAAAATTGAATTATAGAAAAAAACGTTAGTCACAACTTACATGCATTTGTATACTTCTGTGAAACTATGTAAAACATCCCGGAGTGTCATAGATTCTTTGCATATTTTTTTTTAAATTTAGAAATAAAATAAATCTCTATTTAGATCTTGTACTTGAGGCTTATAAGTAATCAGTCACTTGCGAGATTTACAATCAATTTGCCACCAATAGTAATATTTAGATAATTGTGCAGGGCAGTTACGTATCTGAAAACGAAATCATTAATAGCGTCTTTTTAAATTGTAGATTCAATTTATTAGAAAGTTAAGGATGTAGCCTAACCTACATTTTCATTCAAAGGATGATATTTGCGCTGGATTAAACGCGAGTACCGAATACATAGCAAAAGTAAAATCAACATTACGAAAATATCACGTGGCACAGTTTCATTTATCCCGTATCATGAAAAAGGTAAATCTTGACCAAATTTCCTTCATGTGAATGCACATTGTATGTTATGTAAAACGAACGATACAGGTCTCGTTATAAAACGTAATTAAAGGTATAGCTGCTATACTTGAAATTCTTGTAACATGAAGGCTTCGTAATCCCTCCCTTAGTGTACTTGGTATGCGCAAGTGAAAAATTGTCAGTTCAAGTATGCAGTCATTGCTGCTAACATCTTAGTTGTCATTCAAATGGCCGTTGCGTATAGGGAATGTGGGATAGATTGCTCATACGAGATGGGCAGTAGCATATCTCTGTGTTCCAATATTGAAATGCTTTCCTGCCAATAGCATTATCAAAAACAACTTGGAAAGGGTTTGAAGTAGGATTATGGGGACTTTTTCACATCGGGACCTGGGACAGGAGCGTCGGAGGTGTTCGTGCTGTCATTCCGGTCTACTATTTGAGATTAGAATACTGGTTACGTACGTAAGTGCTTTGATATGTTTGTACACTTCTGCCAAACTAATTTTGATGCAACTATCACATATAAGTAAGTCAAAATATTTGATTCGTTAGAAATAAGTTAGTTGTCTTGAAAATTCAAATGTAAACCAAAACACTTTTTATCACTGTTTAAAATATGACTTTGCTAGTTATTCTGGCAATGGACGAGTAAAATTTGCGGACGTGCACAGAAGGCGAAAATCTTTAGTATATATGTCGTTGCGTTACTTGTACCAGTTTAATTGTGGAATTAGGTAAAGAATTCTGCGTAATGTATACCGGACGTAAGAACCATCAAAGCCAATGCGGGTATTTTTTACAAGTCTTTATGGAACCTGCTGTGAACTTCCGGCTTCCATGCACACCTCGCACAGTATACATACTGACGCAGACAGGAAGTGGGGAGTCCCAGCCGCTCGCAGTGCAGTCGGAGTACGCCGCCCCGAACAGCTCGTAACCCTTGTTGCATTTAAATGCAGCCTTTCGTCCTGATCCCGAAGGCCACACCGTCATCACGCCATTCTTCAGGGGCGTAGCCAGACATTGATGGAATCTGCCAGCAGCTGTAAGAGCAAAACAATTTTTTTCCAACTATATTAATTTACAATGCACAATAAACAATTTAATTGTTTTATCATTAAGCTTGCTTGCATGAATTCTGACAGTTTCATTTATAGACAATAGAGTGCTCCACTCTGTCAAGAGGCATGTTTTCAGCGAATCACATATTTTGTAAATCTACATTTGTTGTTATTTTTGTTTTATCAAACGCTGTATATCTTCGTAGGACATGAATTACATTGGACTGACCAAGTAAGAATTCTCAAAGGCCGTACGACGAGAAGGGTTAACAGGAGACAACTCTATACTCAAGATCCATTCTCCTCTAGGAATTGCCCAGGGTTTGAGCACCGAGTATATTCTGGAGAGCTTTGGAATTCCCAATAACGAGGCGATCCCATGACGTTCAGAGTTTTGTATTTCTTGGGGAATACACTTGTTCAAAAACGTTCTCTCCGGCACACTAAAAAATGATAAATACGATATTTTCCAAAAAGCAGCTAGCAATATTATAAAAACTGTTTCGTTATGTAACTCCGAGCAAAAACTGATCACTTTCATTAAAGAAGGTTGTTTATCTCTCACAATTCTGCGGATGTTGAGTCGCACTGGAAGAAGGTTGTACGCCACACCAGGCACGTTACTACGGCAGCAAACTCAGTTATTCTGTTATCGCAAGTCGGACTAACTTGATACTTGGCCGCCTTGAAGGAATGTTGGGCATTCAAAATATAATCTTGGCAGACGCAGGTGTTATCTTCAGCAGGGCGACTATCGCAACGATTAAGANAAAAAAACAAAAAAAAAAAAAAAAAAAAAAAAGGAAACTGCACGTAATTGCCATATGCAATAATATTGTATATTATTATAATATATAAATTACAGGGGTGCTAACATGCCAGTGTATGTCTATTGCATTGTTACTAGCGGTAGTACTCATGTGTTTGGGTTTTAGGGCAGAATCACAAACCCTCGTTGCTCGACCTATCAGGCAGAAAATGTTGGAAAAATCCAGAAGAAGGGACTTTACTGCTGCCACCTTACGAGGAAATGTGTATATTTCGCTATAACTTATCCAATTAAGGTAAGATTTTATAAGTACGCCTGGAAACTTTCTGTGAATCATTTGCGCTTTCTTTGGGAAAAAAATTGCAATTTTGGATAAACAGCCAAACTGGCATTCAAAAAGCCATAACGCAAAGTTAAACAGAATACTAAAAGTCTTCCTAAACAGCTCAGCCTTCATAGTAGATAAAACATGTGACATAGTACTTAATATAATTGAAATACAGACCGTGGGTTTTCAAATATATGTACCAACAGAGTAAGGCGGGTGAACATATTTAGAGGTGCTCCGAGGTCCGATACCAAATACTGTGATGAACTGTTCGTTAAACTCGTTCCTACAGATGAAGGCGAAAGAAAGAAAATTCAGACAATGAACTTTTCACCATGCAAAAGCTGAATTTGCATAGCGAGCATTCAAATCTAATATTAAGAAATCGAAAAGAAAGTCAACTATTATTTTTTTTGCGTGGATTTGTAGCAAAATTTGTCTTGATCTACAATATGATATTAAAGTATGTATTATCAGAGGCAACTTGCAACATTCAGTTATGTTGTTTTCGGCGCAGGAAGGAGGTAAACTATAGTGGACTTGTGGTATGAATGCCAAGCAAAACTTGGATAAGCTGAAACAACCTGTTGTGTGTTTATGTGCGTCATATGTAAGTATTACATAACTTGCAGAGGGTAAAGGAAAACGATCGATTGATCTGACCGATGTGTTGGCCGAAACAATAATTGGACAATGAAATTTTTGTATAACTATTTGCTTTCTCGGGGTATTTAATGAAGTAGATCCGAAGTTTATGTTTTTAGGCCAGCCTTTTCTGTCCCTTAACTGCACCTTTCCGTTAATAGAGAAACAGAAAAATTATCGTGTACAGAGGTACGTGCAGCTTGTTTAAGTACGCATTTACCATAGAGGCAATGAGCTGGAGGGAATTTGTAGCTGTTATGAAACTTGACTCTNAGGCCAGCCTTTTCTGTCCCTTAACTGCACCTTTCCGTTAATAGAGAAACAGAAAAATTATCGTGTACAGAGGTACATGCAGCTTGTTTAAGTACGCATTTACCATAGAGGCAATGAGCTGGAGGGAATTTGTAGCTGTTAATAGTCTTGAAGCTGTTATGAAACTTGACTATNGCTGTTATGAAACTTGACTCTGTAACTAAGATTACTACAGTTAGTTGAAGATCAGTACGGACCACCCATATGCAATGTATGTGCAAGTATGTGCGAATATGCTTTAACATTAATGAGGCCTGGGAATGTCACTGTCTTGCCGAGAAGGAAAGAGGACATCAGCCACGTGTTACAGTTCAGAACAAAACCAGTTTCCTCTGTCGTATACTGTAATATACTTATTCCTTTATAAGCAGAGAAGAAAGGTGATTCTTACGAACAGTACAGGGAGTTTTACATGAACTTGACTTCTCTGCATGAGCTGCTAACTTTTCTTGGGCTATGTTGCACTATGTTAAATATATTTCTTCGTAATATTTTTTTTCTTACTTTTAATTCATATATTTCAATAAAGACTTTAAAATTTGAGTTTTTAAATTCGGGACTAACTGCCTGTACAATTGCAACATGTTAGAAGAGGATATTGTTTTGTTTATCTGCCATTACTTTATGTTTGTATAGAGGAATTAAATTTTTATGATAACCATATTCTGTTATGAATTTTTTTCAGAATATAAAACATTTCAGAGGGACAGCTGCATAAAATTGTTGATAATGTATACCACAATTGTATATTGCTGTTATATATTTACCAAACGTTTACGCATGTCAAGGTGTTAATAAACATTAACAAAAACATATATTATTTAGTTCCTGAAAATACAGGCAAATGTAATACATAACATTCTTCGAAGTAAGTCTTCAAGCAGATATAGCTTGAAGTTCGGTAAAGTGCACCAAAGTATCTTATCTAAACATACCACATGTTTGAAACACTTATCGGTGTGTGTTCAAAGGAACATGAAGCAGCAATTCTCAGAATTCTTTGCATAGGACAACAGTTCCCAATTTTGGTTAATTAAAAAATAAGGGTAGGGGGTGGGGAGGAAGCAGCTACCCAAGGAACTGGTATATGAATGAAGTTTTTTTTTATTATTGGCTTAGACCAACTTATTTGAAAAAAAATATATCAATTTCTCATCACTGTTGTGCTCAAATACTTTATGAAACGCTAAATGCAGAAAGTGAACATGTCCACTTTTTTTTACGAAATTGATTTATTGCTAGGAATTAAATCTGTAGGCCTAGACACACATTTCTGTACAGAAAGGGAATACCTACGTTGGCCAGAAGTGTATAGAAAGAGCATGAGAAATACGCGTTTGTTGCAGAAGAGGAAAATGTCCCGGACATGTTTCCTTTCTGCAGATAACGGTTTTGCCCGGTTGGTATGCCTGATAGCTACAGCTGTTAGTGTTAAAACAAAGAATGTTTATACTGTTCTATACAAAATGGCTGCTTTGAGTGATGAAGGAAAGTGTTATCCACCTGAGAAAAAGAGAAATAAAAAGCATAGGAATTTTTATAATTATGAAAGAAATGTAACTCGCAATTTAAAAGTAAAAGGTGAACCTCATGTGAACTGGGCTGTAAAAAATGTTCCTGGTTGACAGAAATACAAAGGATGTGGGTACGTACACCAAAACGTTTCTCTTCTTAATGATGGTGTTCAGTGAATGTAATCTGACATTTCTGGTGTTACGCTGTTATGCTGTAATTCATGTTTTATGTAACAACTATGGCCTAATAAGGTGGAAGATATTTTTTAACAGATGTCGAAAAGGCTGTCTGGTTGATGTCACGGAAGAACAAATAATGCAGATAATGGTAACGTCCAACACAATCAGCACAAAATATGAGCAGGATTTGCTCTTACAGCGATTGATACAAATAGAAGACGCGAAGAGGAAACGTTCTAGGGTAGACACTGAAACAAGTAAGTCAGAATCTGTCTCTCTAAAGTACTGCGTTCTCTGTGGGTCCTGCTGTATCCGTGTTTGTAAAACCGCATTTCAGCAAGCTCATGGTGTAGCCCCTAAGCGAGTGTTTCACCTGGTAAATCTTCTAAAAGAAGGGAAATCACACAAGGATTTGTATGGTAAATCAACGAGTGCAAACGCCATTTCTGTAGAAATATGCCGTCGAATTTACGATCATATATCGTCCTTCCCAACACAAGGAACACATTACACAGGAAAACAAATACAATATTTAGATTCCCGGTTGAATGTAAAGAGAATGTATGATATGCTCAAGGAACGATACCCAGATTATAGTGTACAGCATCAACTCTACTGGAATTATTTTTAACCGAATTTTTCACTAAGGTTTGGCACACCACAGAAATATACTTGCAGTACCTGTGAAGATCTTAGCTGTAAACTTGAAAGTAATTTTCTCTGTGATAGATCGAAAAGAGTTGCTGCTGCAGAACTGTTGATCCACAAGCGTAGAAGCGAGAAATTATTTAGAAGTAATTGAAAATTGTAAAAAATGAGGGAAATGTTTTGGGTCATTGTTTGGATTATATGGCAGTTGTGTCACTCCCTCATATTCCAGTGCAAGACATATATTACTACAGGCAATTAAGTGTGAACATTGTTGGTATACACAACCTGAGAACAGATTCTATGAATTGTTATGTGTATTATAAAGGCACAGCGAAGAAGTCAGCAGATGAACTACGTAGTTTCTTGAAAGACTATACTGATGATGAAGTAGGTCCAGAGATAACAAAATTCCACCTGTTCAGTGACAATTTCTCCTTGACAAAACAAAAACAATGCCATTGTGAGATTCCTAATGGCTTTGCTTGAACTGGGAATATTCAAGATAATAAAACAATATTTCCCACAGAGGAGTCACTCATTTCTGCTCTGTGACAGAGACTTCGGACTTATTAAAAGAGTGCTTCGTAGGGCAGACAGAGTCTACACAATGCACCAATACTGTGGACTCATCACAAAGTCTTCTGCCAAGAAGAACAAATACAAGGTTCTAGAAGTCACTCAAGACTCCTTATTTAACTGAAAAGGATGGTGGCCATGGTTGTTTAAGAAGATCTGTTAATAGGATTCGTAGATGGGAAATGATGTTCCAAGGGACAAAAAGGAATCTTTTTCTGTTTCCATGTACTTCTATTTTGAATACTGCAGTACAAAACCAGGGTATGTGGTGACCAGAGACTTCATTGCCGGTTTGATAACCCATTCCTTCAAGCTTAGGAATACTGCTTGCAGAGAGCTTGAACTGCCTACACAGACAGCATATTCAGGGAATCTTCCCCTCGTGAACCAGAAGATTGAAGATCTGAAAAAGTGCGAAATTTATATTCTGCACACTTACGATATGATCTGGAGGGAATTGTTTGACTGGCCAACAAATAAGTATGGCATAGCGACTACAATGAGATACAAGGTGATACTGACTAGCAAAGACCATATAGCATTTTGTTGTGTTTTCGACAGGTTATTAAGTTAATAAGGGTTTTTAATTTATAAAATGGTTTGCTACCACTAATAGTTAAATGTTTAAGTAATTCAAGGTGATACCGACTGTAACGAAGACCATTAGCATTTTGTTGGGTTTTCGAAAAAAATACAGGTCATATATCATGTTTCACATTTAATTAGATGTATTTACGATGTTCGCTATTATCTATAGGTAAAACTTTTATTGTATAGTCAAGAAAACAAGTCTTTTTCAGCTTATGAGACATATAATGTGTAAAGTAAACACTGTTATGTGCAAAACCAGCACCTGATCCAGAATCTTTAATTGTTGATTCTCTGTTGGTTCATGTAGCTACGTGTTCCCCAAACGTGTAAGAAACAATCCAAAAAACATGCTTTTTACCGCTGATTACCACAGTATGCAATTCTGTGCACTGCATGCATATAAAATGGTTTTATGCTGATTCCCTAAAGTTTGTCATATTGGGCATGTTTCCTTTCTGCATTTAGCGATTCTTTTATACGCTACACACGAACAACGGACATTTTTCGAATTTCCGCGAGGAAGCCTGTCATGTCTTGCCAACTTCTTTTCAGTGATGAACTTAGTTGCAATAAATGTTAGGAGACCAGCATAGCAGACTGTGAGACTTCGTTTACTCTCTGACAATGTACTTATTTACGAACGATCGTCATGCTCAAGATTGGTCGTCATTCAGTAAAACACGCTTTTCACCTGATCAGTGATAATTTGATTCCCTGTGTCATTGTTCTAATTTCCGGAGGAAAGGTAGGCTTGTTTACTTTCCCGTCCGCATGCCTGTGTGTGTGTGTATGCATGAGTGCGCCTGAGTATATCGTGTGTCCATGCACGTACTCCCTAAGAACTTTCGAACTCGTGAACCAAATTTCAATCAAACTCGGCTAACATATACAACTGAATAATGACATCCGACTTTTACAGCTTTCTACCTAGCTATGTGTTTATTCTCAATATGGCAGTGTTTTCAATATTTAGGACACTTTTTCATACCTCGGGAACCATTTCACAAATTTAATCCAAATTTCATGTTTTGTGGATTCGTCATATAAATATTAAATTTATGGAGAGATATTTTTATTGGTCCGCTATTTTAAAAGTAAGCGTTATATGAAAAAATGAAGTTTTAAGATAAAATATTGGGAAATACTTCGTATATTCCTGTCAAATATCGTAGGTACTGTACTATGGTGGGTCATGCTATTATATGCGATTTAAATTGATAAACTTTTATTTTCAACGTGGTGGACGTGTAAATATTGAAGTATTATTTGGCATAAATACCACACAGTTCGACAAATTTCGGCCAAAATTCTTATGCTGAAAGTATTGACCACAATAATGAAATGAGCTCACACAAACTCTTTTTTGTCTTCCATTTTGTGAGATAGTACCACATGAAAAACCAATTTTTTGTGTACTATCTCGGGAAACAATAAACCCATGCCTAATAAATTTGGCAAACAAGAAATACTATGCTATGCCATGTAAACCGATATGTTTTAAGTAGGTCAGACACTTATTTTCAAAATGACGGTCATATAAACATGTGATATCTATGCTGTATCTACTAATACTATGGTAGGCCTAGTTACCATATGCTATATGAATGGTTAAGTACCTTTATTTTAATGCGACGGTCATATCAACATTTTTGGTTAAATTAGTGTACATGGTTTTACTAATTTTGAACAAACTTGGTATGCTGGAAGTATCAAGGATTAAAAATTCTAACACGTAGCCTCTTCTGTACACCATTTTGTAAGATAGTGCCAAGCGAAAAAAAATTCTTGTCATATCTCGGGGGAAAAATCAACCAATGACTACCAAACTTAGCAAACAAGTTTAACTGTGATACGCTACATAATCTTACATGTTTTAAGTGCGTTAGGGCCTTTATTACGACCTCTAGATAATTGTATGGAATAAATATTCCATAGATAAGCTATCTGATGGTAACCTGTATTATGAACATTCCTTTAGCTAAGTTATCCTTTAAATATTCCTTTATTCTTTATTTGTCCTTTAGTATTCCAAGTTTCTGGTTCGTTACTGTGCATGTTGGCAATGAAATTTACTAATTTTTGGTGTTGTGACTTGTGTTATTTGTTGGTGATGGGCACGAGACGTGTTTTGGACAGAATATGTAAGGTGAATTAAATAAAAACTTTTAAAGTTTATTCTTATGAGAACACTATTGAGTATGTAGCAATTGTAACTGACATTTTATATTTTTAAGTGGCAAAGGAAAGTAAATATTTCGGGTGCATATATTTTTATTAGTACATTTCTCTAACTTCGTCAGAATTCTTTTAATACAAAAGTATGTTAATTTTACTTGGGTTTTGTGCATGAATATATTTTTATACACAAATGGACAAATGACGTGGTTTCAGGATCTCTAGGTTCAAATTAATTAAATGTACACCCGAAATACCCAAAAAAATGTACCAATTCTTTACAACCCTAGGTTGTGTCCTTGCTCAGACAACAAATGGGAGTTTGCACAAAACGTCTAGAAATCATATCACAACCCACTAGCGATGATAAACTATGCTCTAAAGAAATTTAATTGAAGACAGTTAGTATCAAGTGATTTCTGTGCGCTTTTGGCTACCTTGACGGGTATATTGGGTGGAAAACTGAGTATTCCCGCGACATTGCATGGTTTGGTCTTCATATGTTACAGATTGCCCCGAAATAATTGTCATTGTACGTAATGCATTTCTAAGGAATTAGTTGGAATAGATTGATATGATTCAGTAAAGGCGGACAAGCCTAGCGAACTGTAGCAACGCGTTGGTATCCAGGCCAGGCGAAGAATCCCAAACACATTACAGCAATAATAGTTTATAAACCACATCAGCGAAGCTCCCCTCCCGGCGGCACGGTAGTTGGGACAATTACGCCACCAGAAACTATATAATACGGCAACACTTTGCACGCGCGGTCTGTCAGCCTGTCTGTCTGTGGACCCACGCCGAGATGAAGCCATCAAGATGCAGCTTGGCGTGCCGCTCGTCGCCTTCCGACTCACACTCAGTCTCCGGCGACTGTACCACTCAGGTTAGTCATATACTGTAATTGAATAGGACCTCCCTCGCCAATAACTTGTTTTTAATGAATATCACAACAGTTCAATTAAATACCTGCTCTGTCTTCAAAATTAACTTCATTTCTTCCCTCATAATAGAGAAAACCTTCCATAGTCCCCAGACACTAGTATAAGATATTAAAAACACAAGATACAAACTTGTTTCGGCACCTACTTTTATAGTCAATTACAACGTAGTGAGTGAATTTGAATATGGAATGGTTGTAAAGTTCTTCTTTTTTAACAGAATCTTTTCATTTTACTGCAGTATTTATCGTATTTCACAGTATTTGTCGTGTTCTCAGTATGTTGATGTACAACTTGAATATCTTGAAATCAATTCGCACTGTACTTTCGGCTGGTTAGAAGTCGCCAATTGTTCAGCTATGAATTGGTGGGTTATATAAGCCCGAGCATTCAACATATTTGTTCATAATTATTAATGTCGCTGGTGATGTCAAGACTCGCACATCTTGCCTAACTTTATGACATGTTATCACCATGATTGTGACTAGCTTCTTACAATTACAACTCAACATTTAGGTTAGTGCCAGAGTTTTTAAATTACATATTTGAATATTTGTAAGGAAGGGAGGGATAATTTTTTTTTTTNCATTTAGGTTAGTGCCAGAGTTTTTAAATTACATATTTGAATATTTGTAAGGAAGGGAGGGATAATTTTTTTTTTTTTTCGATTTCAAGGCAACCGATTTTTTAAAATGATTAAGCATAGGCCTAATATTTTTTCCACATTTTTGTCATCAAAATTTGCAATTTTCAGAACTCATCTGTATCGTTATTGGCATTAACTGGGTTTACTTGCATTTTGCATAATTATCACGCATAAAATTAAAAAATAAGAAAAAAACGTAAATTCANATTTAGGTTAGTGCCAGAGTTTTTAAATTACATATTTGAATATTTGTAAGGAAGGGAGGGATAATTTTTTTTTTTCGATTTCAAGGCAACCGATTTTTTAAAATGATTAAGCATAGGCCTAATATTTTTTCCACATTTTTGTCATCAAAATTTGCAATTTTCAGAACTCATCTGTATCGTTATTTGCATTAACTGGGTTTACTTGCATTTTGCATAATTATCACGCATAAAATTAAAAAATAAGAAAAAAACGTAAATTCANGCATTAACTGGGTTTACTTGCATTTTGCATAATTATCACGCATAAAATTAAAAAATAAGAAAAAAACGTAAATTCATATTTTTATATAACCTCGAAAACCAACATACATTTAATAAAAACTACACTACCTGTTGTCTCAATCGCTATTTTTGAAGCTTGTCTACCACTTGGAGCCGTAAATAGTTTAACCCCTTGACAAAAATCCTAGTTGGCAATAACTATAGATCTTAATACACTATTTTACTCCACTTGGCAGTTTACTTTTAACCTGATGTGTAATCAGAGGTCATAACACAGGCACGCAGACAGTTATTTTCAAAATGGCGGGCATATAATTTTTTCGATTCCTATGTTAAAGCTATGAAACTATGTAATAAATTTAAACTGAATAGTAAATAATACAATGGTATGCCATGTTAACATAAGTGATTTAAGTGGGATAAGAAATTGGTTTTCAATATGGTGGCCATATAAATATTTTAGTTTAACTTGATATATATACAATACCATTTGACCAATCTCGAACAGACTTGGTGTACTGGAAGCATCAACTACGAACGTGATATACGCTTGTTCAGACCCTCTTTTGCCCACAATATTGTATGATAGCACCACGTGAAAAATTATTGTTTTTGTGTCGTACCCGGGAAAACAATCAACTGATTCCTACCAAATTTGGCAAACACGAAATACTACGACATGTCTTGTAAACGTCCATGCTTTAAGTGTGGCAGACAATGATATTTAAAATTGCGGACATGTTAGGATTTTGATTTCTATGGTATAGCTAAGAAACAATGTAACCAATGCCAACCTTACTTTGTATGCTGACAATAGCCTCCATTGCAGCCATAAAATGTGTTTACGCTGACCCTCTTTATTCCAATATTTTGTGAGATAGCGCTACTTTCATGTTATATTTCGAAAAATGTTCATCCGATTCCCTCCAAAATAGGAAAAGAAGTATTACTGCGGTATACCATGTAAACGGGTGTATTTTTAAGTGAATCAGACACTAATTTTAAAAATGATGGTAATATGAGTATTTGTTTTATGATACATGTTTATTTTATCTCAGTCTTAGAGAATAGTCTACGTCATCAAGCTAACTCGCATAAATACGTTGAAAGAATTAGGTTAGTTAATTATATGTGTAATTTCTTGTTGTTTTCTATTTCAAGCACAGAACGCAAATTTTCGAAGACGGAGCTCGTTACAAACGTATCTATGATCATCTATCTCAAGAAACTAAAATATGATTTTCAACGTTACCCACAGNAAGGATTTTGATTTCTATGGTATAGCTAAGAAACAATGTAACCAATGCCAACCTTACTTTGTATGCTGACAATAGCCTCCATTGCAGCCATAAAATGTGTTTAGCTGACCCTCTTTATTCCAATATTTTGTGAGATAGCGCTACTTTCATGTTATATTTCGAAAAATGTTCATCCGATTCCCTCCAAAATAGGAAAAGAAGTATTACTGCGGTATACCATGTAAACGGGTGTATTTTTAAGTGAATCAGACACTAATTTTAAAAATGATGGTAATATGAGTATTTGTTTTATGATACATGTTTATTTTATCTCAGTCTTAGAGAATAGTCTACGTCATCAAGCTAACTCGCATAAATACGTTGAAAGAATTAGGTTAGTTAATTATATGTGTAATTTCTTGTTGTTTTCTATTTCAAGCACAGAACGCAAATTTTCGAAGACGGAGCTCGTTACAAACGTATCTATGATCATCTATCTCAAGAAACTAAAATATGATTTTCAACGTTACCCACAGTAAATGAAATAGCCTAGGAAGTGGACTCGCCAGAGGCTGTATCACTGTTTGAAAGTCTTAAAACGCTGAAGATTCCATTTTAATGTTTCAAGTGAAAAAAACTTGTCAATAAAAATTACATCATCCCCTTTTTTTTTTTGCCTTTTTTTTTGCCTTTTTTTTATTTCAAAAATTCCGTATACTGAAAACAACCGCTAATTATTTTTTTTTGTATTTCAGACAGGAATGAAAATATATTATTTTTTTTTAAAAAGGGAAGGGGGCGCCATAGTGAACCCTCTTCCGGGTGCTATTAAAACTACGGCCAGTTTGGGTAGCACCCGTAAATACCACATTTTGTTGTTAGTTAATTTGTTTGATTGAAATCACGTGTATGGTTCAAACCACGAATAAATGTTTCAAGTAATGTTCGTAGAGAAACAGAAAGGGAGCTGTATTTTATCAAATCTTCTGTTTTCGCAGCTTAAAATCGTTTATGACGAAAGTTAAAGTGCTCATAAATAAATTTGGACATTATTTTAGTTAATATATTGTCTAGTTATAAAAATCTTAATTACAACATTTTTGTAAATAGTTTGTGGAGAACATAACAATTTAATTTTACTGTAATTAGGTCGATAGAACAAATCATCAGCCAATGTTTTATGTAATTCGTTCAGTAAACAAAAGAATAGAACTTTTGTGGTTTAATATTAAGTTTTTGGCTTAATACGTATTTTCGTAGCTATTTTCGATTGCGAATTTGAGACGTAGTCGAAATGCTCGGCAATTAAAATTTAACCAAAATTAAATTTCTCATTAGAATTATGCCAAACATTTAAATCTGAAATATAGCAGATAGTGAAAATGGTGTCTTAATATGTCTTCAAGCGAGGTTGGTGCAGTAGAAATTCTGTCGGCAAACTAATAACTGCGACAAATAATCGCCGACTGTTGTTAATTTGCACCTATTTAGTTCTACATTCCTTCTCTTTCGCTTCTTTCGCTCCGTGGTCTAGTCAACTTACTCCTTTAAACCTTCATTTTGATTTAATATTACTATTTCCGGTATCTAAATATTTTATAGATACATATATACATAAGTACCTAGTTTTATTATGTTTTATTACCATTACCGGTATTTCCAGGGTTCAGAAAAAAAATTAAGACGTAACAAACTTTACATGCTATAGCGTGAAACTTTCTTGTACGCCTTTAAATACGAAGAGAAATCAGTAACGTTGCTGACTTAGAAGTCAGCAACGTTACTGATCTTGTCACTGATAACTAAATATGTCTAGATTAATTATTTTTTATATTTATACTTCATCTTATAGATGACTTAAGACATTAGCAACTCCCATCAAGGTATTCGCTGATTAATACTTAAGGCTTATCAACAATGGTTCTGAAATATTACAGTGAATCTCACAATCACAAACATGGAAGATTGTACACCTACCACGTGTCAGGTGTACAGCTATTCTGAATGAAGTCGCCACTACATGCCACTGAATTTTACAGGTAATTCTAATGTTGTTAAAGTCGTTCACATACATACCTTTTCCACTAACCGTAGCAAGAAAAAGCGTCATATAAATTACAATCACGTGTCTCTTCATTTGTCCGTTAAATTTGCGATATGTGTTATTCCCCGATAGTAAACCATAAAACACGTCGACCCGCACTTTGTAAAGTAAGATCGGAATAACTTCCTTAGGAAAAACCAATATAAAAGATGGAACGCTGGAATGCTGGAATGCTCAAGTTCACATGGAAGATATTCGCCGGTGTTAGAGCACGTTAATTAAGCAGCCAATTATGCCCGCATGAATAAACTGTTTTAACCACAACTTAAGAGGAAGTGACATATGAGCGTCTAGGATGTGATGGTATTTCGACTCCTCAGAAATGTTCGGGAAGGCTCGGCTCGGCTCGGCTCGGGAAACTCCGCCCCAGTTCGACCGCAAATCCTGGGTTTGCGTCGGATCCCTGTGTTTCACCATGGGTCCAGTGTCCATGCAGGACGACTGACACGAACGCTAACATATTGCGTTAAGGCTGGTTCGTTCAATTACATTGGAAATCGAGGAGCTGATTTGCGTCTTCAGGCCGCATGGATTAAACAAAGCCGTATTCCGTTACCTGCACAATGCGAAATATGCGCAGCGAAGTAGTTCCAATACCTTCTCACAGGCGCATCTGGGCACCTCCTACCTCCTTCCGGCCAATCCCACGCATCAACTGCACGAGTCCTGGAGCACAAATGCTTCATGCGCTGACGTCAAATTGGTGGGAAAGTTTACCAGAAACGTGCGAACCTATTGTGCGTGCGGATTTGGAGATTATTTGATAGCATCGGCGACCAAGGATGGAATGTGTGGAGTTGGTAGTAAACGATATTCATTTCACCCTAAAATTGGACAGTTACTGCCGAAAAATTGATATATTAAAATTCGTGGCATGTTAATCTGTGGTGAGAATGTGTACGAAGCATCTTGGGAATGAAAAACATAATGCTAATCACTTCCCTGCTTGTAAAAGATATTAAGGCTCCCAAAATGAAACATGAAGTTATTCCGTTCCCCAGCCCAGCATTAAACGCATGGAGTAGCGGAACAACTGACGGGTATGCAGATGGTCGCATCCGTGCAGGGAACGGGACACGGCCAAAGTTGTACATTACAAAGGCGCATGCACTGGACACGATGAGATCCGATCTTTCACGAACATGTCCGAGGAGTGAAGAATTTTCATCGTGGCCTAGACGCTTGTGAGAGTGAAGCGGGGTTGCTCTTCGTAGTTCCGGTGCTGTTTAGCTGTAATCTACCAGAACTTCCTGTCCTTTGCGCGATAGCGTGCGAGATGTTTCAAAGTAACAAATTCCGTTGCTGCCATGCAGCTATTAGTTGGAGAGTGGAATCGTTAGAACCGCAGTCCCTTTTTTTCCCTTTATGGTAGAAGTAGCTTCCTTTTATTAACTATTTCATTTCAGTAAATTCCGTGCCACGAAAAACCTCGTATCTTTCTCTATTGCAAAGAAATAAATTGAGATGGAAATTATTACATTATTTTACGCCCTTCGATTTATTATGTTCTTTTAATAATATCAGAGACCCTACTGTATCGTTGTTTGTTTGGAATAAAAATACGCGCACGTTACATTTTTGTCAGAAAATTCTGTCAGCACAAGTTAGTAGGGGCACTAGGGAACCAACCGCAAGGCTTAACAAAACGGCAAACCATTTATAATTGCTTTAATTTTGTCGATGGTTTTTTAGTGATACATATTCGTATGGTAACAATTGTATTAGGAAAGCAATATTCATGTGTGATATGCTTATGTGCATGTTATATACATGTGATATGACTTACAAGCATGTTAGGCGGAAAAATAAAATTGCCAGGAATGTATGTCAGTTTGTCTGCGATAGCTGAGAATCTGGGAAAAGGGTTGACGTGTTTTCTCTGTTTGCTCCCATGTTTCGCATTTACGAAATAGTTTGGCTTTCTCTTCGCTTCATATTTATTTATCATTTAATTTATAATAAATGTTATTTTCTCCCTGAACTCAGCTGTGTAAAAACTTATGGCGACTGTTGCTACTCATTCCGAGTGATAAGATATTGGCCAGAGAATCTGTACCTACTGTCGTTGTCTCATTCGCTGGAAGGCAAATGGAGTACGTACTTCGAGTGTCTAGGCGTTGACTCGAGAGCCTTGCCTTGTTTCTGCGTATAGGCTATTCACGGTAATGTGAGCACTTTTGAGAACCCTCTCGTTTGGAATAATAGTCAATAAATACATTTCATTTTTCTCCTTAGACGTTAACTTCCGAGTGCGGTGGAATATACACACTGCATTTATTACTTAGACGGCAATATTTATTTAAAAAAAAAAGGTGCTTAAAGGATAAAAAAAATGGTTGAAAGAGAAAGTAACTAGGGCCTCAAAAGTGCTCACTTTACCGTCAACAGCCTATACTTATTTCTAATTAATTTCCCTCTTATCTGAGTCATTTGTCTGGCAGCCTAAGTGTTTCAAGAGTGAGAGTTGTTTTCGAGAAAAAAAAANCCATTATTTTGCTTTATAAATTGATGTCGCTATTTACTGATATTTAAGCATGAATATATTGTGCTACAATGAATTTTGCGGGAGGAGAAGTAACTGGAACCTACTGTGGGCCTTAGGGTTGTTCGGCCCTGCATCTACCCTGTTGTTACAGGTACGTTCGCTTTTTATTGTAAGATGTGTGTCGGTGTCTTCAGCGAAATATTGTGGAATTCTAACAGAGGTTATACCACGATGGAAACTGGAAACCATTCATATTGCAATTTGATTATTCACACCGATTTATCTTGAAGGGATGACTGTATTCTCGTCTGAAATAAGAGGCCACACAGTCAACTTCGTAGAAGGTACAACTCGTTTTTAAACAGAGACAGAAGACCCTTAAATGTCATCTGCACTCCCTGTCACACATACGATTTTATTTTCAGTGCATGTGTAGGAAATTACCCCTGACTCGTGAGGCCACTCCAAACAATATGAGAGTCGGCGTTTTATTGTCCACATGACAAATGATGATCATGCTCAAAGTTTGATATCCTGGCCCAGGGATGGTGCATAGGGCCATGTTATAGTTGAATATTTCATCCTGGCAGGCTGTGGCAGGCTATGATAAGTTTGGTAAACTGTATAGAGTAATTTATTGTATCAAGGATTCCTGTTCTTGGCTTAAATTGGCCAAGCCTCTAACTGGAAGTGCAAGATGTGATTCGCTTCGGAAAGTTTTCATTTTTATCACCCGTTTCGAGATTCTCTGGGATGATGGTTATCATAGTCTGTAAAGAAGAGTTCGTCATTGTGTATTCATTGTGAAGAGGGCTTATATTTATTTATACTCCCTTTGGCGGAGGTATAATGTGTGAAAATAAGCACTCGGGCCCCCTCGCATCAAGCGTAAGCAAGTGCTCTGCTCGATTGCAACCATGGGCGTAAGAAAATTTACTATGCTATAATTTGCTAAGTTTGGTACAATAATTGTAAATATCAAATGTGTATAGTTTTGTTATCGTATGTGAGAATGTATTGAGCGTAATGACTATACAGGTTTTTAAACCAACAACGATTCGTAGCTACTGCACAGTCATTTCTTCAGGATCGTGATCTCCCAATTCTGTTATAAGGTTAGCTTTATTATTTACAGTTGTGTAACTACGGGGAGTGATCAGGGTGATCAAACATTCCCCAGAAGCCAGAGTCAGCGGACATACTAGGCGGTACTCACTTGTGAGTACCGGTAGGGAATAGTTACATTCTCTTATGGAAATATTTCCCTCAGGAGGCGATACTTTCCCATCAAAAATTGCTAGAAATGAATGATTTGGAGCTTAAGTTATATAAATTTTCCTGGAGAAGGATCACACAAACCTCCCTTCGGCCTGAGGGTATCCGTACCCCCCCCCCCCCCCCCCCCCCCCCCCCCCCCCCCCCCCCCCCCCCCCCCCNTTACGACATTGATTATTTCTACTTATGTAGTACATATTTCCAGTGAGTTTTTTTTTTGTTTCATTCTGTATAATCTGCTGTTTTTTCCTTTACCGATATCACCGAGTTCATGATCTACTACCACTTGCTTTGCGAAGCGACTTAGCACTGCAACAAGCGGGCATTACTTATCGGGTGAACTGTAAAATGTTTTGTTATTTGAACAAGTGAGTTTCAAGAGAATCGTTGAAACTGTGCGTAAAAAATATATTTATTTAAGGCTCAATTGACGGGGAATTATTTATGCTTCGCTATTTGCTGTGAAATTTAACTATCAAACTGTGTTAATATATTCATATAATTTATTGTACAACAGGCGATAAAATAAAGCATTTATAACCTACTTACAAAGGAAATAAAGGCTTATGGGATCACTTTTACATCTGCGTGTGTGTGTGTGTGTGTGCGAGAGAGTGTGTGTGTGTTTGCAGGTGTGGGCATGTGTGTGTGTGTGTGTGTGTGTGCATTTTGGAATATAACACAAAATTAAAATATAAATTCTTTACATTACATTTTGAAAATTATTTAATTTTCAACCACTCCGGGCACTTACTTTTAAAAAGGTGGCCATTAAATATTTATGGTGATATGCCATATCTCGGGAACTATTAAACCGATTTAAACCAAATTTTGCATGTTTGCAGTGTATCGTGTAGAAATTTAATTTTGAAATATATGTTGTTTAAATATTATTTTGGAAGATAGCATCACATTAGAAATAAATCCTTTACATTATATCTCGAAAACTACACAGCCAATTCTCGCCAAATTTGGCAAGTAAGTAATGCTAAGGTAGGTCATGTAAACTTATGCGATTTAAGTAACCTAGGGATTTATTTTCAAAATCGCAATCATGCAATATTTTAGGTTTATTTGGGATGTCTACCATACCGTTAAAAAAATTTCAATCAATTTTGTATGCTGAAAAAAATTATTAGAATCATCATATATGCCAATACAAAGCCGATTTTATCCGACATTTTTTTATGATAATGCCACACGAATAAATAAGGTTTATATGTCATATCTCGGGAAAATATCCACCGATTCCTACCAAATTTGACAAACAAGTAGTAATGTGGCATATTATGTATACTGTTATGTTTTCGATAGGTCAGACACTTCAAAATGGCGGCCACATAGGTATCTTAGCATAGTATGCTATATCTTCGAAACCATGAAATTTATTCCAACTTGTCTTTGTATACTGGCAGTATATACGGCAACTAACAAATGTTACCACAAAAAGTGTCTTTTTTACACCATTTTGTAAGGTAGCATCATACGACAAATTAAATTTTTTGTATCTAATATACTCGTCGTATATGCAGAAAACCAACAGATTCCCATATAATTTGGCAAACACGTAGCATTACGGCATTCCGGGCAAATTTTTATGTTTTGAGTGGGTCAGACACTTATTTTCGAAATTGCTGCCATATAACAATTTTCCTTACTATGTTATATTTACGAAAACACTAAACAAATTTTCGATTTAACTTTTATGCTGGCAGTATCTATTATACCCACGAAATTTGTCTGTGAAGAGACTCATTTCTCCACCATTTTGTAAGATAAGCCCACATGAAATACAAAGTTCATATGTTATATCTCGGGTAACAATCAACCGATTGTCACCTAAATTTCACAAAGATGTGCTGTGGTAGGCCTTATTGATTTGTAAGTTTTAGCTGTGCCATGCACTTATTTTCAGAATGGCAGCTGTAATAACACGTTAGCTTAGTATGCTATATCTACGAAAATATATAACCAAATTTAACTCAAAATTGGATTTTAAATCTATTACAATCATCTAATGTGTTAATACATGCTAGTACACAAACTTTTCCTCCATATATGAAGATCGATAAATTAAAAAAAATAATTTAGTTTTATATGCCACAGGTCGAGTACCAATCAACCGATTCCGACCAAATTTTGCAAGTATTGCAACATTATGGTATGTAAAATAACGTGTGTCAGGTGCGGCAGGCCTTTTTTAATGGCGTTTACACAGCGTTTTTCTAAAAATTACAGACAAACTACGGGAGGCGATTCCTTATGAAAAACGAAGTAGGAAATATATAGGACACTTAAATTGGTAGGCTTATGAAAGCTAACTAGAGACCAATCAAAACAACTTAAATTTATTAGAAATTGCTGTGTTTCAAAAATACTGTATAATATTAACAAAACTTTTTGCAAGAGGAACTCTAAGCCCTACCCAAATAATTTGCTTAATTTGCATGGCTTAACATCGTGACATGATATCATTTAGGCATACAATGTGAATATAGCCTAGATATGATAACTGTGCTCTTGAAACGAATTTTAGAAGTTATATTAAATTAATTAAAAAAAATCTATACCAAATTTTATCTGTTAGACCTAACTTGGAATGTATAAACTTAGAATATGTAAAATTTACATTGTGTGGCTAACTTTTTTGTGAACATATTTATATGCCTTTATTATTATGAAATACGTTAACTTATTTTTTATGCTCACGTCTACATCACATACGAGTTGCTAAACGCGTTGTGATGGGTATTAAACAATACCATAGTACTGTAATGAAGGTTAGGTCAGATGTAAATAGTAGACATAAAGAAGTTCAGTGTTAAAACTACAGTCGGTTCACGACCGGAAGAAACTTTTGAAAATCAACCTTTGAAAAAACACCCTAGCCGTTAGCTACGTGCATATAACATTACAAACAGCGGCGAGCGCGGATACAGTTATGCTGTTAGGTTGCCAGCACAAAGAGAGGAAATAGTTCCAAAGTTTTAACGTAATTGTTAATTTATCGCTTACAAATGGGCTTTAAAAAGACTTATATCGTATTATGCCAATTATTAATGACACGATGCTAACGTATTTAGATTTCAACGTCTTTTGCATAGTCATATGATCCCGCTCAAGGTGAAAGTAGAGCGGCCATTTGTTTATAAACCTTCGTTCCGTGTGTTGTTGACTGGGTGTGGTTGACACACGTGTCAGAAAATTTGTGCGATTATCTTGTTTAACCTATAATAATTCATCTATCGTTTTTCTTTCTTTCTAATATCCGCTCTTTATTATTTCTCGTTGTATTTTCGTTTCTGAAAACTGTATAAGAGATCACTCGTAGTGCATTCCCACGTGTTTAATATTTTTTAAATTTATTTCAGGTTTGCTTAAAATTTTATTTACCGTATTTTACGTTGTATGTTGCGGTAGTTTTTGTGTGCAGTCATGAGTTTTAGCAAGGTGAAGAAAAGAGAAGTCACCACTCATCAACGCCAACAGGACGTCATTAACCTTACCGAATCGCTGTATTCCCTAATTAGGCGAGGGGAAATGAAACCGTGCAACATCGCGGAAAGAGCGACAGAAATGTTGAAACTCTCCAGATCCACAGTGCTATGGTATGTTAAAATATATATAGTATTAACCATTGCGTTTGCAAGTTGTGTGTGTTAAGGTCAATTATGTTGGCCTACGAAATGTGTTTACAAGAACATAAANTAAGGTCAATTATGTTGGCCTACGAAATGTGGTTACAAGAACAAAAAGAAAATTTGTTAATAACTTGATAACGTCGTCGAACATTGTTACGTGTCTTTTTAACCTTTTATTTAGGTAATTATTAAGTTTAGGGGCTTTTCTGTAAAAATTAAAATAATCCTTTCTTCTAATGATGCAGAACATGAACATACGAGGGGCATTAACGTACGACTAATTTCGTAACATGTGCCCACCTAACCTAACAGAACCTAACCCCATGATGGGTGAATCACAAGTCAGATACAACCTCGGACGCCGCGTTTTTTTACTTCAGCGGTGATGCGTATTTGGTTAAATAGAAATAGTTTGAAGTAATGTGTTAGAAATGTATTTACATAGTATCACAATTTAAAAATTTTGTTTTGAAAAAGTTATGACTGAATTTCCCATTACTACGTTGTCGGTAGGGAGTTCTGCTGTTGTTGGTAGTATCTTCTCCTTCTGGCAGCGAGGCTCGTCGGTCCAACGGCTGTTATTAGGCTGGCTGGTGTGTTCGGGATGCCTGCTGCTGCTCTGCTCTAGTGTGGTCGTGGCGCACCATGTGCCTCACTGGTCCGCTGCAGCTGGTGTTGATGTGCGGGTACGCATGTTAGGTTCGGGCTTATAATATGAAGGAGGAGGTACGACGACAAGTTAAGGTTTAAGCTTGTGCCACGAACATTTTTCTGTACAAGCTCAGGCGGAACTTCCACAAGACCTGCTACCCGAGCCTACATGCAAGCAGCCATGAACAGTTTTGTGAAAACGTATCCAACGATACTTGTTTCCAAGCAAATAAAGACGAGTGCATTTTTTATGAATTTACTTTTACAATTAAACTATGGTTCAGGAACAATCTTCATTCACGATTTCAGCAATATGCATTTGTGCAAATAGACTAATCGTTTGGTTTTTACAACTGGAAATTTTGTATCAAATAAAGATGTGTGTTTACCATAATTGTCATACAATGCTGTTTTGGAAGCAGTAAACATTCTCGTGTTTTTTATTTACTATTTATTCGTGTTTAACAATCTTATGTTCTTTCTTAAAACATAATAAACCAAATTACAACTGTCCTCAATACCACACTTCACTACACTCTCTCTGATTGGCTAAAATTTTAACCTTGTCTGAAACCTTACAATAAAAATTTCAACTATCAATTACGAAAACATACATGAAAACTGCTAGAAAATGGTTAAATCTTCCATAAAACCACCCATAAAAGTGGTTGGGAACAAAACGAAATTTCTTATGGGAGGGTACGGCATAGCAAAAATTTCTGCCACAAGGTGCGCTGGTGTTCCAAAATAGAAGCTTTCAAGTTTGTGGTAAATGGAGGAATTTTATTTATTCGTGTGTAAAATTTCGTGTTGGGCTGGAATTATGATATATACTTGCCCCAGCCAAAATTGTATGTATTAACTTCAATACGTAACTATTATTTACGCCCTCCAATGGTGTTTCCAAGAGCAAAGAGTACAAATATAACTGTGTTTGACACCGAGCATTCATAAGCAAGATTATTGCAATGGAAAGACATTGCCAATTTCAGTGCAAAATAAATAGAGCTCTCATTAAAAGGGTTTATGTAATATGTCTCCTAGTCCTTACTGAAACTGTGCAGATAAGTAATATAAATTATGTTCTGAACCCTTCCACTACACTTTTTTTTCAATTAAGTTGTCATATTTTTATATAAAATAATCATGCAACGCCAACACATTCGCATTCTCGCGAAACTGTTCTTGGAATATAGCGAATAAGACTGGCTTAGGTTTACACAGTTCACATTCGCATGCCATTCCATGGGAAATTACTCCTGGATGCACTACTGCTTCTCGCATGCTATGTCATCGAAGACGAACATTGAGTTTGGCAGTGCCTCGCTTGGTTGCACGATGGCTTCATTATTACTGCATGAGAAATAACCCACACCATTCACAGCCTGCAGTACATATGCCAGGCGCTGGTATTTCGGTTGCCGGAGCGATTTAGAGTAAAGGTAAACGTTCTCGAATCGAAGGCCTCTCGGTTCCTCGAACAAACTCTACTGCTCACGCGTCATGCCGTAATTGGAAGGCCCCACGATGATACACAGTATAATACCAGGCATCAGCTCACGATGACGAGAGTCATATGAGTCATTTGACATCTTTCTCGCTAATTAGTACAGGATGACGAACACCCTACTTGACGAGTTCCATGATACTAAAACGAAAATTTATAAAGGTAGCCAATTTATAGGTTCTTAGGTCAGTTCACCACAAAGTGTCGAAGATACAGGACCGTAACTGGAAATGGGATCGTCGATACGCTGTTCAACGAATACAGTTCGAGCTGCACATTCCCAGATCCAAGTTCTGCAGGCCAGGAACGAAGATAGATAAAAGCTCGCACACTATGACACAGACACCAATGGACTGGAGGAGGCATGCAAGGAGCACGATGTGTTATACTACCTAAACACGGATCTACAAGCAAAGCCACAGGCAGACATCATAATCGCGCAAAGGGCCGACAAAATACCCCATGCACCAAACACCATACTCGGAGAAAAAGTAGCTATGGGGCATTTCCAACACGATAAAGGCCAAGATGAAGATATCCATGGGTGCAAAAAGCATGTGGAAAATGGAAGTAAAACTAGTAGTGGCTATAAAGGAAAAAAATCATGCGAGACCAAGAAAACATTTACCAGCGAATTTTTGCGATTTCTTTTGCATGCTTTTGAGTCCTTTGGAGGCCAAATAAAGCCACGATTGGTATCGTCCGGGCCAGCAACACAGCATCGAATGAACAGAAGCAGTTGTCCAAGGCCCAAAGGCACAGTGCAAATATGGAAGCTACCACCATAGGTAAAATAACGCCTAGGTCTCTACCTAAGGCCATTTACAGTAGGAGGCGAAATTCTGCAAAAGTGACTTAGCAAGAAGAGGTATTGAAGAAATCTCTACCGAAACGACCGCTCACGAATGTGGATTTGGAACTGATTCCGCAGAAATTTTCATGGTTTGTTCATGCAAGATCGTTTGCACCTGTAACCAAAGAGAGACGAATTTGCTGTAATCAACCTGGACACCATAGTTGGGCCTTGTACATATTGAGTAACTTAAAAATACTTCTGCGATACTTTTGGTAATTTACGTCCTCCATCCGAACTGCGACAGTATATGAAAGGAACGAAGCTGGCTTACAACTACGAGATAGAAAAGATTCTGAATACACGGAACTGCGGACACTTGTTTCTTTGCTTCCTTGTTCGTTCGTACAAGTCATTGAATAAAATGGCTATACATCGACAGAAAACCGTCAGTCATGTCTGCAATGCTTACCTTGAAGGATAGTAGCGCCGAGCTGTGTGCGGTACACTTCCCTCCATTCGACCTGGAGGGGAATAGTGCACAGGTTTAGTAGATTTTCAAACATACAATGCAATACTAAACATCGATGAAAAAACCTATAGGTCATACATTGCGAAAAGTGGTAATATCTCCCACGAGGTGACATTACCTGCTGCCTCTTACGAACTAGATGACATTGCAGGGTACATCGAAGATTTACTGTTTCCCGACACAAACTTCGAAGTACATGGAAAGTAAGTAAGTATTTTTATTGTTCACTTGAGTATTACTGCAATGATGTTTGATCTCGTCAGTACATATAAAATAGAAATCATACAATTACAGATGTACAAAAATACACTTACAAAAGCATTGGGGGAATAATGCAGCAAAAAGTTTTGGATTAAGAAAGACGACTTTTTTACACACACATGCGAACATTTAATTTAGCTGAATTTACAACACAATGAAATGACATACTCTTCACTTAAGTATATCTTATAAAAAGTAAATTGTGAATAAATCCCCTTCTGTTGTTGTTTAATTTATGTTACAATGACAGTTGTTCTTGTACACAATAGAATGAGCCAATTAGTAGGAATTTAAACAAATGTTTCTTATACTGATTTGCGCCCTTTTGAATTTTTACATTTTCTGGTCGTATTTTATATAACCTAATTCCCATATTATTTACAGTTTTAATTGTGTAGGCTTTATTTACATTTGTGAGATGAAAATTGCATTTTTTTTTTTTTAGTATTATGACTGTGTACTTAAGTATTTGTTAGATATTTTTTTATATTTTTTTTGTATATAAAGAATTGTTTTATAAATGTAGACACGTGGCACTGAGAGAACCCTGAAAACCCTAAATAANTTTAGTATTATGACTGTGTACTTAAGTATTTGTTAGATATTTTTTTTTATTTTTTTTGTATATAAAGAATTGTTTTATAAATGTAGACACGTGGCACTGAGAGAACCCTGAAAACCCTAAATAAGTTCCTGCAGGTGCACTTGGGAGATACATTTGGTATTATGTGCAGTACCCTTTTTTTGTGCTATGAAGACTGTTTGAAGGTTGGATTTACTTATTCCCCCAAAAAATAATACTGTAACTTAAATGTGAATGTACATATGCAAAGTATAAAGATTTTAAAAATTTCCTTGCACTGATAGATGCAAGCACCTTTAGCATGTAACATGAAGTATTAACCTTTTTATAATGCATTTTATGTGTTCTTTCCACAACAGTTTATGTCAATTTAAACACCTAGTAAACGAATTTGCCTAACAGAACAAAATAATTGGTTTTGTACCCATATTTTCGGATCTGTTGTTGCAATTTTCGGTTTGAACAGAATGCACTTCGTTTTATCAAGAATTAAGGCTAGTTTGATGTAAGCAAACCAAGAGATAGGTTTAGAGGTTAGGTTACAATAGTTGCATTGTCTTCCAATATTTTGTTCTTGGATGGTTTGATAAGAAAGTTAGTCTCGTCTACAAAGGATACAACGGTGACATCACAGAGTTGAAGTTCTAGTTAATACAAGTAAATTATAAACAGTAAAGACCCCAGAATACTCCCTTGTGGGATGTGTATTTATTGTTTGTGAGTGAGAATAACATTTATCCGTAAAATTGTTTTTTCCCCTTACAACTTGAACTGTTTGTNTGTATTTATTGTTTGTGAGTGAGAATAACATTTATCCGTAAAATTGTTTTTTCCCCTTACAACTTGAACTGTTTGCCTTCTTATTCGTTAAGTATGAATTTAATCAAACGTTAACATTATCCCTGATCCGTATTTTACATTTCCCCTCATCCCAATATTCTGAAGAGTGTCATCAGATACAGTGAAGATGTCGACTTTATGAAACTGGATTCCATCGGAACGATGCTGGGGTTCGAGTCCCGAATCTATGAGGCCCGCAAAACCTGCGAATTGTCGCGACCAATAAGCATCTTACCTTTTAATGTAATACTAATAAACCGCAATATAAAGAGCGGCACATATCTCAATGATATGCCGAGCAATATGCTGCACGAGTTTTCGCCCATGGTCCCTCCAGGTTTTAAACTGGCCGTAGTGCCACAACCCACACAGCATAAAATATTCTGGGAATTTACCATTTCATTCCAGAATGTTCCAAGGAAATCGGTGGGTTTTAAGGAACTTGCTGAGGATGTCCTCAATGTATCTTATGTATTCCTGGGATATTTGGGTATAAGTAGGTATATTCGTATTTCCCTCTTCGTATCCCAAGGATATTTAGGTGCAAATTGGAGTATTCTCATTTTCCTCTTGACATTCTTAGGATATTTGGAAGGAAAGAAGAATATTCCAATTTTCATATTTGAATCCTTGGGGTATTTGGGAGTGAATAAGAATATCCATATTTCCCCCCTTTATTTCTCCAAAATATATGGTAGAAAAGAGTTTTAAAAAGAAAGAGACAGAGAAATAATTTTTTTAATATCTTAGTTTGTTTGTGATTATGGTGGGTAAGATTAGAGTATAAGAGTAATACATTAACACTAATGGCTAGGGTGTGCCGTGGTAGAGATTACCCAGGGCTGGTTAGTGTTGGATTGCCCGGCGCCATAACCCAGTGGAGAGTTAATGATGAGAGTCGATCGGTCGACGGCCCAGGGGGCCCTGGATATCTCTGTCAATTTGTTGATGATGTCGACACGTACTTACTGTTGTACTATTTATACCATATGATGCATGCCGCATCCCTCCTCCCTTAGCCGATTCGTACCACTACAACACTACAGCTTATACGTGCCCTCTACTGGGAGCAGTCGGCCCAAACGTGGTGGTCCGCCTCCACAACTCGTATGCTGGCGATGTGCACTGAAATGCACCACCATCTGCTACCACCAGTGTACTGCCGGAGTCAGATAACTGTCCGCTTTCATGGCCTCAAGAGAGATCTTTTGGGGGCATGATAATTTAAACCGACTTATACTATCAAACGACATCCCTAGTAAGAATACCGCTTGGGAAATGAATGCAGCGAAAGGGACACAGTGTTTGAGTATTCACAAAACCCCTCATGTACCTCCTCCATTCTATGTTTATGTCCCCGTGTGTGGATTGTGCATGTAGTGCGAGTGTGTGAATTAATCAGTAATTTTTGGTAAACAAACCCCATTTTTTTTGCGCCCTAGTAAAAACCATCTTTGTAAATAACGTATTCATACATGGCTACCCGCAATCCTCTATTAAAGGTTTGTAGAATAACAACACGTTAAGCACATTACAAAGAAACTGTAATCACAATTGAACTCGTTATTATAACAAAAGACATGTAAGCTAACAACAACAAAACAAAGAGTTATAAGCATAGACAAATGTACTTATGACTATACAACTGAGTGACAGTTTGTCTCAACATCCTCCTGGGGTCAGAGTGGACACATCCACCGCAAGCCTCCTGCTGCCACCCTCAAAATCGCATAAACAAAGGTGATAGTGATTTTGCCATTAATTTGAGTAAAAATGATAAAATGTAAACAAACCAAATGTACATGCAACAGACTGGGAGAGACAGCCCCGCAACAGACTGGGAGAGAAAGCCCCTTGGCATGATTAAGTTACATTGTGTATCAATCTTATTACGAATTCAAATTCTTACTATGCTCAATTTGCTCATGCAAATTAAAGATCTAAAGTGTTCTTGTATTGTAGTGCTATGTAATTGGTTTTGTGTATATTTGTTTTCCCAGTAAATGTGTGACTGAATTTTCTTAATGCACTTGGCATGCTTCGTGCAGGGGTCCCTAGCACGCCCGTCCATGCCTGTACAGTTGGTTCTGCATGTGCTGAGAGAGCAGATGCGCCCCGGGCTCTTCAACATCTTGTACTGGTCTTCAGTGTATCGACAGTTATTAATTTTATTCTGGAACTTAATTAACTTCACTTCTTTGCTTAGTCCGAGGGCAGTCCCGCTCCCAGCCCCGCCAGCTCGAAATGTGTTGGGAATTTTATTCACTTAATGATTTTTCATTGGCCACATCCCTCTTTGTCAGTGTCGGCTGCCAGCACACCTTAATGCTGGAACTGCGAAAGTGTCTCTTATGAGGGAATAAATAGAGAGTAAAATTTCGTGCAAATGATCTCTTGTTTTTATTTCACTATCGGTCGCCTAATGGCTGTACAATGTATATTTGAATCTTCTACCCACTCATGCACTGTACCCCAGATCATGGTTTTTGTGTTCTTTTTGTATGTGAGACGCCCATTCAACAGTCTCATGTGATAATTAGAGGTGTATGAGAGGGCCTACACCCTCATAGATAGGCATAGAAAGGACTTCACATCTTTACCAACGACTTCACCTCGTCGCACGAGGTGATCTCTGGAGAAGCCATGTGAACGATTGGATCATCCCTGGATGAGTATCTCAAGCTCCGACGCCCTTTACCATCCTTATAAGTACCACAACACCTGTACCACAAACCTAACTGCACTGCTCTCCGCTCCTGATACCACGACAGGCTGTCACTTGGTTGACATGCATGATATTATCTTAAAAATCAAATGCCCATAAGTTCTACAAACTATATCAATTCAGAAAAAACTAAAATAACTTTGTAGAGAAAACAATTCTTGAAGTCCTGGACATCTTGATGTGGCATTCAAAAATTGAAATTCTTCATTCAGAATGAATTAACGGCACTAAGGACTCTTCTTTATTTCCCTGGCCAAACAACTTATACTCAAACTTTTGGCAGTAACATGGCATTACAATTAATGATGATGGAGTTAAAATTAATTATTTCAGTGGAGTCCTACATAAGAATGGACCACATTATATGAAACACAAGCCAAACAACAATGGCTTAACAGAAAATGGAAGCGACTTACATTTAAAAAAAAATTGTGATTATTTTGTAATGCGTATCCACCCAAAAATCACCACATTTCGTATCCAACAATACGACATGGTCCACTTAAAAAGTCGCACATTTCGTAGCCAACCACGACCGGAAGAAGGCCAAAGCAGATGCGGAATTTTCCCCTGTGTATTCAACTCACCCGCAAAGACCCAGTTTCGACTAAAAGTTTCTCCCGGCTTACCCACATGGAAAAACAAAAAGGGATCGAAAAATAGGGGTTTGCATATCCGAACTGAAAGCAGAGAATATGTGCCGCGCCCCATTTGTTCCGGCCTGCATATCCAACTGAATCAGGGGAAAATTTCGAGCCATACCCGATTTTTTTCGCATGGCATACCCAAACCGAAAATGGGGGAAAAAATTACTCGATTTGTTTCCCGAGCGTATCCAGGTGCCAAAACTGACCCATCGCTAAACATTTCCTATTGTGTATCCAGAATAAAAATTTGTACCTCCTCACTACCCATTCAAATATACATGATGCTATATATATATATAGCCAATAAACCATGCCGCGCTTCGGCCGCCCACTCGGCGGGGAAGAGGGATCATGCCCTCTCATCGCAGGTGTACACAGCTATGCACCTGAGGTAACCAAATCCAAAGCCCCAACATGATACACAAGCTCCACCTAAAGCACCCTTCCACAAGGTTCTGAGACCCTCGTACTCCGAAACTAAGCATTTGTGTGGTCTGGCCAGGGTACTACCCGGACTCCTAGTGTCTCTCCAGGACACAACCGGAGCAGGTTGCCGCTCACTGCCCAATCTTTCTTTGGCAGGGGGAATCTCTCCAGACCTCCTCCAGCATACGGAGTGCTGGCGGTGGTTAACTCAATGGGTACCATATATAATCCGTAGCTCCGACCTGTTAATCAGGCCGTGCAGAGCGTAGCCCCATTCTGATTTACCAGATCGCACCGAGCATGTATTACCACAAGGTCTGAGATCCTAGCACTCAGTTTACCAAGCTTGTGGTCTGGCCGGAGCACTACCCACACCCCTGACATCATCCTGGGGACGCCCCCAGAGCAGTGCCCTGATCGCTGCCCGGCTCCTCAATAAGAGGGGAAATCTCTCCGAGCCCCCTCCATGTGGAGTCAAACACTCCCAGCACGAGTCCAACATTAACTGATCCGTACACCAAAGAGAACCTCTGGATGGGCCAACCAGATCATCCAGTGCTACCTCTTATTTTCCATGGCACTCATGGGTTTTCCAATGCCTGACCACCAGGCCCCCACCCACGGGCAGGGAGACGGGGAGAATCTCTGAAAATTGGTGGGTACCGTCATCCTAGTCCAGTTTTATACCCTGGTTTTTCGTCACTGAATGCCGTGCTCGCCACACCGCCCATAAGGCTGGGCCCCGCTGACGTCAGACACGCGTCATTTGCCATGCATAGAATGTCTTCACAGGGAAATTCCTGTTTTGGGCCCCAATGGCCTGAATGCCAAGAGGTCCAACACCCCGCCAAGTGGTCGGGCCTTGGTACGAACTATCAGCCCAAGCCATCAAGGCAGATACCCCTATACAGCCGCTACGAAGCTGATTCCCATAGGGTACGGGCAGCAGAGCCCAATTCGTTTAAACAGGGGTGGCGCAAAAAGCCTTGGGTTGCCATGGATGTTGAGAGGCTATAAGAGACGCATCACCCATCCTTTCTGGAAGTCGGTACGAAGACTGGAGTCGGTTACTATAGCATAGTACTGCCACACCGCCTCAAATGCTCAGCCTTCTTCCTACCACAGGAGTGACCATATAATCCCCCCCCCCTCAATGGGTACCAGGAAGAATTTAGTCGGGTCGTCCGTCTGCATGTCCCGAAAACCCACTGGCTGTGAACTTAGCATCCTTTGCGGTTTATGCACTTGCCCAATTTCGACTCACCGATCTCAAGTACTTTGCCTGGCCAGCCGATGTGTTTCCTGTACATCAGCGCCCAGTGTATGCACACTTGCCAGATAGCCGACCAGGCGACGACTGTCTTTCCCGAGCACTGAAGTTCGTTCACGATCGTCTGCGGTCACGGTTATTTGATCAGGCACCACAGTAAACACAGCTCGATGATCTTGCCCAGCGAAAAGTTTGAATCTTCCATGAAACTGCCCTGCCTCGCCGACACTTTAAAATTGCATTTCATTCTGTCCTTTCGCAATCGGCACCAGTAAAACAAGCCCTTGTTATCTACAAGTTTTACTCCCCCATCTCTGCATCGCTCGCACTGTATTTATAGCTTGACGATGTCGTGCTCTACGAGGAACATGTTTACGTTCGGGGAGGAATGGATTGCTGGACTGACATTCAACATTCTTATTTTGCATCCCGCGCACATCAACGTGTTTCGTGAATTTTTTTTTTTTTTTGGAAATACTAAACTTCGATGTGCGATGCGCAACAATCGGCGCTGAACTTGGATATGCTAAACAGAATTGGTCGAATATGCGATACAGCACCATAAAGGAAACAATTTGAAACGATACCCTATATTACTCTCGCTCCTTTGAGCACACAATACATAACAATTACCAAAAATTATATCATAATAATTAAATAGGTTATATGAGTATACTACGCTTAATTTTGAATTCCATGCCAAAGAACTCACAATGCAATTAACATATACATAGACAAAGCGAAAAGTCAAAGCATAACATTCGTTAGAGGGATATTTCCAAAACAAAGTTAAAAGTAATTGACTCAAATAATAATTGATATTATATATGTAATTTAAAGTAATTAAAATAAGTAAACATAAACTAATATCATAATAAACCTGCGGCAAAAATATATAAACAAAACAAAATGTTTACAACACAACTATAAATAAACAACAGAACATTATTTTACAAGAAGAGTATTCTCATTTCTCCATTTGTATCCCTGGGTTATTTGGGTATATCCCTATGTTGGATAAACTACACAAGGGTATGCTCTAGGTATATTCCATGGGTACTCTTTAATCTTTAAGATTGTAGGGTTGTCCTGTGATACCTCATATATTTAAAAATTCAATGTTAAAGACACAATTATTCGTGGAATATTACGTAATTACAGGGAAAAATGTTATTTATTTTTATTATTATTATGAAAAGCATAGAATAAACCTGCAAGAACATGTAAGAATATCCTATAATGCACCTATCAAGGACGTTAGGAGTCAACACAAATGATGTAAGTTAAAGTTTAAATTTGGTTAATTATACTTGTTTTTACACTAATGCATTTTATATTCAGTGGAATTTATGGTATTTTTAATCTTATGTTTAATATTACCTGAGCGGTCGAGGAAAGTCATGCGGACGTCATCCAGCGACTTTGTTAAGAAAAGTCAGAATATTACACAATATTCCTATTTGGATTAGAGTGGGCGGCAGCTCACTGGGTAAGCACGAAGTCACAGTTGTCGGGATTGTGGGTCGAACCACCACGTGGCTGTATCCCCTGACACACACGGTACACATTTATAGGAAAACGTAATATATGGTGGGGGATTCAGGCTCCCCAGCATACCTTTGAATTACTTTTTACCTCATAAATGAAGTATGCCTCCTTGAAGAATCGATGACTTCCTGGGTAGGGCCAGGACCCGAAATAAAACTCTAAATCAGCACTCACATGTTTCGGTTAACTCAGGTAAATTGTATTGCAGAATAGTGTACACAGTTACATGTATGCAATGCAAATTAAAGCGGACCTGACTCACAAGGCCTGCCAGCAGGCGTTATTGTACAAAAAGGCCAAGAATGGCGCGAAAACTTACGAGAATAAATAAACCACCAGGGTAGGTAAACTGAGCTGAGAGAGGGGTGCTGTGAAAGCGGGAAGACTATTTGTAAAAAGAATAAAAGTTCCAGTAAATTATGTTAATCTATTGCAGTTAAGTGTTCAGAACAAAGTATGAAAATCCCTCGCGATGCTACGCACATGCAACACCTAAGACCCGTGGAATTAGACTCTGGAGATTGCACGGGCGAGCGGGCGTCCTTGCCGAGACCTCGCTCCACTCCACGAGATAATTTAATTAACTGACCTCATTAACATAGAACTTGAAACATATGCACATAAAACACTCAAATGTTTAGAGATAGTTTTCATATTCCTGTAGAGAGTTAAGAGTTCTTAATTAAGCACAAATGTAAATACAAAATATGATTATGTGGTGCTTTGCAGAGCACATGGGAAATTTAGATCTGTTAAGTTTTAGGGCACTCTACGACCGGTATGGTCAGGTTGAAAGAAAGTATAATTATTCCACACATCACTAATTGGCTTCATTAGACACACAGTTTCACTCGGAAAATTATGTGGAACGCTTAAAATACCCTAGTCTTACTACTCTACACCTCATTAAATATGCATGCAGCATGCAAAACAAAAAAATATTAAATTATTTCTCCTGAACAAAATAAACATAGCCCCTAATCAAGATAAGCATTATATGAATATCGGAAACAGTACTCCGTCAGATTCCATTGCATTGCTAGTTTTACGCAAAAATATGTAAACAAGAAGCATAAATACTGCATTTTCACATTTTCCCAGACTTTGAAACCGTTAAAAAATAACATAACATGTGCACAGAACTATATATGAGTCCATGCAGGAAAACACTGCTTGTTCTAAGGAGTCAGTAACCGAAGTATATTAGCTTTCTGTTATTTTTTGAACTTGCACTGTACATATGTCAAATGCTGTAGTGCTCGTAACATAGTCACTGTCTGCTTAGATATACCATCATCTATATTTTTTAAATACATAAGTGGCGGGAACATAAATACATGTGGCATCAAGTATAATAACTCAGCTCAGATACGCAGGCTCCCTAATATGTTATGTCTCTGAATAAAATAATGTTTCTAAACTATGGATTTTCTAGCGCATATACAAATACAGCAAATCAACGTATAATGATTTACATATTGAAACACTGTTCTTTTCTTGAGTCTTAGAAAAATAATCACATGTATTTGGGTGTGTCGTGCATCATAATTTAGCATTAATTTATTGGCTAAATTGAACTGTTAACTATATTTTATATATAAATAATTTAAAAAGAATTTTTATTAAGAAATATGGGCAGAAATAAGGTTCTTTGTCCTTAATTTTATTTGCATGAAAGTAGATCATTAGCATAACCTCTGAATAGACTATAGGCAGCACCCTTAATGTCGGAAAATGCACGTAATATCCATGGGCAAAGATTGGGAAAGTTTTACGCATTATGCAACACAAGATAAATGTTAAATAATATATCGCATTCTCCGCTACACCTTTAAGCCATAAAATTAGGCCGAAACTCCGTGTTGTGAATGTTGTTCAAGCTTTAACAAATAAACAAATAGTCTTAAAATTAAATATATTTTACAGCGGCCTACAAACCCCTTTTGAAGAATTAACTAGCATAGATCTTTAGATGGCAGAAGTGATTGTAAAAATCTTTATACTGCTTGACTGTACACAAAGTCTTTTATAGTTTGTGTGCAGACCATCAATTAATTATAGGGAACGGACACAAGGCTTCGGAATAGCTTATAATGTTAGAACATGTACTTAATATCCACGGGCAAAGATGCGGGAAATATTTACGTATCATGCAACACAAAACATGTGTTAAATAATTAAAATATTATGTGCTGTAAACATGTAAAATTTGACTCGAAAGTTCCCGTGTTGTGAATTTCGTTTAAGTTTTGACGTATCCACAATGTAAGGCATGTATATTGCAAAAATTATAAATTACATTTTATAATTTCGTGCGACCGAGTACCTGCAGAAGCTCAGACCATTTTATCGTGCAGATAATGAATATACATGTTTGCTAGCGAACACTACAGTTTGCTCCTAGGCCAGATAAAACAAAGTATATTTTAATTAATGTTTTATTACCATTTTACACATTAAAAATAATATTATAGAGGCCTTCAGTATTAAGACCATTCATACTTAGTGAACACAATTGTGTATGTTACGCACATTTAACAAATTTTGGTATATGATGATCAATGCTACAACCTGTGGGTAAATAATTAGCAAACAATCTTACTTGTCTTGGTTATAATTTATTCATATTACTGAAGCCGAACATATAGCCTACAGTGACAACGAAACAAGTGTATTGTCGACTTCAGTACAGCAATAAGTGAAACTATAAAATTAAGTGGTTTGAAAGGGTTAGCAAAACCATTAAAAATTATAATTAATAATTAAAAAATTCTTTTTTAAAAATAATTTATAGAATTATGTATGAAGAGTGAGTGAAGGGATTTGGGCAGCTCTTAACATCGAGGTCTTCAAGCGGCCGAGGGCGAAGCGAGGTGAGTATGAAGCACCGCTGGAAAGAAAGGGTTGGGGAAACAGGAGATCCCAGAGAAAACCTTCCAACCAGCATCATCGTCTAGCACGGAAATTCGGGAGCGACCCCAAAAAATAGGATTGTTTATTCTGTTATATTACATTTTTCTCATAAGGTACTTAATGAAAAAAAATGTTTATTAAAAATTTAAATTGGTTATATGCAACATTAAATAAAGCCTTTTAATAACGAAAAAAAAAATGACAAAAAAAAATGCTGAAATACAATTTTATACACAGTTTATTTACTTTACTGTGAATACAGAATAAAAAATACAAGCATAGTAGATATTATATTTTCGAAATTGGAACTACTCCATAAATATTTTTTGTCTGTGGTTAACCGAAAAATGTACACCTTGCACTATTTTAGTAGACTGTCACGTGCAAGGCTACGCAGTTCTCGAAGGATGGTAAGCATTAGTTTCTTGCGAGAGGCAGCACCAGTCTCAGAATCATAGCAATTTCCATCGTCTCAACCATTCACACCACTAGTCCCTGGTTGGTCGTCCACCTCATTATAGCGGCACTACAGATCCTGTTCCTTCTTAACAGTTGGCTCCACGCCTTCTGCCTTACCAAAGACATGACTACTGTCAACAGTGAATGTGGCGGTGGTGGAACCAGCACCCACAGCTCCAGTAATACACACTGTTGGACGTCGGCAGCGGCGACGAGTGGGTGCAGGTTCGTATCTGGCACCGGAGGCAGAATCATCCATGAAGGGTACCGTCACGAGTGTCTGGCGCCGACGCTATACTCGGTGGCGTCTGGTCATCTGGCTGGCAGCATCTTTATTGTGCCCCATGCTGCTGGGAGTGTACCGATGGTTCGTGCCTCGCCTGGATCATCTCCCCGGCACAGTCTGGAGCGTGGATGGTAGCAGGCATCTGGGCCGAAGCAATGATTTGGTCAATGGTGCAGGGCAACTGCATCTATGGCGCCATGTGGAACATGATGCAGGCTGATGGTCTCGGGATATCCACTTGAATCTGCTTTGGTTCGTAGCCGACTTTATAATGTGCGAAATGCCAATGCCAGGGCCCTAAATAGCAGGTCTCGGTGTAGGTGCACATGTATCCATCTTCTGCGATGAAACTGTATTCCATGCTACCATACTCTGGCTTGGCATTTACATAAACGTTCGTACGACAGAATGGAGTCATGGTGACTATCAGACCTCTAGCAGACAACTAAATAAGCTCACCATTTTTTTTTCATCGTATATACTGTGGGTGCCGATCCGGTGTGCAACCATGTGAAAAAACTACATTATCTTATATTTCGGGTGACTTTGTATCTTATCATAGGCAGCAGATTCGTGGTCTAAGAATGGGGCAAAACATTTGCGCAGCAGCTGTGCGTTCCTCCATGTGCATATCCAGTCAGGTTCTGACCTGTCACTGACAAGTTGGTGCTGGTCGTCGTAAAGTTTCACCAGCTTGCGCAGCGAAGGACTGCCATATGCGAACTGCACATCGATGATATTCAATTCTTTTTGCACAAGTCGCTTAGCCATGTAAACCGGTCCTTGTGGGTATTGCATAAGCAAGTGGTGCAGCAAGTTTCCCACTTGGTGGTATGGAATATTTCCTTTTTTCCACTCCAGTTCACATTAGTACTTGGTCAGCCAGTCTTTCGTAATCTTGCTTTTCTCTTCCAACAAATTCCACGAATAAGGGATAAGGGAGGTACGAATGCACGTTTCGCCACCATAATCTTAGGACACTGCGATCTCCTTGAGCACGTAGCCACTCTGGCTCTGCATATTACAGTAAATCATTATACAAATTGAGGTGAGAAGCAGTGACCATCCTGTTTGTATATGTTTAGTTCACCATGTTCACCAGCCTCGAAAAGCAGTAGTAGCTCACTATTATGTCATGCAAAATCAATCAGTGTGGAGCATTGTTCACAGGCATATTTTCTTTGGAAATACTTTTATACGACAATTCACTACACTGTTTTGAACTCTCTCGTTTTGTTTGGACATTTCGAAGACCAGCAATATTACAGTTTCACAGAATCGTTCTGGGTTCTAGAAATAGTAGGACTCGCACCCATAGTAGTTTTGAAACAGAGTATAGAGGTAATACGGCAAACATAAATCTTTCTTGGTCGAATGAGGTGTTCTAATCCACATGTGGATAGCATTCGTTACTCAAAAATATTTTTATGTTCTGGATGTTGTAGTGGTCGATGTCGGTTTGTCTTCAGAGGTGTTGTGTTGTTTCTTGTTTTGAAGTTTCAGTACGACATAACGTGGTTTTTTCGTGCTTGAAGACATTTTCACGACCCAGTGGTTTCGCAAGGCAGATGACAAGACTGGGCAAGTAACCAAACTCCAGCTCCTGAAGGTTATTTCAATGATTTTTTCTCTCTTGACGTAGATCAGTAACTCGCAGTCACTTGGGGAACGAACAACTACATGTTAGTTAGTGTTACAGCGATGGGCTGAGGTTTTTCTCTGGCTCCCAGCACTCCATCGAGATGCGAGGTGGCTCGCATTATCAGCAGTTCTTGCCTTGGTACCTATAATTATCTTCCTATTATCTTCGGTGAAACCAAGTAGCATCGATAGCACTTCCAACCTCATATTGCCAAAAGTCAAACTCTCACAAACTCACAAGTATATCCCTGGCTTCTCCTGGAGGCATTAAGTATGTGTAGCGGCTTTTAACCGTCTCAAGGCTTCAGAAAATCCTATCTTTCCCCTCATCAAGCTGTTCGGGAAAATTCCTGGCGTTTTGAACATAAATACAATCTCTGACGACCGACCCAAGGAGAATTTTTATTCTAAACAAAATTATTCCTGCATTAGGTTTGAATGTTGTAATCAAATAATCCTTGCTGCGCTCTGCAAATTAATAGCTGTTTCACTCTAATTTGAGTAGTGAATATTTTAGAGACTCATTAAATTCAAAACAAGTTCAATGAAAACTGACAAAATAATCCTAGAATTTCCAGATTTCAAATTAAATTTTTAGCCTATTAATGGGAGAAATAACCGAGTAAGAAGTTCTTATCCTCTCTCTCTCTATATATTAAAATAAATCATTTTAGTTACATTACAGTCCAAATTAAAAGCTTCTGATTTCTCCAGTAGAAGTTTTTTCTTCCTAAATGCCTTTCACTTAAAACTAAGAAAGTGCTGCCCTCTCTTGAGTAGCAGATATTAACCCTGCCTACAGGAAACCTTTTGGCCAATCAAAGACATCCGACCACGTAAACCTATAAATTACAATTTCTAGCTGGTTTTCTAAACTTTCTTGAGCAAAACTGAGGCCTTTTTCAAGGAAATTTCAAACAAATACCTTGTAAAATTGTTTTGAATACCTAATTTCATGCCTTCAGCATTTCTTCGCAAACCGAAACTGTTTTTAATTCAATAATATTTACCTACTTTTAATCGCTCGACAGAGTAGCACCCACACATGGAAAAAACGTAATTAGAAACATCTTCCTAAACAGATACAACAAATAACTTTAAAACTTAAAAAAATATTATTATTATTATTACAGCACCGTCCAGTGCCGCCTAAAAATGCCTATTGCCTTTAGTAACAGTTTAATAAAGAATAACTTTAATTTCAACCATTCATTCCCTTCTAAGGCCATGCCCTCTCGACGTATTGTAATCATACAACACATTTGGCATTTAGAATCCACTTGAAATATTTTTAACAACTAACCACCACTGAGTCAACTCGTGAGGTTACTGTTGGTGAAATTAAAAGACCTGCAATATTCAAAATTACTGTTATTTATTGAAATATAGGCGGGAGTTTTCCACTCCAGCCTTCCTCCTCCTCCCCCCCAACCATTTACAAGGTGTGTGTGGTAAACATTATTAGGAACCTGTCCATCTGGAAACCTGGCGGACAGAAATTAAATACTCGCTGGCCAGCCGCGGGTAAGATGAATGGTTAAACATTCATCATATTGAGTGGTGGAAGGCATGGTGGGGGCTCTCCCTCCCTAACCTGGTTATTCATTATGTGCTGCGGCTATGATGAAAAGCAGCGGCGGTTCCACTTTCTCAGTTTGGGAAGCTCAATGCTTTTAATTTGGTAACTAAAATTTTTTGCCACATGTTCAGCGCTAGTGTTTCACTGTAAACTTTTTTTTTTTTCTAAGTTAAAAAATAATATAATTGCCATAATCAAATATAAAATAACTTTTTAACAAGGAAAAATCTCTCTTTTTTCTTATTCACGTACCTTAAAATTTTAATTATATTTTGCCTCTTTGGCAGAGTAGCTCTTAAATAGCGGCAGAACTTTTCCCTATGCTAAACTCTTGTGTAAGAAAAGTCGTCATGTTATTAACGTAACCCGGGTCTTTTGTGACCGTAACACTAACGACACCGAAGAGCAAAAAGAGAGGCCGAAAGGAACAATTTTATCAATCGAGATGTTGAGTCAAAATAAGTTTTAAAAGTTTACGAATTTTCAGATAACAAATATTTTTGAGTAATAACTACTAATAAAGGTGAAATCGATTAATTTTATTTAACGTCAGTGTTGCTACCGATTATATATAAATAATTATCCTACATCGAAGAGTATTTGATATAGATTATAAAGTGTTCCGGAAGTTTAATAATTCTTTCTTTTTTTTTGGTACTATGAGCTATCCGTTGAAAGTGAAGTGTTTTGTTTGAGAATAGCTTTCATTAAATACAAAGTATAGTTATTTGTGAAAAGTAATACAAACTAATTGATAATTGTATAGGCCTAGCTATACCGCAGTGATGATGTACAGTGTTTCGTAATTATCTTTTGAGGGCGCTTAGGAATGATGAACTCTGGGTACACCGCCATTGATTATCTGGAGTATTGAGCGTGTCTCGCGTTCAGTTTGAGGGAAGCGTACTGTAGATCTTTTTCTTGCTGCAGTTTTTGGAATCTTTCTTTTCTGCAGGACAATAGTATCAAATGGTTGAGATCATTAATGGCTGTCTAGTGTAGATTTGTTCCGTGCGTATAGAAATACACCCGAGGTCTGCGATGGGCGAAGAAAATAAGGGTGGTAAGTATAAAATTACAATCTTGTAGAACCGCGTATTTACAACTTTTCCTTTCTTTGAAATCCATTTTCCTACATCAACTTACGGGTGCGTGTATGTTTAATGGTTGGTAAAAATTGTAAACGTTTTAGTGTTGGTTTGTGCCGGTGCAGACCTTAGAAATGCCGCCGTGGCCATTTTTGTGAACATAGCGTCAATTTGTACAATGGTAGCCATTTTTAGTTTATCCCTGTATTTTGTTCCTAGAATATTAGTAATACCACTGCTTACTTCTTCGGCACTCCTTTTAAAAAAGAACTAATAGCGAGAAAATAGAAGGCGCTTCGCAGTTTACTTTGTGGAACCAGCATTTAGGCCGGAATCTTAGAACGCCCCGGAAAGTTGACGTGGACGTCGGCCGTAGACAATTCTTCAGTGATGGTGCGAAGGAAGGAAAGACTACTACAGAAGGGCCTTTAAAACATCTGGAAAATATGCATGAGCAAGGTAATTATAAAGGGCATTTCCGAAAATAAAAAAAAAATATCTAGAAAACTTGAATGAATCGGGAGGACTAATCATGGCGCTTTAGAAATACCGAAGCACAGGAGAAATGCAAAACATGTTCGCCAATATCTGGGAAAGTGAATTTACCTAAAATCTCGCGCTACTCTTCCGAAGCGCTTGGTTCACAGATTTCCCTGCTTCGTGTCAATTCACCTTTCGATCACCTTATTAGAATATGACTTGGTGGGGGGGGCTATAGGTTTTGTCGTATCATGCTGGATTTACGATGTCACGATGAGCTCGTCCCGACAGTCCGACAAGACTTTTCATTTTCAGTCAGATCATTTCCGCCACCAAAATAAGTTAAGTGTTGCGTGGCTTTCAGTAATTCCTAGAATGGCCGGTAACTTGCTATATAATTGCAAATAAATCACATCATCGTACAGTTTTTTGTTTTGATAACTTCGTAAACAAAATATTTTTGGTGTGGTTATTTTTCCACGAATATATATTTCTGTCAATTCAACAGCTTTCTGTTACAAGATAACCAGTATGTACACATAAATAAAATATTTTTAGTTGTTGAAATTTATCACAGTAGTGAAATCCGCACGAATTTTTGTTTTGTAAGGTTATGTTTTAATTTTTTTTTCTTCTGATGCCAAGCAGGTCCGACGCTCGACGGAAGTAGAAATAGAATCTACTTTTATTGGGCTGTCAGGGATGCGATTTTGTCGGAATCACCTTGCTCTTGATTGGCTAATGAAAAATATTTGTCCTAGTCGGGGCTGTTTTGTCGGACTGACGGGTTATTGTAAATCCAGTTTTACTGTAGTGTAACAATAAAATTTAGGATTAACAAGTTTGTAAAATAAATAGCAACATACAATACATTGTTCAATATGCCATCGCTTAATACCAAAAACACATTTTGCAACAAAACCTATAATTAGGTACCTGATAACTTGCGTGCGGAATTCTTGTTTCCATAAGGGGGAAAGTCGCAATCACTTTTTGACAGTACTCATTTTCATTTCAATCTGTCCACAGCTTTGCTTAAATAATATTATACAGTATAAGAAGCCAAAAATGTGATAATTGGTGTTAATGTAGAATAAAAACACTTGTCGGACCAATCAGGAAAGTGTAAACTAATAGGAAATACCTTGCTAGCATAGAATTTTTATATGCATAATTTGGTTATCTTGATTACAGCAGTTTTTATGATGTTTCACACTCATTGGCCGGTGTTAAAAAACTTGGCGTAAGAAACTCTGAGGTGACTATCTTAACGCCAGGCCACGCGGATGTCCAGTAATTCATGCCAAATAGTAGTTGTGGATGTTGCAATATCAAATACAGCGTTTTTCTTCCTTCTGATGTTCATGTGTGTGCAAAATTGATGTAGATGGGGTCTAACTCCCTCACCCTCTACACTGCATTGTACGTTTGTGAATATGTGAAACAATTTTTCATGTTGGCCAAGGTTTTAAATATTTGTATAAAATTTTTACTGTGATGATACTGTTTAAAGTTATGCAAAGGCATGTAATGTAAAGAAGATATATTTTGAAACTTATAAAATACCAAGTATGTACAAAGTAGGTAACTAGGTTTACCTTTCCTGCTTGCTATTGCTTGCACTTTGGAAGGCAAAAGTGGTGAAGATTTTGCTAGAATGCACTTTTCTAGAGGTGGTCGTCTTAAAAATGTCAATAGTTGCAAGCTTCTAATGTACAAAATATACATCTGTGGCCATCATCTTCAACAGACACACTAGTACTCACCTTGCGACAAAATGGTGAGAATGTCCATAAAGTTATGTGAGGAATATGGCACACAATACCCAAATAGTCTTACTATGTCGGTACAGTGTGGGTATACATTTCATTTTTATTTTAAATGAGAGCATTTATGGTTTTACATACTATGTAAGTTGGTCACATTGTCTGTCAAATTTTACCCCACTTATATGAAATTGACAATACTTGCAAATGCAGCGCGTGTGCCGAACAATCCAATAGGTTTAGTCGACTAAAGTTTTCCTGTATTTACATGAAAACTTTTTGCAAATTTGTTGCATTGTCTCCAATCAAAAAAGGAATTTCTATGGGCAGGATTTTAACATTGAACTGATAATTTTTTTTCATGGTATTACTAGTGCCTTCATTGCAAGTATTTAGTCATTCAGATTTTTCACATTTAAAAGTTTTGTTATTAGTAGACTGNTATTACTAGTGCCTTCATTGCAAGTATTTAGTCATTCAGATTTTTCACATTTAAAAGTTTTGTTATTAGTAGACTGCATTTCAGAATATTGCGCATATAGCTGCGACTTAGCAAGACACTTAGTGAAGAAAATTACATTACGGCTAATTTTACCTGCTGGAAATTAGTTACTACCTGCGTATATACGGCAAAAAGTCCGAAACATGTCACCTTTTCTTTTACTAAAAGTCTTGCTAGTCTTATTTAGGGTACAGTATACTCCAGATGACCTGAATTTCTGCAGGAATAAAATTTTACTGTCTGAATCAATGACCTGAGTAAATTTTGCAGTTCTTGGCCAACTTAACACTAAAGAACATTGAGTTATGCACATTAAAAGTGTTTTTCGAAAATAATAAAAAAAAATGGATTATTCCATAAACATCAAGTCTGCATTGCAAAATTTATTTAAATTCTATAAACTACCGCTCTAAGATTTAAATAAAATATTAATAGCATAATTTACAAACAAAACATTTATAAACTAATCCGAAAACTGGCAATAGGAACCTTTACTTATATTTTCCGAAAGGAAACATCACAATTTGGCATTTGTTCGATATTACTGTCCACGCTTTAATCTGTAATGCTATTTATCAATTATTATTAATCACAAACTTTCGTGCAAAACTTGAAGCTTCAATGTATACAAGACTTAACCTTCTTTGTAGAATTGGCTAAATCCAACACATGTGTTTGTTCCAATGCACAAAACTCTTTGTTTGCAACAGAGCTCTGATTGGCTACTGCTCGCCGCATCACTGTATTGTGAATCCTGCTAAACTTTCTGTAAAAGTTTATGGCTGTGTACATTTTTATTGCTATTCCGAATCACTGTTGTTGCCTTTGAAATTCTATCATTTATGAAGGTAGAACAATGTGTGGAAATTCAGGCTCATTTGGCCCGTGGTAGAGAAACTGACTTTATACCTGTTGAAGATGGCACAATAATGGCTTTTTGTAGTCCTTCTCACAATTTGTTTGACTTAGCTAATGGCATGCACTATTGGAGCAGTTGATGAATATTTTTTTAGTTAATGGTCTTTTGAACATAATTTGGAACTTAAAACCTGGTGGTTTCTGACATACTGGGCACTGGTGTCTCATGATTTAGTTTTCAAACCAGTCTTGTGCAACCGTCTAACCACAGCAATGGACATAATGCTGGTGAGGACTGATTCTGCAATTCTGTGTGCATACAAATGTTATAAGTGGTTCCTCTAGTAGCATATCTACATACAATGCATGTTGCTACAGAGAATGTTACATTTCTTTCCATTTTAGATAATAATAATATTGCTGTCTGGGATACAAGGGTCAGGAGGGGAGTTGTATGAAATTTTCTTAGCATGTAAAATATTATCTTTTTATTGCTCTTTAGCTTCTGGCTTTGAATGAGTTTCTTTGTTGGAAGGTGTAATATTATGTGTACTTGCAGAAAGGGATCGAGACAAAGACAGAGAAAGGGAGAACAAGGACAGGCGGAGGAGGTCTCGTTCCCGGGAACACAGGAAGAGGTCACGATCTCGCAGCAGGGACAAGCGCTCTAGATCCAGAAGCAAAGACAAGCGCCCAGCAACACGTGAGAGGCGGAGTAGGTCCGGGTATGTGAAGCTTTTGAAAATTGGGAGTGTTACATGTTGTGAGGGTTTGAATTAAGTGCTTGTGTGAAATTTGATGCATGACCTAATATCTAAGTAACACTTATTAAGTGCAGTTAAGAAAATAGTACAGTAGAACCCTATTATAACATACCCCTTTACAGTGTATTCTCGAAAATACGTTTCTCACTTNTTAAGAAAATAGTACAGTAGAACCCTATTATAACATACCCCTTTACAGTGTATTCTCGAAAATACGTTTCTCACTTGACCAACGGAGAAAAACTAAGCATGCGGGAAAACTATGAATGCGGATGTGGATTTTAGACGTGAGAAATAATGTACATAACCTCAAAATGGTTTAAACCATCAGCCTAAAAATGTCATTAAAAATGACTTAAAGTACATTTATAATTAGATATTCACTTTAAATTAAACTTTAGTTATTGAAATTCAGCAAAATTTCAAAAACTTCAGTTCTTAAAATTGGGTGAAATTTAATGTTTACTGTAATATTTTTTGTCATGTGTTCCTTCATCAACCAAGTCATTCTCAATACTTGCCAAGCAGTTTTAAAACCTTATGATAATAACCAAACCCACAACCAATAATTTTCTGTAATCACGCTGTAAGATACCCCATCCATAACCTTATACCAAATTACGGTAATTATTGAGAATGCTTTTCTGAAGGAAGCAGAGTACACCCATAAAAGTAACAAATGAGTTCTGCACAGCTTACCTTTTTAATATTGAGAGGGCGTAATGACAAAATAAGTAGAACGTACTAAATAAAATTGTTAAAATATGAGTTCAGCCGCTTTGTTTACGTCTGACACCATGTTGACGCAGACGTAAACTGAATTAAGTTGCAGTTTAGATTAGAGGTGAGCCGATATGGTTTTTGAGCGTTTTCCGATACAAACTGGCCGATATTGCAGATACCAATACCGATACTGCGTTGACAAGGAAAAATATCAGTTTTTCATGTTTCAAAAAATTAAAAACTTTATTTTTAAAACATTTCGTTAAAAAAAAATTCATTATCTTTTTTTTTGTTTCATTGATATACCAAACTGTTAAGATAAATAAAAATCTAGTAACCACTTACTAGTTAGTAATTAAGCATATTTTTAAGACAAAAAGAATCTAAATTGATGTCAAAAAATGTGTAAGATGTGATGCACACATGAATTATGCATATAATGTATTTGTAGTATTCAACCTACCTTTGTTTTCCACAATACTAAATGGTAAAAGGTCTGTGGAAATGATTTTTCCAATGAGACTATTTATTTTCACAGTGGGGGCATATGATGGATAACCAAGGTTTACTTTTTTCCATTAATTTATACAAGTTACGAAATTTCCATTTAGACCTGTTTACAACATGGCTAGATGAACTTGTAGTCACACAATCGTTATCTGAAATTTGTGAAGTACTCGCAATTATGGCATGGTTAGGTGCANGTTTAGACCTGTTTACAACATGGCTAGATGAACTTTTAGTCACACAATCGTTATCTGAAATTTGTGAAGTACTCGCAATTATGGCATGGTTAGGTGCATTTTGTTTGCCAGAAAGTTGTGTTGAGAGTCGTACAACAGGCCTCCGAGGACACGGTTGTAATTTGAAGCTCTTCCACTTCAAAGGGTGCGTACACTCAAGGTGCCGTTTTAAGTTTGTGGTACTATACGACCTTGATGATGTACCGCCTCTCGAAACCAAACATTTGTATATATTGCAAACAGTCTTGCATTCTTGCGTGTTGCTTAGGGTAAAGAAATTGCACACGTAACTTTTCCTTCCAGCCATATTATTTGTTTTTTGCTGGCACACGTAAATAATATCACCATGTTCGTTCCCTAACCTAACACCGTCGTATTACTACAGCAACAGCAAACAAACCAACGAAACAAACAAAAAAAGACAAACTGTCGGATTGGCGCCGCTAGGTGGCAGTAATGTGCAGCATGTAACCAACATCACAAGATTACATAATTTTTTTTATGCGCCGTTGTGTTCGCGGTTGGACATGAAATTGCTAAGAAAATATTTATGGAAGTAATCATAAATATTAATCATTGTTAATATTAAATATGTGCTGGCCGATTAAATGTTAAGTTTTGTTCATGTGGCAAGCTTGCCTACATAGATAAAATTCAGTAAACGCAAATGGTGGCTACTATTGTTTTGTTGTATACATGTTTTGTAAAAAATTATGCAAAACATGCCTAATTTTGCTTTAGAAATAAACACAGCCAGTTAGGTGCTCTTTAGTAAAAACCAATTTAAAAATGGTAATTTTAATAAAACCAAATGGTGCGCTAATCCACTCCAATTATGGCAAGATAAAAATTGCATCATCTTATAGTCTTAGGGCAAAATATCTGTTATAATACTGGGAATTTAAACATGAATTGCGAACAATTCCGATAACGATATCGTCCAGTTTCGATATATCAGTACTAGTATCGGCTCAGCCCTACTTTAGATGCAATACAGTGCAGTTCGTGAGTTGTGTCATCCGAGTGCTTCTGTGCATTAGTCATCTATGTGACTGGTGTTACTTGGAGGTTTTAGTAGATCATGGTGTTTCGTCGAGTGAGGTAAAGTGCAAGTCATGCTCGACGACGGTTTTTGAATTGCAGAGGATAGTGGAATTGTACCCGCCGCGTACCTAAGTGAGTTAATTCATATACGTCCGGTGTGTTTTACTGTTACTTTTAAACCCAAAAATCCTAGATTAGAATAAAATCATAGGTTATATTAAAGCCCTCAAGTCCTAGATTAGAGTGAAATTGTAGGTTAGATTGAAACCCTATAATCCTAGGTTAGGTTAAAACCCTACAAACCTAAGTTAAATTGAAAATGTAAAATATTGAAGTTAGGTGGGCACATATTACAAAATTGGATGGACAAATATTAAATTGAGGAGTTTTAGTATTTTTTTAGTGATTTTACCCCACAGTTTCCTAGATCTTCACAGCCCTCCCCACTATCGTATTTGTGGTTTATATTGGTAATACGTTAATGACCCTAGTAAATTTATGTTCTGTGTAATTAGTAGAGTGTAAATATATGACTTTCTGTGATTTTTTTCTGTTATTTTCAGAAAAGCCCCTACTCTCAATAATTACCCAAATTACATTTACAATACCAAGATCATAGATAGTCCGATACAGTCTCAACGATTGTGTGATGTGTTCTCATTGTTGCCAACCTAAAATTGCAGTAATCAGTAAGAAGAATAAAACATACTTTCTCACTGTTGCTAACCTACGAGTGTAGTAAATATTTAATAAGAAGCGTAGTCCTGCAACACGAAATAATGCTGTGGGATGTAAACAGTACTATCGATTGTACCACTTTTTGACTCTACATTGTTTTGCATTCACATAGTGTTAAACATATTGATGAACGCAATCTTTGCGTATGTACAGTCTGTTTTGGACAGACATTACGGGAAAACAAACAATCAGCGATCGTTGAATGTGGTCCTAAATTAGCATTATTTAAATTGGAATTTTAATGGGACCAAACTAAATAAATGGGAAATACAGTAAAATGTATAAAACGGGAATGAATAATCGAGAAACCACTATAACATTTTTGTTGGTCTACATTCTTTGGGTCTCCAAACAAATTTTTAGGTATATAGGAACACGCCCAAAGTTTATTTTTATAGTAAAGTCCCTTCAGAAAATTCTGTTAGTTCTACTATAGTCTTCCAAATATCAACAAATTTGAACGGCACCACTACTTTTTCATGCACTATGAACTATTGCTACAGTAACATGTTTTTAGAATTTTTTCATATTTTAAGTTTTGTTATTTGGTATCCCAAAGCTTTAAATTATTTCCCACTTGTCCACTTCTATACATTTTGTATTGACAATGAAAATATGCCAAAGAAGGTGAATGCTGATTTTGGTAACGAGTATGAACAATTGATTCACAAGCTTAAAAGACAATATGAAGACAGCTCCTACTCAAGAGAAGGTTAGTATATTTCAGCGTATTGTTTGGTGCTTTGATGACAGTGAATTAGTCGAGGATTATCGTTTAAAGACGGTGATGTATGGTGTCTCCTCTGCTCCATACTTGGCACTTTGCACCTGCAGCAGTGGCTGATGATGAACAGCGATTTCCTGTTGCTGCAAATGTGCTGAAGTTGCATATCTGGTCCGTTTGTCAAGAACGTTTGACTGAAAAGGATGGAATTTTGCTACAAACAGGGTACAAATAAAAACTGTTAAAGATTTTTATGAAAATGAGTACAGCAGGATGATGCCAGGTAAAGGTAAAGTAAAAAAGATTGCGTGTCTGTTAGGGGACCTGATGGTGGTAAAGTTAACCTTCGAAAAGGTGGATTTCATGTAACCTTAAGGAACTTTGTGCATGTTTCAAATAAAAAGATCCACTCATTAAACTAGTGTTTTCCAAATTCTGTGTGTTAACTGGTCCATCAGACACTCAATCTGTCAGTGTGCGCATCGTACACCATAATGTAACACTGATGCATGCAGCTGTGAAAGTAAACATGTACTACAAACATCTTGTTATGTATGGTCTGCAGTACCGATGATGAGCTGTGCATGCTGTCAAAATGTAACAAATGCCCAGGAAGTACTGCAAGGATGGGATGATTTTGATAAAATGGAAACAGGATTAGAATTCAAACTGGGTTTCAACAGACCGTCGTGAGCTGTCTACTTGCGTTCTTCCGGATCAGCTAGTGGAAAGGTTTGAGCAACTTCGAGGCCACCATCTTATTGCAGAAAACAAACAGAATTCTTGAATGCAAAGAAGACAACTGCTGGAGGAAGAATGCATACTAATGCAGGATATACCTAGTTTGGCACTCCAACCTGTTTAATTTTTGTATTTTCCTAGTTAAGTTTGTTGGGGTTCTGTTTATTTTATTTCGAGGGAAGTAAGGAAACAGGTGCCAGGGCCTCGAGGATGGAAAAAGTGAATCCTATACAAGTCTTCATTATCGTGAATTTTCGCTTAGAGAACTTCACCTAACTACCATTCTGTATCATACACACAGCACATGCAATCCCTCAGTTTTGACTGTAGTTCTGTAGGATTTTGAACCTCGGCTTCCTTATTGACTAACAGTTTTGTATTGCACTGAAAGGGATGTTTCTCGGACGTGAATAACACTTGGCTGATGGGAATAAAACTATGTAATGTTCTAGTTTGAGGTACTGGAATGGCAAGTTGAAACCTTGTCTGCAGTTTGCGTATTTTGTAAATAATTTATTTGTAAACCATTAATGTAATTATTTAAATGCACATGGCTTAAAAAATCTTGCACTTTCCAACACTTTTGTAGTGTGTAAATAATATTTGCTTATTTACCAATATCGTAAATTCAACGAGTGTAAGGTTACCTTTGGTCAAAGTATACATGTGTATTGCTGCATCTATATGAACAGAACAGCGACGTTATGTATCACGCATTGTTTTTCACTGAAGTGGATACAGGTAACTTCAGTCTCGTAAGAACATCAAAACAATGCAGTCTTACGAACGACAATAAACTGTTCATGTGCGTTGGGGGTGGGTCATCAGTCCAAAATTTCCCAAAATACAGTATCAATTGTGACATCTTTCTTGACAACCTTATTTTTGGAAACTGTGAGGGGTCGTTTTAATAAGGTTCTATTGTAGTTAATAGGACAGAAGCCTACTCCTTGGTAAACATCCCTGTATGCACCAAATGATTACATGTGCACGATACTATTACTGCAAGATATGTGGAAGGCCATTTGTCGCCTGCTATGATTTTGGTTTGTTGCTTGGGCTAGCAGACGATACATACTTGTGCTGTAGAGAATGTTTCAAGAAAGTGCCTTGCTAACACATTGAAAGCTGTTGTGGGACAATAAAAGTAACATTTCTTGGTGATATCTGTATTGAGCACAAGAACATGTTATTTCAATTTGCATTTGACCCATACAGCTTTTGTCCTCTCTCTCTCCTAATCTGTGGCTGTATGAGGGAGTATATTGGAATAATCTAAAAGGAGCATATTTTCTGAGGCTTCAGTTTGATTTGTGCAGTAATATGGTTTAGCTGTTAATATTGACATGTTTTATCTGTAGCATGTGAAGTTATAATATTGATACAACGTATGTTTTTAGATCTGCGGGTAGGAAGGACAAGCGTTCGAGGAGGCGGAAGCCTTCGCTGTACTGGGATGTTCCTCCGCCGGGATTTGAACACATCACGCCATTACAGTACAAAGCCATGCAAGGTGTGTGTTGCGAGTTGCACCATACTTTACAATGTAGTGCATGTTGTGAACATTAACTAAAGGCGGGTTCTCTTGTGTTTTTTAGCCGCTGGTCAAATTCCAGCAAACATAGTTGCAGATACGCCTCAGGCTGCGGTACCTGTGGTTGGTTCAACGATAACCAGGCAGGCTCGGCGACTTTATGTTGGTAACATACCGTTTGGTGTGACAGAAGTAAGTAGGTTTGAACATCTAGGTATTTTGAAATGTACTCGTGATTTTCTGCTTGACACTTGTGCTTCGTTTTACAGGAAGAGATGATGGAGTTCTTCAACCAGCAGATGCACCTGTCGGGGTTGGCCCAGGCTGCTGGCAACCCTGTTCTGGCTTGCCAGATCAATCTGGACAAGAACTTTGCTTTCCTTGAGGTAGCATTCAACGTGGTTTATGTTAAAAATATACATTTGCCTCAGAGATAAGGTGTCCTTTCTCTATGAGGGGCTGAGCAGTTACTCTGCTCGCCTCCCACCAAGGCGAACCAGGTTAAATCCCCGGGCGAGCCACACGTGCATTTTCGCATGTGAGAATTGTGCCGGACAATGCCACTGGTTGGCAGGTTTTCTCTGGGATCTCCCGTTTCCCCACCCTTTCATTCCGGCGCTGCTCTATACTCACCTCAATCACCCTCATCGGCTCTCAAGAACTCGCTAAGAGCTGCCTAAATCTCTTCACTCACAGACTTGCTCACGTACTGTTTGGGAAGGAGAAAACAAACACTTTAAATTTCTATTAATGTTTTATAAAATGTTTTTAAAATAATTAATTGTGAACATTATATACACATAATGTATTTATGATGTATAACACATTTTCATATTTTATTTAAATGTTATTGCTACTTGAGTGTTGCAAAATATGTTTTTTTTCTTTACCCCCTTTTAGTTCCGTTCAATAGATGAAACGACTCAGGCGATGGCATTTGATGGCATAAATTTCAAGGGGCAGAGTTTAAAAATCAGACGGCCACATGACTACCAGCCAATGCCAGGAATGTCTGAAAATCCATCTGTCAACGTTCCTGGTATGCGTAAGTCCTGCATGTTTTTTATTTTTTTAAATGGTCAATTTCACAACCATTAGTTCAGTCTAGAGCTACACTTTGCAAAATTGTTAGTACCCAGTATGAGTGATCCAACTGTTTTTCTGACATAACTTTCATATTGCATTTATTGCAACTTTATTTGTTTGTAAATGCGACTAAATACTTGGAAACCAATTTATACTTGTGCCATTTACTACAACTTCGGTTTTAGCTGTGGATGCTATGTTGGTATTTATCATTGATACCATGTCACGGTGTTATGTTCTCAAGACATGTACCAAAATTGCTTCTGAATGTTTTTGTGAAGCGTTATAATTTCTTTGGATTTGCCAAAAAAAATCATTTTGTCACACGGGGTGTGGGGTATCTCGTTAAAAGCTGTACAAAACACAGACTTTTGGTTTTGGTAGTGAACAGCGTGAGTACTACAACTTTATACTTTTCATTTCTTTCTGGGAACAAATTCATAAATCCTACAGTCAAGTCTCGACAAAATAATCCCGGTATTGACTCCTTTGAAGGAAGGAGCCTATTTTTTTTTGTGAACCATAACAAATTTGGTTTAAATAAATTAAAAAATTTGAAGGAAATATGTTGAAAAATAAGTTTGTGTGATTTATTTTGGTCGCTAAATATTCAAATTCTCTTCATCAATGCTGTACAACTCTGAAGAGGGACAGATATAAAATTATACACCACTCATTAGCTGTCCCTCACTTCCATTAAGATTGCCAATACTCTACCTATGCATATCTGACAGCCTGCCATCACTCAAGTTACGCACCAAGTGTTGCCTGTCCCAGACAGCTATTTGTGAGACCGCCTAATAAAATAGTGACTGAACTGCTGAAAGGAATAGACTCTTTCTTTGACACTTCCGTAAACAAATAAATAAATAAATTAAAAGTTTATGACCATATATACTTTTTAAATTTTATACTAGGATACCAATATTCCTAGCTTGGATAGTCAGAGATGCCACTAAACGTCTTTTTAAACTTTATGGCTTGCAGGTACAGTGAAAACAAATATTTGCTTCGGAATGCCAGTTAGCCAAAATTGCCTAACAAATTCCTGATAACCCACTCTAAAATCTATAATTCACACGTGCCGCTAAGTGTTGCTGTAGCATTGTAAATACGTCTTTGTCAGAAATTCAGTAACAAAAAAAAATTCTTTGCAAGTTAATATAAAAAGCAATTAATGATATGGTGTGTGCTTCAAACAAATTTATTTTATCCCATGCACTGATAAGCTCTTGGAATTGTTGCTGTACTGCATAGCAGATAATCTCAAAGTAATTGATTTTTAGTTTGGGAAGTTTCTTACCGTTAACTAGAATGAAAGGCAGCAATTATCGATTTCAGTTTTGAAATACTAAATATTCCCACAACTCTACTTACTTCTAGCGCATTAATGCGAGTAACGTACCAAAGTCCTGTAGTATCGATTAGTCAAACGAGTACATTTTGCTTTGTGGAGTGTGCTTCAGTGAATACCTATGACGTTGCCATTTCTCTTGCTACTAAATGTTATCGTTTTGATCTGAAAGCATGTAAAGTTAATAGAATAGTGATTTTAGTTTTTGATATTTCTACATAGTACAGTGCAATGACAACGAAGTGCAGACGACATGAGATTACATTGGAAGTAAAACTCAAAATTATAAATGAAGTGGATAGCGGGAAGATAACTAAAACAGAAATAGCAAAGCAGTTAAATCTTTGACAGTGTCTGAATTGACAAATTCGTTATTTTGAAAGTTTTTCGTAAGTTTAATTTGGACATAGACACTCGCAACACTTTTTTACATTAACAGTGAAATGCTACATATAAAATACGAAAAACCAATTTATTTCTGACTTTGTTGTAAATGTTGATGATAATTAAAAATTGACAAATTATTCTAGGTCGTGATTTTTTTTTGTTTTTCATTTCCTGTCTTGTTTATTACAAAGTGTTGAATTTTTTAGCTCCCCACAGGTTTGTATTAATGAGATTTGACTGTAGTTAAATTTTAAGCATCACAAGATAACACCACTGACCTGTTACAGAATCAGTTATGTCGTAGTTATGTTAAAGCGAGAGTATCGCTTCAAATTGTAAAATAAACTCCTTAAATGTGTTCAAATTGTAAAATAAACTCCTTAAATGTGTTGCATACACAGTTTATTTGTGCGGAAATATAACAGAAAATAATGTTTTTTACTTTTGGAGCTTGTTAAAAGTTTTTTATTCTGTGGAACAAGTTTGTTATAATTAACCTCAATATGTCAGCCATTCCCTCAATATGTCTTTGTATAGACAGTCTCAAGGCATTGGGAAAACCACGGCGACATGTTGAGTTACAGAATACCATTTCACCATGCAAAGATAGTTAAGTTTTATTTGTCTTTATATAACGAAAAGAAAAAAGTTGCGGAATAGGGTCGCTGGCGTGTAATGTAGTAAAGACAGCCACATGTATGTGAACACTGGTGGTCATAATGGAAGGCGGACATTCATGGTGTTTAATTTTGTGTGTTACGGTAGTGGTTAAGAAAATTGCTATGGTTAGCAACCAAAAAAGATGCAGCAGACTTAATTTTTCTGCTTATTTCCTTCACATTTTTTTATTAGTTTATAAAAAAATAGGGTAGTTATTTTGAGAGGGTCATTACTCATTGGATCGTATAGAGAGCATTTATATATATTTATATATACATTATGTTATGCAACACAGCTGTTCACTCAAGTAAAAGATTTTAAAACTGAATATATAAAAGTAATTTTTTTTTTTGCTGTGGGGATATTTAAAATGTGTGTTGCAGGTCTTGAATAAGAATGGATTGGTAGATATTGTAGTAAAAATTTGTATTAGCTGATGATTATTATCCTTTGTTTTTGTTTTATGAAGTGTCTCATCCTTGCAACGCAATATGACAAATTTAGTGACACAATATGGGACTTGTGGATTCAGTGAAACATCAGAGCAATTATGGTAATACAGTTGGTTCAATTATTCTGGTTTGAAATTCATATATCATGGAGCACGCTAGTAGTTCTTGTACTGCACTAATGTTTTTGAAGTGGCCATTGGAAAAATGCAGTAGAACGTTTTCACAGTTTCTAAATTTTTCAAATTCTTCATTTCTAACTAGTTCATATTGATACTGTTGTACAAGCAAAACCTAGTTTTTAATATTGAATTATAACCAAAAATGTTAACACATTTCAATAAAAAATATCTATGTATTTCTATTCTTTACAAGATGAGATTGCACGTTCGAATGCAAAATGTTAAAGTTATTAATGTATTTTCTTGCCAGAACATCTTCCCAGTATTAGACAAAGCCTTCTCTGTGCTTTTCATACATAGCGTGAATAGATGAATATCCTATGATAGAACCATTGAACTGCTGCTGTCGGACCTGCAGAATAAAACAATTACCAGTGATACAATTTGATTTTTTAGTACCTCTGTAATTTTTTGAAATCCAGTCCAATGCCTTGCCAATCTTGGAAATCACATTGACTTGCAGATTGCTTTCTCTGCACTAGGACATTTTGAAGTAATTTCGGAACTTGTAATGCGAAATGATGTTGGTTTTAAACTGGCCATACTGCTCTGAGAGCTTGGAACACGTATGGACAGAAAACATGTTTATTAAGTCTACAATTAGGTATGGGCTGGTTTTCAGTTTCACTGGTTCTTAACCTTTAAAGCCAGAACTGAGAACCTGAATTATATTCTTGGTTCCTTGACTATACAGCAACTTAAATCATTTGTGCCTAATTCGTGCTATGTATACTGATAATTTATATGTAAAATTTATTTACCAGAGAACACATCACACAAACACAATATAGCTTCGGTAAACAAACAAGTCCGTCAGTAATGAAGTAAATGGTGTGTACTCTGTGCACAAGATTTTCCGTGCTGTTGATGATGTGGTAATGCATCTATGGCACAAACGACAGTACATGTCGTGTTGGTGCCAAAAATGTAGTTCTTTATTACAGATGAAATAGTAAGGAATAGCTTCCAAAGAGTGGCAGTATTTGTATTCTATACAAAGTTTTAATTGTGTGAAAAACCAAATTTCTTAATAAAAGTCGAAATCAACATAAAAAATACACTTANTCTATTTAGTGTGTGAATGAATTCTATACAAAGTTTTAATTGTGTGAAAAACCAAATTTCTTAATAAAAGTCGAAATCAACATAAAAAATACACTTAATATTAATTAGTTGAAAATGGGACGTACAATTATTTCACCTCTACTGAAATATACATTTCAGGTGAGCCAGAGCTCCAAAGTTTTTTACACTTTTGATAAAAAAACAACCAATTTTTAAGAACTGAAACCGAACCAAGAACCAGTAAAAAAAGTGGAACCAACCCATCTCCATGTGCACCCAATATAGAAAACCTAAGAAAGAGCATTAGTACATTTTTGCGAATTTTGGAGCAAATGTTTCCCAGCGGTACTAATGCATTTCAGTTTAGATATTTCTGACGTAAATTGTTAAATAGAGTAGAGCTCCAATTGTAAGAGTGTCCACGGTTCCCGAGAATACCATCGTAAGATCGCTGTTGTGGCAAAGTTAAAAATAATCAATTTTGACCCCTAAAAAAATACTTAAGTGTGGTTTTTGCTTAAAGTTTGTGTTTGTTAATGGCATAAAAACGTTTTTTTAAATGAACTATTTATTTAATTGGCAGAAGTCTTCTGAATAAATTGATAACTGATAAATGTAAATTTACCTTACCTTTGTCACCAAAATGTTTTTAAAAAATGTGGCACTAAATTTTACGCAGCATTACATCCATATTTAATCGCCACTGGCATAAAAACAAAATAAAATAACCTGCATTGAATTAAAAACTTAAGTCCGAAGAATGAAATGATGCCCTTGTAGTAAAAATAACAGCCTCTCGTCGCTGGAAGAAAGTGTTTTAATCAGTGTGCGACACAACTTGTACCACGCTCCTTGCTTGGGGACCCTTCCTTCTAGTCGGCTACCTCCCCTCTTTTAGCTGCTCCTGCTATCAATACTTTTCTCCGCCCCTTGCTGTGTTTGAGAATGCAGCTCCGCCTGGCAACACGACAGTGGCCAGGCTTTCTCTGTTTCACTTTTTTTTTTGCCTTCTCACTTTGCTCTTGTTTTATTAAGACTTGGATTCTGCCCGTTTACTGGGTTCATTAGACGTTACCTTCAGTGCTATTATACAGTCAGTTGAAACCAGAGTCTCAGGAACTTGGGTTTCGTGAAGTAGTGTTTGTGTGTTACAAACAATGGAGTTTCGACTTCCTTTGTACATGAGGCTTAAAAAAGTATGCAACGTCCAGTGTTACAGTTTGGCGAACTGGTACAGTCGCAGAGTCTGGTACGGTCTGGTATAGTTTTATTCACGAGACAGAGTATTGAATAAAATTAATATTCTATTAAAAATCATGTTTATTTTGCGCCAGAGATGGTTGAACATTGACTTTAGGAAGCTTGGTAAATCCTTTTGCTGCACAGTTTTTTTGGGTGATGAGAGACTTAAGAATACAGCCTTTCGGGTATAATTGTTTTAATAAGTTGTCTGCCTATTAAAAAAAAATTTAGATTTAATTTTAAAAATGTGTAATATTTGTGATGGTGAGGATTAAACATTGACTTTATTCAAATAATGGCAAATTGTGATGTATAGGGTTGGTGGACGTCAAAGTTGATCCAAAACCCATGGAAAGCACTGCCGTGCAAGCTGTTCTTTTCTGCAGTCTGTGGAATGGTGTAATTTTGTGCATAACATTTAAATCAACTTTGTATAAGTGTTTTCAATTAAAATTTCATAAAATATCTTAATGTTGCCCCCAAACTATAGTGGAAACACATTATCAATACCTGTGGACGAAGTTTTCTGTACAACAGTTTCAATTGTGTTGTAATAGCATGTTTTGCTTGTTTTTCCTTGCTTTTCTTTTGCATTTTACAGTTTTTTAAAAAAAATTTTTGTTGTGTTGTGTTAAAAAGTAGTTTGTTTTGCAGTGTTCCATGGTGCTGCAATTACTTAGTGAGCATCATGTTTTTTTTCTGAATAACCTTTTCCTTGTATTGTAGTGATCTTTAACTATATTAACATTTAAGCGTACATAATATTGATGCTGTGTATGATTAGGGTGTCTACAAATCAATCAGGTTTCTGTGTTTAGAATCATTACATTTACTTTACCAAAAAATATGACAAGTCACTGGAGCATCATGGTTTTAGACAATTTCATCAGCCAAGATTGTGATGGGACGTTTCCACATGTTTAGTGATACAGATTCTCTATTCAGTTCTAATATGCTTGTTTTGATTCACGGTCCTGGGATTGATGATTACACTTCCTGCCTTATTAATTTTTTTTAATATTATATGATCTTAACTTGCAAAAGTTTGCGAACATTCCACCTCCTAAAATCTTTGTGCCGCAAAAATTGTGATCAGCTGCATAATTTGTGGAATTCTCTATCACAGTAAAATAGTACATACACTGCTGCATTTTTGACCTCAACAATGAAAGACAAAGTTATATTAACCAACTGTTTTTCGAATATATGTTGCTACATGTAATCCGCCATTTTACAAACAAAAACTCCTTACTAATTTTNTTTTAAATTAAAACTCCTTACTAATTTTGTCTTGAATAAGAGCTCACAGCAACATGTGCATGCATGCTATAAACTGTAGAACCTGGTCTAGAAGAAAGATCAGGGAAAATAGCTTTTGGTCTGGAAAATGGAAAAGTTGGGGAATTTTTGATGACTTATTTTGTAGACACCCTGATGTTAGTAAAGTCAATTAAACAAATTTTTTGGGAGTGCTGCATTTTACTTGTGTTAGTTTTCTGTTGGATGCAGCTGAAATTGTGACAGGCCTATATTAGTTGTGTGGAAAGTTTGTCTATTATAAAACTCAATAAAGAGCACCCTTAAACACCTTTCTTACCTTCCCCGACACCTCCCGCATAGAATAACGACAGCAGTTAAATAATGGAATAGGCCACCAGAAATAAAACTTAATATACTAATTAATTTTTTTTAAATCTGCGGTACAAGAAAAACAACTCAGTCTCCCGTTCATTATAGTATTATGTACATTTCCTACACCCCTTGCTGCGCTGTAAGCAATGATGTTATCTGTTTACAAAATCTGAACATCGCTGCAATGAGTGCTGTCATCTGAACTATACTCGCGCAGGATAGTGTAACACGTACACCTTGATCCAACTTCTCACAATCTAAACATTTTATTTCATTGTTAGTCTTAACATTCGGCAGCATTTACACTCTGCACAACCTTCCAATGCAACTAACTGCTGCGTACTACTGAAATACCGGCCATCAGTGTTGCCAACTCATATTTATTGAAAATCACTAACGACACTGCAAAAGTCGCTAGATTCCTATATACTCATTAGAGAAACATTAATTTTTTCACTAGTGGGAACTTAAAAAAGTTGCTAACTCCCTATTTAATAAAGAAACTAAGTTAAAATATTATTTTGCTAAAGTGTATTTAAAAATCACAATTTCTAGCAACAAAGTTGGCAACATTGCTGGCAATGGTTTGCTTCCCAGATTTGCCCTGACCTTGAACCTCCCCTTCTCTTCTAGAGTTTTTTACACTTCAAGAATATACAGTCCATATGAAGAAACATCGGAAAACTGTAAAGCACACTTATAATTGGAGGGGGAGACAAATAAATGTTGGCTAATGTGCAAATCAGTTACAGAGAATACCACACACACGTGCTGATGACATAACTCACAGTGATGTAGATGCATCCTCTACTAGAGCGTAACCATTTTGTATAAAGTGCTGCTTGGTCACCTTAGATTGTTCTTTCATAAAGTAAATACGTTGTTTGTTTATTTAAGTTTTCAGAAGCCAAAATGTATTTTTGAAACTAACGTGAAATGTAATGCTAGGATGTTTTCATATATAAAAAATGATGCCTGTCTGAAGGGTCTGGGTTCAAATCCCATCACCAACCACTAGGAATTTCTATTGGTGGATTTGGCTCACTTCCATTCTCTAAAAACTAATAGCTAACCATAGGAAGTAACATCCTGCCTAGTTGCTTAAGGCATGCTGCTGTTTCCATCACCGTACTATTGCATGGGTTTGATATAAGCCTCAGACGTATTGAATTTCAGGAAGTAAGTAGGACTCGAGACTTGTGGATGTGATTACATGTTTTAGTGTGCATTAAGCAAAGGAAAAGCAGGGAAAAAGTTGTGTGGTTCTACTGTGTTTTGTGGTGTATACNAGTTAATGTATGGATGTGATTACGCTAATTTTGGCACATGTTTTAGTGTGCATTAAGCAAAGGAAAAGCAGGGAAAAAGTTGTGTGGTTCTACTGTGTTTTGTGGTGTATACAATGACTCTTTCCGCTGGGTGAAACAGTCCATTGCCACTAAGAAGTTTTCGTGTGTACTGCTCAGCAGGTGTGATAAGCACGGTTGTCCCCGACTCACCACACAAGATCTTCATTGGTGGACTTCCTAATTACCTGAATGAGGACCAGGTGAGTATTTACTCCATCTTTTCTGCTCCTTTTCCATCCCACTTAATAATACTATCAATGCTCCTGGTCAAATTGCTCTTGTTGAGGGAGGAGTTGCATATTCTTTGTTCACTTTGTTTTGTTAAAGGAATGTTAGTGTGTGCTGAACAGCCACTACTGAGTTTGCTCAAAGTATAGCATATACTGTAGTTGGTTGTGATGCTCGGTGCACTATCATCTTAAATTTCAAGATTTTGCTGGAATCCAGCAAATGTGTTAGAAAAAGAGGAATTTAAAACAGACCTAATAAACTACACTCTCAGATAACTTGGTATTCATTTTGAAAATTTATCAAAAGGAAAATAGTATATTTTTTTAATAAGCCACACAAACTTCGTTGAATGCAGTTTTTATTCTATCAACCAAAAACAAAATTGTAAACAAATTCATGTCAAATTTTTTTTGTGGGAAGGGTGTAAGGTATTGCTTGAGTTTCACCTTCAGTAGGAATATAACTTGAATAATTCTTTAATTTTTTAAGAAGTCTATATTGAATGTATTAAACTACACCAACACCATAGTTCCCAATATTGTATTACAAAGGTTACTTTTGTCTTCAACTTATTGGCTTTTGCATTGGGTTATTTGTTAAAGCATTAGTTATATTTTTGACTTCAGACTATTAATTTTTAATTTTGCCATGCATTCATACAGCCTGATGGCAGGCACATGTCAACTTTATGAAAGTAAAGTAAAATTACAAACAGTTTAAAACTTTACAGTATACTGTCCTTCCTACAGAGCTATTTGGCATGTACTCTATGTTGCCAGGTTTACATGGTACGAATGAAGTTCAAGTTTTCTTATCATTGTTCCTCAGAAAAAATTTTGACCACAATATTAAAGTAAATTCTGCAACAGTGAAACTTTTGTTCTTACCATTGTCCATTGTTTGCTGAAGTATCAGTTGTCTGGCTTCTCAAAAAAGCTTAGCTAGACTGGCTGTTTACTGGTCTTTTTTCACTTACAATTTTATAAACCTCACAATAGTGTATTTTCCAGGAGCATTATAGTTTTCAAGTAACTGCGCTGTAAGGAAACATTTTTGTTCAAAATTTACTTTGATTGTATTTTGGTAATTTGGCATCTGTACTACTATTTTATTGCTCTAGGAAAATTGTGCAAAGTTGATAATTTTTTGAACTTTGTTGTTTTTTTCTTTTGTACTTAATAACAGTGAATGTGGAGATATAATTTTTTTTCTGTGTTTTGATTTATTTTTGATATAGTGTGTGTTACTTTGTGTTCTCAGCTCTGTATCCATGGTAATTGGTAGTACTAAAAGAAAATATCTAATGACACTTGGCATTAAATGTCCTGTGGAAACAAGCCACATGTTTTGGTGGACACGTTGTATTTTGATTGTATTTTTTTAAGCACCATGAATTGTGGAGTGCTGATGGCTGATGTGTGGCTATTACACAGTTTTGAATTTAGGGTGCTGATTTGACTGATGTGTTCACATTCAAAAAATCTAAGTGTTGTAAGCTTGCTTCTCAGCAGCAGCAAGTTTTGCTTAATGTGATTAAATTTAGATTAGGTTGGAACTGCTCAAGTCAAGTTGAATGAAGGCTTCAAGAGGAAAGATTCTCCCTGCACTCTAGACTTGAGACAGCAACAGCAGTCATGCATAAAATATTAGTAAAATTTACAAACTCCATGTTATTTGTATTTTCGAAACTGTAACAGTGTGTTTGGTGTTGAGGGCAGTCTGCCTTAGTGCCAGTAGAGCCTTAGTTGTATGGATTAAAAATGGGAGGAAAATAATGAATACCCAAAAGTCCACAGTTAGGTTTCTAGATATTCTGAAAGACTGTGCTTTGCTCATATATATATATATATAAGGCCTCTCACATAAGTACAGGGGGAAGGAGTGGGGGGATTGTTTCACAGCTCATCTTCACACTTTAATATGTTCTTCAAATCATTTTACTGTATTTATCCTTATCACCCACCGTCATGTAAGTAGCTCCCACATTTTAAATTAGCTCCCATGAAAAAAATATTTATTTCACATTCAGTTCTTAGATCTTGTGTTTCAGTGCGCAACTGCATTTGACAAGAAGTTACAAAACTAAATATAGCATGAACTATACATTATTTACTCAAAATAATTTTCCATCGATTTTTGAAAAATTGGCATCTTGGAAGTAGGAGTGTTTTGGTGTGTTATATTTGGGATTTAGGTTGTTTTACTACCCACCAATACGCACTGCTATCTGTTGGGTGGGTTACAGTCTCAACATTACACAAATAGTCCACGTATTAAACACAAAAGCCACTTATTTCATAGAGCAGCCAGAAAGCCACGCTCCCACCCCTCCTCACTCAATAAATAGGATCTTTGTTTCTGTCACGTGGCAGCTGACAACATTATCCCTTCCACTTTTCATATTGGTTTCTGAGAAAATACTTGTGGGTGGTACAATAGTCGATATGGTAAGTTTGGTTATGTTCGCAGATGACTTTGTATGTATGTGATGCTCTCTAAAGAAATTGCGTTATCACCACTTCAGTTATTACAAATCATTGTTATATTTTAGCTTTTTCCAGCCTCTGCTTGGGTCAGCTTGATAAAATGCCTCCATCGTCCTCTCTCTCTCTCTCTCCCCCTCCCCCCAATCTTCAACCACTAGCTCCTTTCAACTCTTATATGGACTTCCATGCAGCCTTTTTCCATTGTACTTTTTTTAACGTCCTGCTTTCACTTTAACGTAAGATTTTAAATTCCCACCCAAATGTCAAATATGTAAAAAATATTTTACTTTTACATATTAATTTTATGTTAACTTTCGGTACAACAAAGATTATTTTACCTCATGTCTTCCAAAATAGCACTAAGCATGAGCTCAGAGGTGAGCCGATATGATTTATGAGCCTTTTCTGATATTGCCGATACCAATACAGATACTGTCTTGACAATGAAAAATAACATCATTTCATGTTTCAAAAAATTAAAAAACTTTTATTTTTAAAACATTTAGTAAAAGAAAATTTTAATTGTCTGTTTTCATTGATTTAGTGATAGGTCAAACTATTACGATAAAAAAAAATCCAGGAACCACTTACTAGTTAGTAATTAAGCATATTTTTAAAACAAAAATAATCTAAATTGATGTAAAAAAATGTGTAAGATGTGATGCACATATGAATTATGCATATAATGTATTTGTAGTATTCAACCTACCTTTGTTTTCCTCAATACTAAATGGTAAACGGTCTGTGCAAATAATTTTTCCAATGTGACTATTTATTTTTACAGTGCAGGCATGTGATGAAGGATAAGGTTTACATTTTCCATTAATTCATACACGTTATAAAATTTCTGTTTAGACCTGTTTACATCAAGGCTAGATGAACATGTGGCCACACAATCGTTATCCGAAATTTGTGAAGTATCGTATTTTATCGCATATAAGTCGCGCATAATATTAAAAAAATTTTATTGAAAATTTGCGGTGCGACTTATAAGTGAGAAAAATTACTCCAGCCCCGCACTAACGTTTCATTTACTACGAATTCACAGCCCGCGGCTCGATTTCCAAACTCTTCAGCGAACAAAATCTCTTTCATTTTGAAACCTGCAGTGTAGGTACATCGCTTTTCCATCAAGAAACTCTCATTTCTTCACTGACACATCAAAACAACACTACGTGCTGCGCAGACACAATATAAGAGAAAGACGTGTAAGTCACGACTAACATTTGGTACTCGAGAACCAACGCTAATGTGCTGCTATCTCTTTGCTCCACAGAAAACTTTCGGAAATAATCGTCAGTTATTGAGCAAGAATCAATTCCTTTTGATTCTTTCAAAAAAAAAAATTTCTGTTAAGGATTGCGAAGGGAATTATGTTACGGAAATATTCAAATGCCTTTCTATATTTTGCACGTTTATGTAAAACTTACAGAGACAAACTGCAGAAATAATGGTTAGGTTTTTGCTTTTGACATAAATCGTTAGAAATACTTGAAATATATAAAAAGAAAGCTCGATAAAATTTTTGTTGTAAAAATATCACTCCAAATTAAATTACATGTTTTTAAGTTATTTCTTTTTTTGAATAAATTAATATATAAACTCCGGCAGTTAAGGCTGCATCTCGAGCGCTATAATAGAACATTCCAGACAAACTACATCCAACAATCTAGCGGCGCTTTGTGTCTGCGCTGTACGCTTGGCAACACTGCTTGCTTGCAAGGACAAAGCTGCCACACGACCTTCGCCAAGGTCGCGTGCATCAGCCACACGTGGTGCAGGTAGTGTTGTACAGGAAAAACAAAAACAACTATGAGCGCAACCTATAAACGATAAATATATATTTTTTTAAAACACTCTTTGAAAATAATGGTGCGACCTATATGCGCAGGTTACTTATATGCGATAAAATACGGTACTTGCAATTATGGTATGGTTATGCACGTATTATCTACCATAAAGTTGTGTTGAGAGTTGTACAACAGGCCTAGGAGGACACTGTTGTAATTTGAAGCTCTTCCACTTCAAAGGGTGCGTACACTCAAGGTGCCGTTTTATGTTTGTGGTACTATACGACCTTGATGATGTACCGCCTCTCGAAACCAAACATTTGTAAATATTGCAAACAATTTTGCATTCTTGTGTGTTGCTTAGGGTAAAACAATTCCACACTTAACTTTTCCTTCCAGCCATATTATTTGTTTTTTGCTGGCACACGTAAATAATTTCACCATGTTCGTTCCCTAACCTAACACCGTCGTATTACTACAGCAACAGCAAACAAACCAACGAAACAAACAAAAAAAAAAGACAAACTGTCGGATTGGCGCCGCTAGGTGGCAGTAATGTGCAGCATGTAACCAACATTACAAGATTACATAGTTTTTTTTATGCGTCACCGTGTTCGCGGTTGGACATGAAATTAGTAAGACAAAATATTATGGAGGTAATCATAAATAATAATTATTGTTAATATTGAATATGTGTTAACTAATTAAATGTTAAGTTCATGCGGCAAGCTTGCCTACAGCGATAAACGCAAATGGTGGCTACTATGGTTTTGTTGTATACATGTTTTGTAAACAATCGTGCAAAGCGTGCCTAATTTTGCTTTAGAAATAAACACAGCCAGTTAGGTACTTTAGTAAAAACCAATTTAAAAATAGTTATTATTTTAATAAAACCAAATAGTGTGCTAATCCACTCCAATTATGGCAAGATGAAAACATCATCATCTTAGATTCGTAGGGCAAAATATCTGTTATAATATCTGCTATTTAAACATGAATTGCAAACAATTCGATAATTACGATATCGGCCGGTTTTGATATATTTATACCGGTATCGACTCAGCCCTACATGATCTATATAATGGTATTGATTGTTTAACAATTTCTAACCTAATTCAGGTTTTGTTTACAAAATACGATACTTAAAAAAATCATGCTGATTGCAGTCGCCTTCAGTATATCGTTATGTATGCATTGCAAACAATTGATTCTTGCTGTCGACATGCAACACTGTCGATTCTCTTGTGTCTATCTAGATTAAAGGTTTTGGCATGCAGCACAAGACCATCTTGAATTTTTTCTTAAAAACTTGATTGTATAAATTGAAGGCTGTATAAGAAAATACTAAAAACTTTTGTTTTCATTTCATAACAGGTTTGCAATATCCTATGTTAAAATACGTAATTTTTTAGCAAAAAATCGTGTAGAATTATTTTGTCATAGTTATTAAACAATTATGTCTAGCCTGTCAGGTGTTACATTATTTTAACATTTATATAATTATTATTTTATAATTTGTCTCCTTACTACTTTTAGCGTAGAGATGCAGTAGGGTCGATTTTAGGGGGTGGGGGCTGAAATGTATCAGTACAATCGAAACAAGTGAATAGTATCAGATTTAACAAAGAAGAAATTTTTTCTAGTCGGGTAAGTTCGTGAGATTTTGAATTGTCTTTTCAAAAATTGCTGGGTTGTAAGGTTTTGTAATTACTTCGTATATTTTGATATAGTTTCTGGTTCTAATATTCCATTAGTGCAGACCTGGCAAGTTTGCCTACATGCAGTTTAAGTAGGTTAACATATAACTTAGAAGAAACTTATAGCATTTTCTGTCACTTGTAGTTTATTCATTTGGCAATCTTATTTTGCATACATACTAAGTAAGGATGAGTCAGTTATGGTTCTCGGTTCTGCCGGTTCTTAGCGTTGATACTGGAACCGAGAATGTGTGTCAAAATCTCGGTTCTGCTATGTGCAAAATAGTAAATGCACTGGGTCTACAAAGAAGCGCATAGGACGGGAAATTAATTTCTATTTTCTAGTAAGTAGAAGTTTCACCTTTTTAAACCTTGGTTAATATCACAACAGTCTACGAGCATAACAAAATGCTATTCTAACACATTTTTTGGATTTACACAACTGAAAAAAGTTTCCATGGATGTAGTATACTCTCTTGTGCAACGCACAAAATAAAATTCAGGATTTTGATGTGTGATTTTAACAAACCCGTTTTTAGTAAAACAGATTTTTTTTAATGCTATAAGATGCTATTTTTCATGATTAAAATGTTATAAATCATATTCCAAAATGCTAATTTTCCGGACATTTAATAATTGCATGTGGAAAGTGGTTTATTGGCCCTGGTGCACAATTACTTCAATTCAGCATATACTTACAGTTGCGTCTATCAGAAAAGAGCTTTCCAATCTAGTGTGCATATAGTTCTAAAATTATGTATACTTTATTTTCCTCCACACTCCAGTGTCACCTGAGGGTGGGAGCGGAAGTTGCCCCATCCCCCCCTCACTTTTTCCACATTGCTCATGTGAAGTGTCATTTCTTTTAAATTTTTGTGTTGGTTTTCCTTTGTTACTGTTTGATTGGCTCAAAAATCTTTGTTCCCAAGTTTGATTCTCACAGATAATTGGTGTGGTGTTTTAATGTTTACGGGTTACTTTTTTTAATGAATACAAGCAGAACTAACTGCCTGACTTTGCCCAGGTATAATAGAGAAACCTGTGATATCTTCTATGATATTCATTTAAATGCTATGGTGTACAGGACAAATTTGATTGTAACTATATCCTTAAGGTAACTAAGATATTTAATTGAATAAGGATTAATAATATGTCAGTCAAAACGGCTTCACAAGTGAACCATTAATTTTTGATCAAACTTTGAAAGACAATAATGGTTACTGTGGGTCATCCTTAAAAGATAAAAGTATGCTATGGCGGACTTTTCTGTAGACCTTTTTAAGAGCTACCATTCTTCAATACATTAATTTGATGCATCTCTTATGGTTTAGTCAGCGCAAGTCATGTAAGCACCCGAAAAACGGTTTTTTACGTCAAACGTAGACATTTCTCTACTATCCTTTAAGTATAAATGCATTATACACCAAAACCTTCCTCGAGAAATTCTCTAAATGATGTTGAAAACCGCATCAAAATCCAAGTAGTTTAGAAGTACTAAGCGAATACGCAGATAAGTGACTTTGTTTTATATGTACTATTTAGAGATTGTAATTCTTGCACCAAAGGGTAGATTATTCCCCAACCCCAGTTGTTTGCTTTCCTTTTACTTTTCATTTTTGTAATGTGACTAGCAGATTTTCACTTGTTAAATGTACTATTTTACCAGTTGGGTTTTTGACTTTTCCCTTTGATTATTATTTCTTGAAAATGCTATGTTTTTTCCAGGGGTGTTCTGATTTTATCACTTGAGCAGAATTATTTAAATACAAGTTGATCTCATTTTGGAATTATGGTTATTTTTGCACTTTTCATTGTAAATTAAAGTTGTTGCAATTAAATCTGTAAATTGGTTATCAAATAACTTTTCACTGTAATTGCTGGCTTGCTGTTTGCTGTCTCAAGGTAAAACAGGTAAGTGCTGTTCTAGTTAAGTGTGTATGTTTCATTTAGCCAGCATTTAGAGAAGAATAAAATGTCTACACCAGCCACACTCGCAACTCAGTCCAGTCCATCATGCGAGTTCCAGAAATGTTGGCGATTCTTCTTCTGCCTGTTGGGTTTTCTGCATTTGTTGCAATTATTTCCGTTGGTTCACAATTTTGTTGTTCTGATACCTTTGTTATTAGTAATAACTGTAGCTTCTTCTGGGAATGTTTGTCTCCAAATGGTATTTTACATGTGGTCCAGCATTGCAGAGTACATTTTTGCACTTTGCAGGCCAGTTCCAAAGTGAACACGTGAAGTTAACAGTTAGCGTGTACTTTTCCCCAATGCTTAAGATTCTTTGAAAGGGCGTAATTTTTGTACATTCTTTTTGCGTTAGGGTAGTGCTAAAACCAAGGCAAAGAAGGTATACTAGGCGACACCTGACACTATATATGTTAAATGTATAAATTATTAAGGCCTAAACTACGCTTCTGTAGAAGAGTTTAAAGAACAATGCCCCCTGCTGCACATTAATAGTTAGTGTGGGATCTAAATGCAGTCCAGGGCTACTGTGCAATATTTGCTTAAATTGTCTATCTGACTTGCTCGTAGAGGTGAGGAGAGAGCTAGTTGTTCAGTTTTGTTTGACTCTAGGTTGCAGCAATTCTCTGCCAGTTTTACATTCAGGCCCTAGACAAATTGTGAAGTCAGAATTGTCGGCATGCGTAAAGGCAGTTTTCATTACATTTCATACAGTTTCGCATTATTTCATGAATTTCGCATCTCACCATTTTTCGGGGTCCATAGTCATTGCTGTTCAGTTAGTTTCGTTTTAGACTTTTCGTGGGTTCTTGAAATTGTACTAAAGATTTTTCATTTTGACGTTTACCCTAATGTTGTAACTTTCCCCATCTTTGTAGTGTGTTAAATATTAATCATGTTTTTTACGAGACTACATTATATAGTTGCAATTGGCCTGATGTCGGAATTGTGATTCACCTGGCGTGTTTGTGGCAGCCACACCACTGCTTATGATCAGTGATTGAGAGGTCAGAGAGATATGAGTTAAGACACTCACATGGGAGCAGGAAGCATGCCTTCACCTCCTCACAAATCTACTGTCAATGGTCTGTGGCCAACACTGGAATTCCTCCTCAAGTTGAGTGTATGAACCCTGGTTTGAAAGACTACTGATTTGTAATGGTGGATTTTGACGTTGCTACCCTCACATTTCATCAAAGAGTTTTTTATTGTTCGGGTGACAATGCAATAAAATTGCAGATACAGCCATGGCCATGCTTTCTGATATTTAAACACAAGCTCTTAGCCACGCAGGCCTTATCATGCCACGACAGCCCAATCTGTGAGGGAAAGATTTAATGTCTTTCCAGGTCTGCCCAGCTCGCGCCTGTGTTGACCAGATCCAAAGCTTTAATCTACTCACATGCACATGGCTACTCTCTTCCACAAGTACTGAGGCCCTTGTACATAGCACTAAGCGTATGGTTCGGCCAGGGTACCACGAGAGCAATAATGCAGTTCAATACCTGACCATTTACAGAAAGGGAATCCTTCCTGTTTTCATCTGCCATAAAGAATAAACCATTACCACCAGTTTGGGTGATGCTGCAGCATATTTTGAGAACCAAACTCTGTTGTGCTTTCTGGGATCGTATACTGCTGACATGTGGCCCTCCGTTTTGACCACTGCCACTTCACATGATGGCCTTCACAGTGGCAGTTGGATAGCATAGTAGTCCATTTTGGCAAGCCATCTGGCTGAGAGGATCCTGTATTGTACTGGTAGTCGGGTGTGAAGGTTCTTGCAGACCAGCCCAAAAATTTGTGCGTACTGGCAAGTGGAGATCTTGTGGCCTTGCTCCTAGGGGGCTGTGATAATCCGATTGTGTGCTGATCCATGGAAACATCATCTATTAGGAACTTGCATTTATCCACAATTGATTGGAGTCTGGAAAAGCTGATGCTCCTGCCATGGCTCTGAAGTCCCTCCCTACCCTATGGTTCTGCTTCAGGGACTTGCTTCAAAGGTGTCGGACAGCAAAGTCTAATGGGAATTTCTATTGCATCCATTTACCAGAATGACAGTAGTTGCCTACTGTTCAGCTGCCAGTCTTCACTCGTATTTGGGGCCGCGGTGGTGTAATGGTTAGACTACTTGCATTCCACCTTAGCGAACTGGGTTCAATTCTCGGTGAGGCTGATCCAAATTTTTGCATGCAAGAATCATGCTGGACGATGTCGCTGGTTGGCTGGTTTTCTCTGGGATCTCCTTTTTCTAGCGCTGCTCCATACTTGCATTGCTTCACCCTCATCAGCTCTCAAGACCTCTCTGTTAAGAGCCGCCCAAATCTCGTAACTTACTCGCCCTTAAACCAGTGAAGGTGTATTATTTGGAGGATGGGTCTCCACTTGCAGAGATTTACCGGTACTCTTATTTAGCCTTCCACTGGCATACATCCTTAAATATTCTTGGAGGGGGTAGGACACAAAGTATGGCTAGCTCTAGGAGCAGGTGGTTCTTAACACAAACTGTCATAATTTGATTTACATTCCCGGTGTGGGTTTGTATCCTTATTCACTATGGATACGTTGATGGTTGAGCACTATTTTACCCAGCAGGGGGTATTTTCTATCCTACTAGAAGACCGCTTATTAATTTTTTTAAAATTGATACAAGTATACTGAATAAACATATCCTGGAAGGGCATATACAACACAATTTGTCGCCAAATAATGTGTAATCACAAGTCAGAGCCGTACAACTTAACAGCTAAAGCAGTTTAAATTTTATGAAAAAATCAGAGGATGTGATTTTGAATTATTTATTATTAAACATCGTAGTGAAGTAAAGCACTGTGACCATATTTATTCGCGTCTGTATCAAAAATAACTTTTGTAGGTGAACAATTACTAACCTCTTCAAAAGACTGATTTCTGGCAAATAAAACTGCCTGGTATGTACAACCGTCGAAGGTATTACAAATGATCCTGACTTGCTGGGATGGTACTAATATTTCCATACTTGCTGTTCAGATCACATAGTGAAGAGGAAGGAGTTCACATGGCATTGCTGACCTTAATTTTAGGAGGCAGCTGTGAAGCACTTGAGCTAGATAATACATGGCTAGATGCATGAAAACACCTTCAGCGAGACATCATCACTATTAATGCAGTGTGGATAGCATGCAGTTAACACACATCAAGTGTGCTATACTTTGTGGTTTGGATAACTATGTAGGAATCACTCACACTTTTTGATGTCCATTTTAAAGATATTTTAAATTTTCCCCATCTTGTGATTGAAGGAAGGGTGGAAGATTTCTGGTAACACATTCTGCTTATAAAATTCTTACTTTTGGGGATGGGGGGGGGGTGATTGGTTATGTTAATGAGTATCATCAAATGAGAGTGGGGAATAGGATTGAGCCACAAGTGGTCAAAATATTCATCAATTATTAATTCTTGAAATCAGTGGACATACTTAAACAAAACTAATTTTTTATCTACCAAATTTTTGTTTGTTCCATAATGTCTTTTTTTCTAACACCTTTCTGAACACACGGCATGATGATCAACTGCTAAGAAATTCCTAATATTGGGTTTCTTGAGTTTGTGGTCATCTATTTTGCATCTTTTTCTGTTGCTGTTTCAAGGAGTGTTATTATTTTTCCACGTGAATTGGGGTTGTGATCTTCAGTAGTTATTCTCAAAAGTAGTGCCGCCGTTCTTAATTTCAGCTTTCCATCTGGTGCCAAGTAGCGTGCATCATAGTCGAGGCTCTTTTTCAGGTTTATTTAGGTGATGAGAAAGTGATGGCAGCCGAGCCCTGAAAACTTGTTGCACACATCAGCAACTGATGTGGATTTTTCAGGTTTCGTGATGTGATTTTTTCCATTATTCAGGAACTGTTATGTTGTATTTCAGGTTAAACTTACCTGGATGCTACATGTAATTAAAACATTACAGGTCTCGAAGAAAATGACTGTTTTTCAGGTTTTGCAAATTAATTATACAGCAGAAAATACATTAGTGTTATTTTGTAACATTTGTTACTTTTGATAGGAAGCAATAATCTCTTTCAGTGGCATTGTCTGAAGTATGTTACAAGTTACAATAGTCATGCTGTTATAAGTTGTGTCTTGCAGCATGAAACCGGTTTCTGGACCAGCGAGCTAAGTTAATTTTTTTTGCGTCAAATTATCATTTTGTATGCTGTTGAAACACGTTCTCATCAATGCCTCTGCTTTCTCCCCCATTTTGTCGTAGCTAAGGTTTCGCAATCGCGGGTAGTATGACTCATCCTTTGCTTGTCGATACGATAATATCAGAGGCCTGAACACACGCACGCACAGTTGTGGTGGATCTCAGGAGGCAAGTGTGGACACTTTTTTTTTATTTATTTGTGCAGTTATTTGAGTTTCCAGTACAGTTCTTTTACAGCAGTGTTCGTGCTATGGTACGTATTAAAGCATTTAGTTTTAACGTAAAAGCTGCAGTGCCAAATTAATAGTTTCAAATTTTAGAATTGTAAGGAAAATAATGAAAAGAATTTAGCGCTGCCTTGGTGGGCAATTTTTGTTTTTGCCAAGTAATGAATTTAATTAATGTTAGGTTTGCTGTTAAAGAAGCTTCGGGATTTAAATTTCATTGATATTAGTAATACCATTCAGAGTGTTTGTTTATATCCTTATCACATTGTTTGCAAGATGTTATTTTCAAACTGTCAATATAAACAATTACAAGAGTATTTTGAGTAAGTTGTTGTATAGATACCATATATTATGTTGCGCTTAGTTTATAGTGCCACATTTATGATGTGCATAAATAAAATCTCGCAAGGTTAAATTTTTGTAAAATTATATTTGGTATCAGTAAAACTTGTAATACAAGTGTGAACAACTGCATTTTAACTAGGGCAGTGTTTTATGACACAAATTACCTTGCTGACATTCATTGTTTGCGGTAGCCTAAACTTGTGAAGTAATTTGAAGTGAGCTAGAATGAGGCACTGCTGGTTTTTTTCATTAGTAACTAAAGGTATTTTTTAGCTGGAACATGCAGCAGAGTCATCTTTGGTAGGTACTTGTGCAGTTTTCTATATTTAGTTATTATTTATTGGTTTTGTCAATTACTTAACTGTGTGTACCCCACCCAATTAATGTTATAAACACATCTAATTTGATCTAAAATACAAATTCACTGCGTGATAAAAATTTCTTTGTTTACTAATTAAGAGTGCATAATAGCAGATCACAAGTAGTCAACTCTTGTTTCTACAATCCCAGGAATCTCTCTTTCAAAATAACTTTTTTTTTTGGAATCTTGAAAAAAATTAGATTAAAAAGGTTTTCTGAAGAGTCTCTGTATTGAACCCAGATGGATTGAAAAATTGTATCCATGGANATTCAAAATAACTTTTTTTTTTGGAATCTTGAAAAAAAAAATTAGATTAAAAAGGTTTTCTGAAGAGTCTCTGTATTGAACCCAGATGGATTGAAAAATTGTATCCATGGAATATATTCTCTGGTCTCATTGTTGTTTTATCTGCATTTGAAGTGTACATGTATTGGAATTTTTTGTCATTCCCCTTTATAAATGATGGATGGAGAATCCACTGTAACGCCTCTTTTTCCTGGGAGCCATGAAAGTTGTATAAGCGAGAGTTGTCTGGTATTTTCTACACTGTCTAAATTAAAATTCCGTTTTAGTCAATTGCCTAAGTAGTTACATGCTTTTCATGGTAAAGTGAGCATTTTGAGACCCTGGTTATGTTTGCCTTTCAGCCATATTTAATCCTTTAACCACCTTTTTAAATAAATATTGCTATGCAATTAAACACACTGTACATTCCACAACATTCGGAAGTTAACGTCTGAAAGCTACAATACAATATATTTTTTGACTATTCCAAATGAGAGGTCTTTGCTCACTTTATCGTGAATAGCCTATAACCATTTGTAACCTAAGCTAATTAATACCATTATCAGTTATGATTTAAGTAGTCTGTGATTTTTATGTTGGCAAATTAGAAGTGTAGATAATGTTAAGTTTATTGTAACATGCAGTTAACTTTGAACTAAGCCAACGCATACATTAATAGGGTTTTTTAAAATATTTTTTTAAGTAAGTGCTTCCTGTTTACATTCGTTAGTAAGTGAAACTCAGATGACGAAGTTTCAAAAAATACCATGGGTAGTATACATTTCTTTTATGCTAATTCAACACTATAATGAAACCTAGTGCCAGTTGTAAAGCATAGTGTGTAAAAATTCTGCACCTTTGTGCACTAATTTACTTGTAATTTAGATATACTTTTTATTACAAAGTATTTGCTATGAATTGCTGTACTTGCTTATTAGGTTCTTGTGAAATTATTAGGAACGTTTGATTTCTTTGAAATTAAGTGCAATTGTTTAAATATTTGTAATATATATTCTGAATTTTTTTTAGTGAAATGAAAGAACAAGCTAATGAAAGATTTCTGTCTTATCTTTATGCACAGTTAACCAGAAAAATGATTGATTTTCGGGGGGGGAGGTTTCATTGATTTATAGTAATATGCTGAGTTTTGTAGGTTCACAAACTTTTAGCTGAATGGATTAAAAAATAGTATACCTTTGACGGGCTTCGCGCGGGGTACCTCCTGGCTCTGCTTCAGTTGGGGTTGCCCCCTGCTGGAATTCAGTGCTCAGGCTCGAGGTGAAGGTGGAGCAGGAAAATATGTGGGAATGCTGCGGTCACCTGGTCTTCTGCTCTTCCTTGGTGGGCTGACGTCTATGGAAGTATGAGTTATAGTCACCCTAGCAATGAGTACTCTGATGTTGTTATAAGACAGGTTTATTCTGAGAGGAATAACATGGTGGCCTGTACTAACTCCTAATTTACCAAGAAGTGAAAATGGAAATTGACCTATGCAAACCAGGTGAAGGGGACCTAGCTGTGAACTAACAAAGCAGATGTGGCTAGGTAGCCATCATACTGGCTTACCCTAACTAACTCGATGCTTGTTGTCCAGAAGAGAGTCAGGTACCAATACCAGAAGGGTAGTGGGTGTAGAAAAGGCACATTGTCTTCTGGGGTTTCTGAAGAAGGTCTTTAAGAGCGTCTGGTAAGTCGTGGAGACGGTGTTAGTAGAGAGCTTCTGCACCGGAAGTGGTGGAGCGAGCTGCTGAGAATGAACTGCCTTTCTGAAGCTGTGTACGGGCATATATTCCACCTTCCCACTGGCTCTTAGTGGTGCGCGGGTGGCGGGGTGAGCTGCTCCTCCCATGGACGGAGCTGCGCTCGCTAGTGCCATCTCTCGGTCAGTGACGAAAGCAGACGTCTCTGTCTTGCAGTGTTGCATCTGAGGTGTGAGCTTAGGCGCTTAGCTGGCATGCTTGACTGACTTCTTTCACGTAGGGACGGAAGGGAGGGGGGGTGCAGTGACGTCCACATGCTCGTAGGCTCTTGTAGCAAGTCGTTCATGTTTCTAATCCCGCCTGGAGTGATGTGAATGACACATGAATATGATATATACGTGTGTATATAAAGTATGAATCAGTAGTCAACCTTGAAAAAATTTGTCTTTTCAAGACAGTGTGAATTTTAAGATTGTTGCTTAAATCTCCTAATGTACTTGAAGTGTATAATCTCACTGTGATTAGCACCAATGAATTTGTATTACTGCATGGAATTGACCAAGCTCAATTTACTGCAATATAACAAAAAATGTTACACCCAATGAAACCTTTATTTATGCTGATATGTTGTATATTATATGCTGCCAAAATTTCTATTAATTTATATGTGATAACATGGTGTCATATTTTTGTTGCTTTTATATAACTTAAAATAAAGTTTCTTGTGAAGGTTTACTCATTAATGTTGGTACCATTCACATTGTTTTTAACATAATTGTTTGGGCAACACACAGTTGTTAATTGTTGTCTTGTTAATAGTTATAAAAGAATTTAGTGAATGATAATTGTTGACCCTTGTTAGTGAAATGTGTGTTACTCACAAACAGGACATTCATTGTGATTAAAAAAATTTGAATGTAATTTTTTAGTAAAAATATTTTGCAAATAGGGGGACCATAATACAGCAAAGTTTTTCTGTTGGTTGTTCATTTCACATCAAAAATTTTGAAAGATCTGTTAAAAAAAAATTACGGAGAGTAATTCTTTCAAATGTGCAGTACATTTTTATATGGGTGATATTCTTGGAGTTTTCCCTATCAGCTGGTGATTCTTCAGTTGATTTGGCAGTCCTTGAAATATAGTAAGCTGTTATATCACAGTTAGGTACTCTCACTTAGTTTTTCCTTAACTAAAAATCAGGGCTTTGGCATAATCCGAATCCATAGTTGATTCCTCTGAAAGCCCCTTGAAACTCAAACCAAGATCCAAATTCAGTTTAAGGCTGCGCTTCATCCCTGATGGCTTCCATTGTGGGATAGGTATTTACATGTAAAATGAAATATTTCGCTGCTTCTGTATCTTTTGCAATATTGGTTTCAAACAAAAATTGTTTTGCAGATTTTGTAAAGTACTCTTCAGCGACAGCACCAAAATTCTTATATAATGTTTACAAGGTTATGATATAAAGAATTTAAACATTTAAAAATCACAGGTTTCAGGCTATCAGTAAAATTTTGTGAAAAGCTATGTATTTTTCATAATAATAAAATATTTCACGAATAAAAGTGGTGTCTTACCATAATACATAGCAAGAATGGGTAGTTTACAGTTAGTGCATGCAATGAGGTTATTTATAAATTAACCATGGGACAGAGTTCACCTGGATGAAAATATATCACATTAACATACATATTAATTGCCTTAAAAATGATTCTATTGCAAAATGATTTTTGGATATAATTAACATGTATGTTCTACTGAAGTCAGGCACAAAAAACAAAATTGCAAGCCATCCTAAGAAAATCTTGGGCGATTACAGACTGAATCAAATTATTAGAAAGCAGAATTGCTGCATATAAAAATATGTTACTTAAAACACTCGTGGTTTGTTTATTTGTATTTTACACATGAAAAAGTAGTTTCATGGGGGCATAGTTTCCGAAGCGTGCCGGAGCGCATTGTCCCACAGATGGCGGCACAGTCACCTTTTCCACTGCTATATCCCCAAAGTTTTGATCACTTATTTTTAAAAGTAAATTTTTTGTCTTGTGCTCTCTCTGACTCTGGTTTGATATACAGTATGGTTCTAAACTCATGGGACAAACATTGAGGGGTGGTAGAGCTCACTAAAACAAGCAATTATTGTATAGGAATATATGGGCGGGAGTGATGCTTTGAGGCACAAACACAAAAATAACACATGAAATGCCACACGTTGTTTATTTACAACGTTGCCGCTAAATGCCTTTTTACAGCAATGTTTATAATAATTGCTCAAAATTGCTACCACCGACAGTAATGCAAGCTTGGTAGTGTCAGTAGAGTGATTGGCGAACAGAGTCAAATACGCCAGATATTTCACGCACGTCACCATTGTCAGCCAATCATGCCATATGTAGAGGTTGCCAAGCATGTGCAACTGTTGGTGGATGCATTTCCAGCAACTGTTTAACATTTTCTGTGCTTAATGGCTCATTAAGTATGCTGGTAGTGAACATTTTGTTTCCGTTAATGTGTTATGTTTTTTTGTTTGTGCCTCAACGCGTCACTTCCGCCCATATATATTTCTATATGTACAATAATTGTTTGTTTTAGTGAGCTCTACCACCCCTCAACGTTTGTCCCATGATTTTAGAATCATCCTGTGTATTGCTTCTAAATATATGAAAAATATTTTGCAACAGATCTGCAGCCACTTGAATTATTATGAAGAATGCATGTGGCTATGTTAACATTAGCTACAGCGTACGAAGATGAGAGAAACTATGTGAAATAATCACTCATTGTTTTAAGTTTCATTTAGTAATAAAATCCATGAACATTTTGTTTCAACAACTCCTGGCTGCCTAATATTTCTCCAATGCATGTTGTGCAAATGCAGAGAAGTTAGAAATAGCCAACAGAAATTCTTTTTTAATTGTTCATAGATCAGTTGTTGCAAGATTTTGTGTATAAGATTTGTTGGTTAGTTTCATTTGTGACATGTTGCCACATACATGCTATTAAGAAGTGGAATTCGTAGATGAGAAAACATCACACTTGCGTAGTTGATTTAAACATTAAATGAAATTGTGTGGCAATGTTTATATTGACAGGTCTTAGCATACACAATTGGAAGAATGAGAAACTGCTAAGGGCTTTCGAAATTGCTAACATACTGTGAAACAGTCTGCGTGTGGTGCGGCAATGTGGCTCTCTTTCCACTCGTGGGTGTTCAATCAACCATTCACAAAATCAAGTCAAAAATGTTGCCAAATAGGAGTTAAAAACTTAATACGTGAACACAGTAATAAAACACATGGAAATCCAAGTCATAACACAAGCAAAGTGAGAGCACGTTGGCAGGACACACTCATGATGGCGGTTGTGTGTTGAAACATTTGGCCGCCTGAGTGGTGGAGAATGGGGAGGCAGACTTGCCAGCATTGGCGGCCTAAGGCCAGGTCCAGCCCAGCGAAACACAATATGCAGCTTCCTAAAAAGTGTAACAAATTAGTATTTCAACCCATTTCCCTTCAATGTTTTATGTATTCACCCATATTTTTTACAGTTTCTTAAAGACGAGTCTTAGAAAAGACAGATGCTATAATAAGGTTGTTATAGAGAGAATTCTTCTGTAGCCATTTGGTGTCTTATCACAAGTGGAGGTACTGGTGCAGTGGAGTGTCTTTACCATATTAAAGTAGTTATAATTTGGGTTTCTTTTTTGGAATATAGGACAGTTAATGTTACTTACTTTCACCTTTGAGAAGTGGTTAGTCGTGGTTAGTCGGTCTGGCTTACCTTTGTACTGTTGAAGGTTGTGGCAAACCACTACACCGTTGTGTGTTGTTCCTACCTCCCCATAAAGTGTCAAGTTCATCTTTGAAGCTAATACCACAGGTTCACAAACTCTTTATGTATATCTGCATACAAATTTATTGTTTGTTTACACAAAATTAAGTTGTATAAATGTTTTTGTAATTTAGTTTGCTGGCACAAAATGTATCTTGGAATATTTTCTTAGGCAGATTTTTTGACATGTGAAAAGAATTTCCTGTTTGTGAGAGAATTATGTCTATGGTTATTATGTGATATTATAATATTCATATTAGGCTCCATTAAACTGCATAAAATAAGCTGTTCTAAAATGCTACGGTTTATTTATATACTGAATTATTTTAGTTGGTTGTGACATTAAATTATTCTCTATCTTGGTATTTTTGATATCTGTAAAAAATAGTTTTGAGTTTGGTGAAATTTTTCTGGGTGTTAATTGAGAAATTGGAAGTTTCAAAATCAGTTTAAAGTGCAGTTTAGTGTAGTTTACTGCAGGAGCTGACTTGTTTGATCATGTGTTGTGTTCAATTCTCATTTGCGAAGAGTTCTGAGTTTTTATTTTTCATAATGCAATGCTTAGTTTTTCTGACATGCAATTAAAGTTAAATTAATCATTTGAAATTTGCAAATTTTAGGGTTTGTTGCGATAGTAAAGTTTTTATTGTTTGAAATAGTGCAGTGAAATATGTCCCTAGACATAATACATTTATCTTTAGTTGTAAGGTTTATTTCTGTTACTACTTATTAGCTAGTTCTTTACATCGCAGGTGAAGGAGTTACTAATGTCATTTGGCCAACTGAGGGCGTTCAACCTGGTCAAGGATTCAGCTACTGGTCTCAGCAAGGGCTACGCATTCTGCGAGTATGCTGACGTCACAATGACAGATCAGGTAATTACGTCATGTTGTTAACTTTATATAACTTAATTTTATTGTTATTATACTCTGCCAGTCTTGCATTCTCATAAAAATTTCTTGCATGTTGGTCAGAATGACCCCCCCCCCCCCCNCAGCAGTCTTAAATTGTTTTTTTTTTATTCTGTGGGGACAGATTTCTTTGCACTTGTTCAATTCCTGTAATGCTGAAAATATCAGAATAAAACTGTTGCTACAGCTTATGAGAAATATTTGTTTAAATGTTTTAGACTTTCAGATATGAATATATTGAATGGGAATGGTTGATGACCAATGTTGTGTTTGCAATGTTTTGCCAGGCGATAGCTGGCTTAAATGGAATGCAGCTGGGCGACAAGAAGCTGATAGTGCAGCGAGCGAGTGTTGGGGCAAAGAATGCCCAGATCGGACAACAGGCACCAGTACAGATCCAGGTCCCAGGCATGACCATGGTTGGAGCGGCCGGGCCTGCCACAGAGGCAAGTACTAGTCTACAGTGGTTGTCAAGGTGGTGATGCATAGTTAGCTATCTATCTTTATGTACCTTTTTTTCCCCAAGAAAATCTAGTTTATTTGCTTTGTCATTATTAAAAATGCAAAAGGTTTAGTGCCTTTTCCTTACATGGGATGTAAGGAATGATCACTGAAACATGGTGACCAGTATGCATGCAGTAGTTTATTTTCAACAACTTATATTAAGTGCAATAGGACACTGTTATAACAATTTTTGGTTGGAGTGTTGAAAACAACATTATGTTTATGAAAATTTTATATGCAAGAATTACATTATGCCTCTAGAGGTAAATATTAGTGATGGGTCGAGTCTCGAAAACTCTAGTCGTTGAACTAACAGGTATTGGTATTGACTCTTCATTCTGGTCTAGTTTTTCCCCAGCAGGCATTGAGCTACTGAACCTGCAAGTTGTCTCTGTGTTTTTTGGTTATAAACAAACAAATATTCACACCTAACAATCACTTTTCACGTCTCGCTAATCAGTTTTACTTTGCTAAACCATTAAAGTTGCATGGTAAAGATAACTGCTACTTGCATTGATGTTGGTGATTTTCGGCAGCGATAAAAGCCCTGCCACTTCCTCTCTTACTCTCTCTCGCCTCAGCCACAGGTGACAGGTAGTCTCAGCATGACACAAATACATACAAGTATTTAAAAATGAAAAGTCTCTTTTATTTCATGGTACGTCACACCTTCAGCAGAAATATGTGTAGATATGATACACACATGCAAACAGACCAGTCCGAGTGATACCCTCCCACTTCACTCCCGTAACTGTTATTTTATTTTTCAATTGGCATCAAGTGGCTGACGTTACTGTTCTTTTTGGTATTTTTTATACAGAACATAGTGTAGTCATTCACTCGGCAGCAGGATGGAAAAGTCAGCGCTGTGAATCTTTTAACCAAGCAAAGGATTATTCTTATTGGTAGAGACTAGTTCCAAACTTTTTTCTTGGTAAACCATGACTATAAGAGGAGGAAGTTATAGTCCATTCATGGTTACTTCCAATTTTTCTGAAGCCCTGATAAAGTTCTATTTTCAGGATATTCTTCCGCCTCATGCAAACAAGGGTTAACCCAGTCAGGAAAATTAGGCTACATCAAAGGGACAATGCATACCTCATTTGTGCACACTCAGTGTAATAATATTTTGCATAAGAACTATTTCTTACTGGTCATTATCAATCGTCTATTTTCTGAGTTTTTATTTATATTAATTATAAATGAAATATAACTTATGGTTAATATATGTGAAAATTCAGTTTAACCAAAAGTTAAAATGCTTGTGATATGAAATATTTAGGAAATAACAAATAATGCCATACAGGCCGTGATTTTTCAAAGGTTTGATTTAAGTGTGTGAAGAATTTGCAAATAAGCTAAATAAGGCGCAGGTATTATACTTGTGTACATATGTACACAGTTAAATCATTGTGCAAACTCTATTTTAACCAAAAAAAAATTTGTACTGAACTTGGCTTGACCTTAATTTCATACACCTTGACTCGACTCGAAGCTGTAAAAATCAAACTCGCCCATCACTAGTAAATACCAAACAAAATAAAAGAAAACTTTCAGATTTTAATTTAGGTTTTCTGGTTCTTGTAACGATGTATGAATAATATGCCATGTGCCACAAAACCATTTTTTAGCTAGTTACACCAACTTTGTTTAAACAGTGTCACTGTTATAATTTTGGCCTTGTACTGAACAATTATTGATGTAACATGCAGGAAGTGATAAAAATAACTGTTACACTAAGCAGGAAATGAGAGCATCAAACTTAATGGGATAATGGTGGGGCAGTGAAATATAAAATGAGTGTAATATGCAGGAATGTTTTGACAGGGTTGTACTATACTATAAACTAATCTAGTAGCATTATTGTCAAATTAAAATTCATCTGACTTAGAATTTGAGAGCTACCATCTTTCCATGTGTAGGTGGTCTGGTGGTCTCAGTATTCTTAAGGACACACACTGCAACGCAGAGCTGTTAAGTGCTTTGTGGAGTCTGGCCTCTAACAAGGTCTCTGCAGTCACGGTGCCGCTCAAACACGTTTCTGACTATCTAAGATTGCAGAAATTTTATGCAGATTATCGTTTAGAATACCCCAATGATTTATGTTATAGTTAGTTGGAAATATTTGAAAAATCCAATAAATTCTGCAAATGTGTAAAAAAATTATATATGAATTAATTGTATTTTGACTAATTAAATAGTAATTAAATTTACTTGTGTATTTAACTATTACTGTAACTTCTAAGATAAAGTGATTCCAGCCGTATAATTTATGTACACACCTCAAAAAAAGTTCTGCGCTGCCAGGATTTCTAAGTTACTAGGTTGCTCATGTCCCAAGATAAATTATGCGATGAAATCCACACTGTCTGTGCAGAATACCATGCCAGATGTGACAAATGCCCTTTTTTTAATGCACTAAGTGTCTCAGTGAACATAATTCATGTGCAGCAATTACAAGTGGTGCAAAACGTTTTTTTGGGGTGTGTAGAATGTTCAGTACAAAATACTGTGTAGATTACGTATGTCATGTCATTAAATTGGTGTGGTTATTTCGACATGTCATGTTTTATTTAATGTGTGTTGTATTAAAGGTGTTGTGCCTCCTGAACATGGTCACACCCGATGAGTTGCGAGATGAAGAGGAGTACGAGGACATTCTGGAAGATATCAAGGAAGAGTGCAACAAGTATGGGGTGGTGCGCTCTGTGGAGATTCCACGACCCATTGAGGGTGTAGATGTACCTGGATGTGGGAAGGTTAGTATTGCATTGACTATCTACTCATTCTCATTTTGATGTTCCCATTATAAAAGCTTTCTCTACTAGCTTAATTTTCTTATATACATTTAAACTATCTATTCCAAGACCTTTCATGGTTCTCAGGAAAGGGGTTGTTATTGGAAAAACCTTTTCAGTTAAATTTTTTAATGGTTCCCTAAAAAGGTTTGTTATTTTGAGGTCGTTATTCTGGGGTTGTTTGAAATGACAGTTGACTGTTCATAGTTAACAACTTTGTGCCAATGTGAAAAATTATACAGTGGAAAATCTATCCATCGAATTTCAGGGGACTGGCATAAAAATTCTATAGATATCAACCAAAAAAACACAACCTCATTAAACTTTGTGCTGAACACATTGATAGGCATATGTTTGGTATTTGTCAAGTAGAAAACAATGCAAATGGGAATATTAAAGAAAACATTCATAATACAGTAGAACTCTGTTATAAAGTTCTCAAGGGAACCAAGAAGTGTTTACCTTATATGTAAAAAAACACAATCAACTATAATTTTTTTCTATCCATACTCAAACTTAATAATAACTGTATTTAAACACCGGTTTTGAAACCACGTGCACAGAAATAGCTGCCGACGAAGCGGAAGTATTATCCATAGAGCAATTAACAACAGTCGCAGTTACTAGCTAAGAAATAAAAATTTCTTGAAAACAGTGGAACCGTGTTATAACGATAGCCGACAATGGCAAAATAAATTATCGCTACAGCGAGTTATCGTTACAACAAAATTTATGGTGCCCCGTAATTTTTTTTATTGTATTTGCGCTTGTAGATTCTGTGTTTATGGAATGCCGTAAACTATGCGTATGCAGTGACAGAAACACTGTCTTACAGCGGCATTATGTAACGAACAGGCGACGCGCGTGACGTTGCTATTCTTCCCCTCCCCCAAATTTTTGGGTTTGCGGGGGGGGCGTTAGTTGCCTCCTAATCAGCGTGCAACTTCACTCCTACTGTCTCTCTTTCACCTACCATACCATATGTTTTGCCCCCCTCCACGTCACCCTCTTGCAACCCATCACACCTCAAAGCAGAGCTTCCACATGTTTACGTTTCCCCTCCACTCCTTTTCATGTTGCAGATCGATAAATTCCTCCAAACTTTCTTTGTTTCCTGGCAAGGCAGAGAATAGTCAACCTCTTAGGGTAAGAAGGGAAGAGGCGACACGTTTTTTTTTTAGGGCTGACGTTCCAGCATGGCAAAAAAAAAACCAGCAAGTCACTGCGTAAAAAGAAAAAGGAAGCCAGCTTCAGTTGTTGATGCTCTTTTAACGACCGTAGAGTACCGTTATCTTACAGCAAGCCACAATGGCTTTTAGCACAGCGAGTTATTTAATTAAAGTATTTTCCAAACCTATCACAATCGCCACACATTAATGTAAAAATTGCACAAGAATTTGGTATTCCGCAATCGTCTTTATCTACAATTTTAAAAAATCGTAGCAAAGTTGAACTTGCTCGTGACAATGCCTCTGCACACTCAGCAAGAAAATGACTGCGTGGACCTAAACATGAGTATATAGAAACTTTCTGCTTCAGTGGTATCACAAAATGCGTGCAAGAAACATTCCTATTTCTGGTCCTCTAATCCAGCAAAAGGCAGATTAACTGGCTTTGAGGTTAAGGATTCTTGATTTCAAATTTAGCAATGGTTGGTTGCAGCGGTATAAAGAACGAAACAACCTTATTGCAAAAGTTGTGTGTGGCAAGTCGGCAGCCGTCGACGTGGATAAGACTCAGGATTGGCTAAAGTCTGTGCAGCCAATACTTAATCAGTTCACTCCAGATAATATTTTCAACATGGACGAAACTGGAGTTTTTTACAACCTGCTGCCAAATAAAACATTGGCTGTAAAAGATAAGTGCCATGGAGGTAAATGCAGCAAGGAACGTGTTACTGCATTACTGTGCTCTAACCAAAGTGGTATTGAGAAATTATGTCCCCTTGTAGGCAAGTTTCAGAAATGCAGATGTTTAAAGAATATTGTTAATGTACCATGTGATATGAAGCAAATTCTGTGTTTGGGTTAGCCACCCTGGAAAATGTGCTTTCAAACATTGATAGGAAACACTTCTGGAATTTGATTAACTCTCTATGGTTGTTAGTAGTGCCTATAAAGAAAGAACAATGCAAGCCAAAATTGACTCGTTTTTTAAACTACAGGTTTNTCTATGGTTGTTAGTAGTGCCTATAAAGAAAGAACAATGCAAGCCAAAATTGACTCGTTTTTTAAACTACAGGTTTAAACTTAAAACAGTATGCTATTTGCCACCAAGTCAATGCTGGGAACAATGTAAATACTATGTACAAAATATGCAAGTATTCTTAAGATTTGTATTCACATATTATACATTTTTCTTATAGTAGTGAAGATAAGATGTGTACTGTTCTCCGAGAAGTGTTATACAAGTAAAAAATCTTCTTCAAAATTGTTGCTTTTATCAGATAATTCTTGAAGTGATGTTAAAATATTTTTGGTTTGAAAGAATTTTTTTTTTAAATTTCACGAGTACAAATCTTGTTATTACAAAACCTCATTATTACAAAGGTCCCTTCAGGTTTGTGTTAATGAGGTTCGACTGTATAAGTAAATAACCCATGGAAAAAAATTATGTAACTGAATTACATACTCAAAAAAATCTTAATATACCCACCCGAGTCGAAAGTGAAATACATTGTAACGTGTATGGATAATTTTTCAAGTGCATGCAGACTTGTTCTTCACTCTGACGTAATCATCTGTTTTGCTGTGTGACTGGGTGCAATATGTCATAGAAAATAACAACATATTCTGTAGTAGATAAACTTAAAAATTGTCAACCATGTTAAGAAAGGCAAAGTTACAAGTGTTTTTTGAGACAGAAAATTGGCATAATGTTTGTTATCTTCTGGTGGTCACCCTCCTGTTGCCTCCTTGACGGCATAGATGTGTTGATAGATGTGACTGTGGAAACAGTCCCTCAATGTCAAGTGGGTAGATTTTCTCATGGCAAAGTGAAGCTATGGCCAACTGTGGTACTGTAGTTGAGCATCTTCTTCAGTGATGCCGCTCTATCCTAGATGCTGTGCACTGGTGGTAAAAGCACTTTGATACAAAGGAAAACTTTTCAATGTTCACAAAGGCAAGACTTATCAATTATATAAACTGAAGAATAACTCTGAAGTACCCATAAGATTTTATGTTTTGGCAGGAAATTATCTGCAGTTTGTTCATCTGCAGGAGTGCCGATTTGGTCAACATCACTTCAAATTTGCATGGCTCTCCTTATCAGTAATTAATAGTAATGTGGTGGCAGGTAATTCATACACAACTATGCAGTGAGTGTATTGTTTGTCCTAGTAGAACGTAACTTTTGACACTGGTTTGTAATGTCGAGAACCTGTAACTGTAACAGACCCATTCCTATCATCAGTTGAAAGTATGCAACACTTGTGAATACTTTCACAATGACCTTGGCCACGAGAGTACTCATAACAATAGGGTACTCTAGTTTTGAAAGATTTGTTCACGTGTTAAAAACCGTGTGCAAATGTAAGTAAATTTCCCCCTTTTTCCACTTTTCTACATTTTTTCAAAATGTTATTCTTGATCATTTGAAAAGAGTAAAAATGGAATTTAACTGTACCACTTAATTAAATTAATTTGTTTTATGCAAATGTTTAAAATATTATTTTTCTTTCCAGGTCTTTGTGGAATTCAACTCTATTATTGACTGCCAGAAAGCGCAACAGTCCCTGACAGGCCGCAAGTTCAACAATCGTGTGGTGGTTACATCTTATTTTGATCCTGACAAATACCATCGGCGTGAATTCTAAATTTTGTGAACGAATGTTTGATGTGAATTTGATGATTGTTGTGAGGAATTGATGGCTAAATGATGCATATTATGAAATGTGGAAGATGATTTACTGAAATGTTAATTTTTTCCTTAAATTGACATTCATAAAGAAAATATGTTATTTACTTTATGGACAAACGAGTACAAAAGGTATTGTTTGTACGAAGTGGACTGTTTTATCATCGGTTTAAATGAAACTTAATGCGCCATGATATCGATATTTACTTTTAGACGTCTGGAACCATGTGTAATGGTTTAATACCTGCGGATATAAATATATGTTCTGGAATTTACACTTCAGAATCATGTTTAAAAACCAATTTGTGTATTAATGATTAAAATAAGCATATTCTGCAAAATAAATGGGTATTGAGATTCTTTACGTCTGTAGTTGTACACTTGTGTAATGATATTGAAATTTTTAGTCCATACCCAGATGTAATGTTCTGTTAGTAAAAAAAACTGTGCTTGTTTCCAGTTGTTTAATTTGTAACTGTGTGAATTTAAATAAAAAATCTTGTATATGTTTTACTGACTACATAAATTTAAAAGAATTTTGATGTGCACGTATAGTGATAAAATGCATCTTCAAAGTGAGAGCTGAATGGTTATGTGACATAGTACAATAGAACCTTTTTAAAATGACCCCTTGCTGTTTCCAGAAATAAGGTTAACAGGTGGGTCGCTGTCTCTCTCTCTCGCTCTCTCTCTCTCTCTCTCTCTCACTCCCTCTCTCTCTCTCTCTCTCTNCCATATATATATTTATATATATAAAGACACACACACAATGTTTATTACTTACATGGCAATATTTAAGTTCCAAATAAAATACAAGTCTAATTTCATGCAAGAAGCTTTGTTTAGACTTTACGTAAGTAATCATGATTTGATGAATCAAATTCGATTTTTCCTCTTATTCACGGATTTAATGTTTGTTACATTAGCTAAAAAAAAAATTTGAGTTCTATTATGAACACTGCATATTCATTGCGAAAATTAACTAAAACTGTTTGCAAACTTGCACTGTTGTGAAGTTTTTCTTATATACGAGCAACATGCAAGTATCGATTTAGTTGATGTGGGATGCGAGTTTCCATATACATAACCTAAAGATTCACGTAAATATAAGGTAGTGCACAATTAATGTTTAATTAGACTCCAAATGTTTAACTTTTTTACTCAGGTCTAATATGGGTTTGGTTAAAACAATTCGTAACACGTGAGCAAATTGTCTTTGATTTTCATTCATAATGAGTTTGTTTTTAATTGTGTGTGGTCACTTGTTGCAGAGACCTTGACAAACTCCAAACGTAGCATATTTGCTATGAGAAAAATATAATTCATTTACTTAGCTACTTTTTATTGCATTATTGATAGTGGAATTTTTTTGTTAGTATATAGATGCGGTATGTTGCATTCATAACCTGCCTGATGCGACTTGGTTGTGATTGCACTACGTAATTTGAAGCGCGCGTGTTCACGGACTAAAACTTCCACTGAAAATTAATTTGAGTAAATTTTTCGCAATGTACATGCATTTTACTATCAAAAATGGAATTAAAAATGCAAAAGTTCTTTAGTAGGCATAGTGAAATTCTTGAAACATCAAAGCATGGTTTCTAAACAAATTTAGCAACTTTTTTGGGTTTTATCAGTACAATTTTTTTTATTAGAAAATATAAGAAATTTTTCTATTAAAATTGAAGCAAGTATTTTAAAGAAGTGCTCCAAACCAAGAGGATTAATTTGTAGTACAATAAGACTTCTAGCGCTAATCTAATTTTTAGCACCTAGTCATTCTATATTATTGTTTTGTTATAATTGAATAAGTCAGTGTTTTTCACAAGGTCTAGCAACCCACAAACTTCTTTACCTAACCTAAAATATTTTTCCTGATTTTTCTCAAATTCCAGTTTCTCACCCAAATTTTTTCCTGATGGCAAAATTCCGTTCCCGGCACGCCACAAAAAAAAAGTAACTACGGTCTCTCTCACTTAGCAGTGAACAGCCTATGCTTTACCCCTCTGTCTCGCAAAATGTTATAAACATTGAGTGGTGTAAGGTTTTACCAACTATTGTAAGTCCTTGTTCAATCATCACTGGTGTACAAATGAACATAATTTTTGCATGGAATGTTCATTTAATTCAGTAGTACCTAAAAAATATATTGGTGGTATTTCAATACACACATCATCTGAATGAACTGATACCCTGCAAGGGTATATACTTCTTTGTTGCCAAATAATGCAACAGCACACAGCGCCTGTATCTTGTGTCAAGTTTGAGTTTTTAATTAAGGTTGTAAGGGAACCAATTGAAGGGCCAATAGAACATGGTTTTTTGATGACCAGTTTAGCATGCATTACCCTTCAGTTCAGGTTATGGTAACTGCAAAAAACGAGTGGCAGAGAGTGTGTGTGCGTGCACCCGAAATATATATATATATATCCCTCCCTAGCCTGTGCTGGCTTTGTGCTTGGGGTATGTGTAGAGGTGCAGTCTGGGTTTACTGTTCCGACAATAAACCAATATAACCCGAATTGGTTGGTTTATCACACACTGCGAGTATTCTTTCTCTACCCGCTTCAGTCTCTTCACTTGCTGGAGGCCAGTAGTCTGGTCTACCCACCACTCCCGACACTCACCTGCTTACACCTTTGTCCTTCAGGCCATGCCTGCTTCTGTGGAACATCCACTGTCTTCCGTTCTACCCTATCTATATCTGATGCCTCGCCACAGGGTTGTGTGGGGTAAGACTGCCAAACAGGGGCTAGTCTTGATTGGAAGTCTGGTAGAGGGCAGACTGTGCCAACAGGGTATATTCTTGGAAGCGAGAGGAAGCAGCTTAATCAGTGCAAGTCACAGTCTACAGTAAGAGCTACTACGGCAAGTCCCAAGTCCCTCGTGCTGTTTCACCACCTCCTCCCACCCCACCAAAGAAGCACATTTAACAGGCCTACAGCCACTGACAAGGGGATTCACAGACTATGCTAACTGTCGAAGCTATGGTTGAAACTCTTATCTTTGCTCCTCCTAGCGAGCCATCATGCAACTTGCCGAAGGCTAGTAGTCCCTCACCCTAACCCTAAGTGGAATACGCCTGCTCATCTGTCTGGTCCTTTGAGGGGTGTGGGGGGAAGGTTCAGACGTGGACCGATGCTAAGAACACCCATTAGGTGGGGTGTGTCAAGTCTTCTTTCTTGGCGCCCAACTTTGGGCCATTGAGAGCATTAGAGACTACCTGCCTAACGTAATCAAGACCGGAAGCCCCTCGGGACACCACAGTTATACTGCAATACCGTCTCGGGACACTAGGGAAACACCTGCTAGGCCTCTCAAAGTTAACCAGAATGGCTTTAGCCGAGAATACCGAGGGGAGTGTAGGACAAGTTTGTATGGGAGACGAACGTCCAGGGACAGTGCACTATTACATCGCGTGTGCGCACTGCGATGCTGCCTTTAACTACACATAAGTGCGTGGGATGGGTGACCAGGAGAGAGATGACAGACTAGAGTATCCCTGCTCGAATTGCAGACACCGATATCGCCGATGCGATTATTCAAGCTACCCGGGGAAAGGTGTCTAGTCACCTGCTGTGAATTACCACGCCCTTACCATCATATCTCTCTCGGATGGGTACCAGAATGTACCACCCTGGCCAGAACCTTTAGTGTACATGCGCCCAGCGGTCTTCGACCAGCTACCGTTACCTGAATATGCAGGACCTGTGTATTTTCATTTATGTATCCTTTCGCCATGAGCTGGTACGTCAAGTAGAGACTATATTTTATCAACCCACTGTCAGGTAATCCACTTGCCAATGTACTGTAATGTAATGCTAAACAAATTTTAAGGTATTTTGGACTGATGTGTATAAAAAAAATTCTTAGTTTACAAAAGTAAAATTTAAAACCTTGCAAAAAATTAAAGATTTGCTAAATTTTTTAATTTATCCGGGGCGGTAGTTTTAGTTCTTATCACACTTTGGACGTCATAGCTAACATAACGAACTAAAAGTAATTCGGGAAACTTGATTGACAATGCACTTTTATTCGCCAACAACTCACCGACTATTGCAAAGCAGTAATTCTGCTATTACTGATACTAAACAGTTCTAGTTGGAAATATGTAACATGGAACAACATAAGAATTGCTTAAAAATCATATATGCATGTCTCACTTTCTTCGTTTTATTAATACGATAGAGTAACAACAGGGAAACAATGAAATGGGTTTGCAGGGTAAAACATCATAGCAGGTGATGGACGTAGACAATAGACTGGCCCAATAGAAATTACTAGTAATCAGAATCGGTGTACACGAAATGTAGGTTACTTTATAAAAATTATGCAGAGCTAGTGGAAAAATAAAAACTATTGGTATCTGTTCGTAAATTTATGTTACACACCAAAGCTATTTTTTTTTTGTGGCTGGTAATGCTTTGGTAAAGAGCTGACAGATGGCACGCATGTCATGGCAGGGCAATTTGTTAGACAAGAGCGTTAAATACTCAACAGATAGCAGCACGTTGGCCTGTCTCTTGATCCTGTCTTTTTAAAAGTTAGCTTCTCTATTAATGGCTCGAAACGACATGAATTTGAAATATATCTCTTCAAATTATTAGAAAAAATAATACAACAATATCATGCAATATTTCTGTATGCTTTTGGAATTAATATCAAGCTCGGGTGGATTTTGGGAATACGACATGAAAAGAACTCAAGGTTTCATTTGGATACGGATCGTTTTATTGTGCATTTCATTTTGAACACTATACTTTACTACTTTATCACAAAGTTTGGTTTGTAACTCCTAACAAACGCTGTTTTGCGACCACGTAAAATAAAATGTAATAATTAATCTAGGAACTCTTCCGTATCGCGTATTTTCTGCTTGTCTGATGTGCATCGGCTGATACAGGATTTTGTAAATGGCACTTCGTTTGTTTTGTATACTCAAGTGGCACTCACTGACTGTCATAATCTTGCTAAGTTATATGAGACTGACAATAAATTCCTCCAGGCTTGGGTGACGAAATTCGGAAGAACGCACATACCTAGAGACCTGTGGATACCTTAGGGTAAGGTATAGTGTTGCCAACCGTAGCGAAATTTAAACCTTGGCGTGACAAGCTGCGAAAAGTGATAAAAAACAGATAATGCAGTGACTTTCTGGCATGCTGTATCCACAAAAGGGGGAAGAAAAAAAAATCTGCCACTAGTGCTTTAAATCTTATCAGAGCAGAGTGAGGTTTTCTTATCTTGCTGACTTGCTGATATTTCAAAACTTAGCAACAGACTGAGAGGCTTCCTTATCGCGCCAACAAAGCATGCTGCACCTGAGTCAGCTATGGAGCTTCCCGTAGAACTTTTATTTCCTTTAGTCACAAAGACAAGAAACACTCATCTTGCAGTTTTTCTAACGGCACAAGTGACCTCTCGTATTTCAGTTTCACTCGTACTTTAGTAGTAGTTAACGTCGCGTTGATGTTTGATGTTACTTGCGATTAGTGAATAGCTGGTACCAGGGTGTTTTACGCCTAAAAAAAGACGCAAATATAGGAACGAATTATCAAAAGATGGAAAAAATTCGAGAAAGCAACTGTGTACGGGAAAATGGTTGTTGGAAGAAATTTCTTCCAAGTGGGTAGAACTAGTGAAAGAAGATAGTTCTAAAGTTAGACATAGGGCATAATGTTGTGTTACGTGGGAAAAGGAGTGGCGTAATTAAGTATAGCGAAAGTAAAAAATTCACTAAATAAAAAAGCATTGATAGTACTTAACAAATCTCGCAGGTACTTTTTTTAAAAATTCCTATTTGCCAATCAATTATATAAATTGGCAAGGTAATATGCGTACATTTTGTACTTTTTTAATATAATAATATAATTATAAAACCAAATACTTAACACAGATAAAATACACTGAGGCGACAAAAGTCATGGGATACCTCCCAATATCGTGTCTGACCTTTTGCCCGGCGAAGTGCAGCAACTCGACGTGGCATGGACTCAACAAATCGTTGGAAGTCCCCGGCAGAAATATTGAGCCATGCTGCCACTATAAACGTCCATAATTGCGAAAGTGTTGCCGGTGCAGGAGTTTGTGCACAAACTGACTTCTCGATTATGTCCCATATATGTTCGATGGGATTCATGTCAGGGGATCTTGGTGGCCAAATCATTCGCTGTAATTGTCCAGAATGTTCTTCAAACCAATCGCGAACGGTTGTGGCCCGGTGACATGGCGCATTATCATCCATAAAAATTCCATCGTTGTTTGGGTACATGAAGTCCATGAATGGCTGCAAGTGGTCCCCAAGTAGCTGAACATAACCCTTTCCAGTCAATGATCGGTTCAGTTGGACCAGAGGATCCAGTCCATTTCATGTAAAAACAGCCCACACTATTATGGAGCTAAAATAGTGCTGAAGTCACTAAATTGCAACACTGCAAGTGCGAGCTTGGAATGAAAATGAGAATTGTTATATTTTTATGTTGGCGTAAATGTTACAGCTAGCGTTTTGGTAATGTTAATTATATTCAAGTTGGGAAACTCAATACTTTTAGTTTGGCAACTACAAATTTTGGCTACTCGGTAAGTGCTCTTTTCGCATGTGTGCCGAATTCCCTCTATTTAATATGTTAAACAAAATAATTGCAACAATCATAAATCATATATAAAATAACTATATGACTTAAGTTAAATATTTTTCTTATTTATTCACTTAGCTTAATATTTGAATTAAAAGTGACCTCTTTTGAACACTGCGCAACTAGCTGCGGAAATGTTTGCTATGCCAAACTCTCCCATAAGAAAACTCATCTTGTTTCTAACCTGAGTAGAATTAACCTTACCTTTTGGCTTGTGTTCCATTCCAGCCCAGTCTTCAAATGGCAGTTTTTTGTGAGTATATGTGAAGTTAATATTCTAGTTTGTTGTGAGATTTCCTACACGTGGGATTTTTTTGTCTTAGTTTCTTTTGGTTTTTTCATAGTGCATTGGTATGGTTATGATGACAAGCACAATGGTTTGGCCGAAGACTTGGTGCTGTTAGTGTGTTTACATTAGTGCTGCAGAAATGGTTGGCATCGTTCTTTGCCAGTTTAAAAAAAAAACAAATATTTTAAATTAAATCGACTTTCTAAAATACGGAATTAATTTTCTTTCCAGTTTTTGTAACTTTCACTTCAAAACATTCAGAAAATTTGAAATTTGTGATGTTCTGAAGTAAACAAAAGAACATAGCTGTACACGGGGATTAGGTGTGTGTTTATTGTTCAGGATTGTATATTTAATTTTTAACATTGAATTACAGTGCAGCTGAACTAGAGTATAATTTATGTTGGTGATGTGCATGCGTATCTAGTTCATTAAAAGTAATGTTGAAAGCATTCACGGGCATGACCCATAACTGAAATTATAAATTACAGAAACAAGAATATATCACTCTGCTTATAAGTATATTTTACTTTCAATGAATAATCCTAATAAGCAAAAATTGTATGGGGCGCTTAAAGTTTTGTTCCTTCAGATATCATAACCTAATTCCAATACTCCAGTTCTACTCACATAGCTTGCCTTTGGAAATTTCTTGTTCTTAGTGTTTGTAAATGAAATTATTAATTGACCTAAATTTGTGTCCTAGCAGTTAATGCTCTGATTTATTGATTTGCAGTTTTAGTTTTAAAGAAAGTTGTCGAAGTACAGCTAATTTTTGTTTGAGTTAAACCTTTTCTTTTGTTGGTATAGAAATCAACCAGCATCAAAGTATGGAACATTCCTCTATAATACTTATTACTCATTATATGTTAGATTTCATCTAGAATTTTTTTTTTTTCACTCGGTAATTGTTTCATCTGAAAATGTAGGGCTATTTTGTTCCACCTGGATCTGCCCTTGTATTTCAAACATGTAACATTCAAAGTAATTCGGTTCTCACACATAAGATATTTCAACCACAAATTGTTAAAAATTGTAGCAGTAAGAAATCAAATCTGTTGTACATAAAGACTATAAAAAGAGGTTATTTTTTTATAGCAAACTGTGTACTATTTTAATTTTTTTGTAAAAATTTTGAAAGAAATATTTTGAATTCAAATATTTAGCGAATCTGGCATCATGATTTGAAATACAATACTCAATATATTAAAAAAGTCTAATAATTGTTGTAGTTTTAGTAACCTGATGTTTATGAATTCTGAAATGTTTGTGTGGTACTTAAAATTTTTATAAATGTTTACAGGAATTGCACATGAATTTTGTCATTCTACTATGCTAGACATCCTGCAGAGAAGGCAGAATAAAGGTTTGAATTACGTTACCAGGTTTTAGAATATGTATTTCTAGAGTTATGAAGGACGCCAGAGCACGAGAGACTCATCCAGGGTGTGGGCCGTTCGCCCATGTGGCTCCTCCTATCACCCCGCGACGAGGTGATGTCGTAATTATGCAAAAATCCTTTTATACCTACCAAACGAGAGTGTTGGCCTTCCCATACGCCTCTTCATATTTTGAATGCTTTAATGAATTTACATAAAAATCACGTGTACCCTCATTTTTGTATCCAATAGGGTGGCAGCAGATGGCTCATGGTGGACGAGTATATTCTCATCCCAGGAGACGCGTGGATAGCCATGCTCAATTGAGTTTTAAACATCGTCTGTTTATTGGGAATCGCACATAAACGTGGTCTCACATTGCTTTTGGAATTTACATATTTTCATGGGTCGTTAGCAGACACAGGCTTAACGCCTAACACATGCATATGAATATAAACATGAAATTAAGGGGGGCACACAAGGGGTGTAACCTCCATATCTCCCTCGCTGCATCCATTTTCCATGATGTTTTTACTGTGGATGTCTCTTGGCATTATTGATCAAATCGAATTATAACACCCTCAAAAGATGCGAGTTGAGGGCTTGAAAGCGAGATATTCACCTGGAGAGTAGTGAAGGTGGAGTGCACTCCTGTACTCGTCGCCGGCATTGGGAGTCACGGATGGGGTGTCNACCTGGAGAGTAGTGAAGGTGGAGTGCACTCCTGTACTCGTCGCCGGCATTGGGAGTCACGGATGGGGTGTCCACGATGTTCGGGTCGACTAGTCTCCAGTGTAGGGCGTGTAGCTATGCTGGTGGAGTGGGGCGAACGGGCTAAGGGAGAAGGTATGCGGCATGCATCAGCTGCTCATAATGTTAGCTTCATTTCTGTGCAGTACATTGTTCAAGTAGCAAAGTTGAATTTTAACAATTCTGCCATTGCAAAAACTGTACAGCAAAGTCGCTCAAAGTGTGCTAGTATTGTTAGTAATGTCTTGGCCAACAAAATCAAGGATGATTTGAACAATTAACTTAAAGACAAAGACATTGTAGACGAGAGTATTGTCACAATACCAGGTTGTTGTGTACATTTTCGACGATAAAATAAAACAACATTTTTGGATTTGGTACCCGTTGGAAGCGACGAGGACAGTGCGGAGGGTCTGTACAATCTCTGCAAATCACGCATGGCAATGTTTGAAATAAGTGTAAATAATGTGGTAGGGTTCTGCCCTGACAATGTAAGTGTTATGTTAGGCAACAAGGAATCTCTGAAAATACATCTGCTGAATGATAATCCAGAAATTCTGATAAATGACTACATATGTCACTCAGCTCATGTTGTAACTGTGGCAGCATAAAGTGAAATTCCAAGTTATGTTGAAGACTTGTTGCACATTTCCAATTACTCTTCGTATCTCCTAAAATGGCATAGCATTTTGACAGAATTTCAGAAATATATATATATATATATATATATATATATATGCTCTCTTCTGTACTAAAGATTTTAAGTCCAAGTAAGACGAAATGGCTAACTCTATCAAGTTGTGCAAATCGGGTTCTCCAACAGTGGAGTGTACTATTTGAATTATTCAGAGAGGCAGCTTTTGAGGACAAGAATCCAGTGAGCTGTATCGTTTTCATGTATACTCAAAATCTGTGAGTTAAAGCTTATCTTTACTTTTTTTAACCTCGTGTTGCCAAGTGTCAATCAGTCCAATTATTGTTTCAAAACCGAAAGGTATCTTTCCATGATCTGTATCGTGAAAGCAAACTGTTTATTAGGATTCTAGCAGGAAGTTTTGTGAAATTTTCTTGTGTTAATGATGACGAAAAATTAGATAAGTGTTATGTGTATGGTCCTCACATTTTACTACCTTTAGAACAAGTAAATGTAGGAGAACATACATTAGGCACATTAGCGGAGTGCACTGAGAGAGAGAAAAAAGAACAATTTAAACTTATCTGTGGGAAATTTTACTAAAAGTGTGTTTCTGAGTCTTTTAAAAGGTTTGCTATAAATTACACATTTTTAAAGGGTCTGTCATTTGACAGACCCTTTAAAAATGTGTAATTTCTTGTACCAAATAATGCAAAGAACCCAAGTGTAGGTAAAAAATATTTTCAGAATTTGCCAAAAAGTTTAGTATGTAAATGACACAAGAAGCAGCAAAAGATCTTAAAAAACTTCCATTACATTTTTCAGATGAAGAAATGTAAAGTTTTTAGAGTCAAATAGTGTTGTTTTTTGGTGCGCTGTAAGGAAAATCAATAATTTTAATGAATATATATTTGAAAACATGGCAAAATTAAGTAGCTAAAGCTTTGTTGATTCTGCCTCATTGAAATGCACTTTGAAATAGGTTTCTCAATGACGGGCGACATAAAAACAAAACGAACCAAATTAAAACCACAAAATGTTTGTCATTTGCTAAGGGTTGAAATAAACTTGCAAATCAAAACCAATTGTATCACGTATCCAATTACCGACGATCACAAAAGAAGATTGGTAGACACATATATGAGTTTGTGAAGGACGAAGTTCAAATTGTATCATACGATGAAGATTAACTTTATAAATATTAAATGTAATTTTTAATTGACTAGATGCCAGACTCCATCGACTGGCCGTGCCAATTGTTGCTGCTTGTGATGATCTCAGGGCAAGGCGGTCCGTTCTCCTGGATGTATGCAGTACATCAGTGAAATGTTGGGAGAGCCCCTCACTCCTGATATGTACATTAAAATTACTGTGGGCCTTTTCAGGCTGACCCACAGGCCTTAAACTGTAAACGCTCTTAGTTGAGCATACTGGCTGTGAAGTAATTTACGTGAAACTGTGTGAAGGCGGGTTATAGGGGACCCGTATCCCCAAATCCCCGAAGGCCGTTCACGAAGTCTGAAAACTTGCAAGTAATTGCTCTTGCACAGAAACACTTACATCACTCTAGGTGAACACTTTATACTGACTCCGGCCTGCGGCCCGCCAGATAGGCAAAACTGCGAAAAATACACATTTGTTCTTAAGAGTGAATTAACAGTGCATTAAGCTTCCCAGGGCGATGCTATTCCCAGGGAAGAAGAAGTGGCATCTCCGGGTGCAGAAATAACAGGTTCTGGTATGTTAATCAGACTATTGCAGCTAAAGGTGAATAGCGCGAAAACATGAAGGCACCCGGAGAACGACGCGGCATGTGCCGACCCCTTGAGACACTCGACGGCTACTAACTCTGGCGAGCACGCTCGGCGCGAACTATGGCAGCATGCAGCTCGCACTGCACTACTTTCTGCTTGCCNGCTACTAACTCTGGCGAGCACGCTCGGCGCGAACTATGGCAGCATGCAGCTCGCACTGCACTACTTTCTGCTTGCAACAAATAAACGGATATGAACACGTGCATGATAAATTAACAAAATATATTCATAAATATTCCCTGAATAAAAACGGTAACAATCTACACTTGGACAATGAATGTGGACAGCGAGGAGAAGGCAGTTACCACTGATAATACAGATGTCGCAGGAGTGACCCAACAGTTTTNGCTACTAACTCTGGCGAGCACGCTCGGCGCGAACTATGGCAGCATGCAGCTCGCACTGCACTACTTTCTGCTTGCCTGTAACTTGCAACAAATAAACGGATATGAACACGTGCATGCTAAAATAACAAAATATATTCATAAATATTCCCTGAATAAAAACGGTAACAATCTACACTTGAANCGGATATGAACACGTGCATGATAAAATAACAAAATATATTCATAAATATTCCCTGAATAAAAACGGTAACAATCTACACTTGAACAATGAATGTGGACAGCGAGGAGAAGGCAGTTACCACTGATAATACAGATGTCGCAGGAGTGACCCAACAGTTTTGAATTGCAAGTTTGCCCCAGCTAGGGGTGGGTAAAGGCATCACAACGAAACCCACCCCCTGTGATGGACCAACTTCTTGGAGCGAATACTGGAACCAGTTCAAGATAGTCCCTCCTCAGAATGGTTGGACTGACGATCTGCGGGCATACCACCACGCGGCTGTACGGTGGAGAATTGCACTGAGCATACTGCAGTCCCTCAGAATGACATCGACTGTAGTTCTCCACACTGGTGTCGGCCTTGGAGCCGCATTTCAGTGGCCGATACCTGCGACGCACCCACCATGTCCGACTGCGAAGTCGCACCCAGCGACCCGAGGAACCGCTCCAGTAGCTGAGGCAGGACACATTGCGGCTGTCCCAATTGTTTCTGGACAGGAGTCCAGAGGAAGCTCACGACATCATTGCAATCGGCTACTTCACCGACGCTTTCGGCGATACAGAGGTGCGGAAAGCTGTACGCCTGGATGCATCTCACGATATGCAGGATGTCCTGGCCCGAGCACTAAAGGTGGAGTCAGCAAAACAGACACCAGTGCCCCGGCGTCAACTGAACGAAGACGAGGACGACAGCACCTAGAAGATGCTAAAGGAGTTGCAGACGACAATCAGGGACATCGCTTCTAGGGTCCACACTGCAGAGATTCGACACCCCCATTAAAACTGCACGAGTGTTGGTTGAGTGGACAGCCGCAGCACCTGATAGCCAACTGCCCTCAACATCAGTAACAGCAGCAGTAACCGGAGATCAAGCAGCGAGGTGCAGGCGAATGTGCAAAAATCTTCGGGAAATTACGTGAACACTGAACTTAAGGGGCAAAGGTTAATGACTGCTGGAGAAAACGCCCCAATTTTCTTGCAGGTGTGTTCGGTAAAAGAGAATATTTGAAAAGGGATTCATTTGTATTTGGTCAACAGAATTATTAAAAATTGATAAAGTATTAAAATATGATGTACTAACTTATATTTTGAAAAATTTGTATGTTCAAAAAAAAAAAGAAAATTTTAATGAATTTGAAATTATGAAAACTGCTATCCATATTTATACCTTGTTGAAAAAGTTGTAAAGAAGAAGGGTGCTAAAGTTTATGTAAAATTGTTAGGATTTGATAATGCTTACAACTCATTGATTAATTAAAATGATGTTTATTTAAAGAATAATTAGCTTATTTGTGTCAATTATACCTATATATAAAAAGAGCAGCTGTTTTATTTAATTATTTTACATCCTTATAATATTATGTAAGAAAATTTGTAGATTTATTACTTTATAACTGTTTTGGAATTTTATTTGATATCGATGGAAATAGAATAGGTGGTAGGTACATAAAATTTATGGTGCAATATATTAGTATTTCTCTGTAATATATATATATGTTACCATGGAGTTTTTTTTTAGATCTTTTTATTCTAAAGAATTCTTTACTACATTATATTGTTCCATCTTTAACCATTTAGACAGCATATTGTAAAAGAGCGTGTTGGCGGCAAACTTTTTCCGACTTGATTCACTATTACCGTCACTGTTTATTCCTTATGTTACTTTACGTAACAAAATATTTACTAAAATCTGGCCAGAGAACATAGCTATGAATTAAATAAAAAAAAAGTAAATCGGATAAGTGGTTGTCGAGTGATAAGCGCACTATCAGACAGACAGAGAGACGTTGAGTTAGTTTTATAATATGCGTGTGTGTGTGTGTGTATATATATATATATAGAGAGAGAGAGAGAGAGAGAGAGAGAAAGAGAAAGAGACTATAGAAAATTAACACTAAGTAAAATTCAACTTTATATTAAAAAATAACCTAAACAATAATTCTGTAGTCCATGCGAGCGGAGCCGCGGGCACAGTTAGTAGTGAATAAATCCCTGATTCATTTATAAATATAGTTTCAGGTTGTTTATTTGAGGGGGGTCTCTGGAAGATACTCCCTATATTTTCATAAATTATTCTATCATCTTCATTAAATTTAACAAATATAAACAGCTCATAAACAAAGAATAAGTTATCGCTGTAAATAGAGGGCCTTCTTTTCTCTACATGGATGCAAATAATTTTGATGGCGATCATAAAATGTTAGGTAGTAGGGGAGTCTTCACGTCTCGTTGATAGCGATATCACTAGAGATGCAACCAGAAACAAACGCAATAGTAATGAGACAATTACAATTACACACTTGCCTTAGCTGGGACTCGAACACAGAACGCTTCGTACCGTAAACTGGCGTATAACTAACTACATAATGGTGGTAGGATTCGGAGCATCAACTTCGGTAGTAATCAGTCTAAAGTTTTCGTAGTCTGGGTTTACCGACTTCAAATATTTACAGGGACATCATTTTGAAAACAAGTGCGTGAGTCCTTTAAATCATGTACGTTTAAATGGCCTATTGTAGCACTACAAGTGGGAAATATTTGGTGGGAATTTGATTATTAGGCCCCGAGATATGACATAAAAAATACATTTTATCACCTGGCGCTATTTTACAAAAAATACAGCAAAAATGGTCGCTATAAGCATATTTTATGCTACTAAGGGACTCCAGGCATGCAAAGTTTAATTCAAATTGGTTCAATTGTTTACCAGGTATAACAAACTTGTCGAAACAATTTATATGGCAGCCATACCGTAAATAAAGCCAGACACACTTAAAACATGGCCTACTGTAGTACTTATTGTGTGCTATGTTCGTTGGGAATAGGTTGATTGGTCCCAGACATACCATAAATGCTCCATCTTTACATGTGGTGCTATCTTCATTACTGGAGAACCAAACGGTTATGTATTGGCATACTGTATGTTTGTCGAAGATGCTGTTACATATACAAGTCGGTTGAAATTGTTTGAAACATATGGAATACTAACCTAAAATATTTTCATCGCTGATATTTTGAAAATGTGACAACCTCCATAAATCATATGCATTTAGACAGAGTACATAAGTATAACTTGTTTCCTGAATTTGGTGAGTATCTGTTATTTCCCAAAATAGGATAAAAAAGCTTAATTTTTCACATGGTGATATCTTCCAAAATTTCTGACAAATCAGTTTATATATTATCTTATTTGATGCTTGCAGCCTTGCCAGACTACAAAGTTGAGTTGAAATCGGTTACATTGTTTCGTAGATATACATACCATGCTAAAATGTTTACATTGCCGTTATTTTTAAAATAAATCTCTGGCCCTCTCAAAACATAGCCTATTGATTTACATGGCCTACCACACTACTACGTGTTTGCCAGCTTAGGTTGGAATCGGTTGATTAGTTCCGGAGATATAATATAACTTTTTTATTCATATGGCTCTATGTTACTAAATGGCGGATAAAATATTCCGTGTGTAGACACACTTCATTTTTATAATAGATACTGCCAGCATACAAAGTTAAGTAGTTTGCATTGGTTTCATTTCGTAGATATAACGCATTAAAGTACTATATATATGATGTCAATTATGAAAAAAATTATAACACCCACTTAAATCATGTCCGTTTATATGGCATACTTGTTTGCCATATTTGGTAGGAATAGGTTGAATTTTCCTGAGATATGACAAAGCTTGCCTTTTGTGTGGCACTATCTTACAAAATGGTGGACAAAAGAGGCTCTATTAGACACATTTGATGATTTTAAGAGATACTGCCATCATACAAAGAACGTTGAAATTTGTTGCATGGTTTCCTATATGCAGCATAGAAGTCTAAATATATATGGCCCCCATTAGAAAATAATATTCTGACCTACTTAAACATTTTGGTTAACATAAATTACCATAGTATTATTTGAGTGTCAAATTGGTAGGACTCGATAGATTTTTTCACCGAGATATGACATTAAAATTTTATTTTAAAATTAAAAAATTTGTTATAAAATTGCTTGCAAAAGAGGCTGTGTATTGGCACGTTTGATGATTGCAAATTAGAGTGTCAGAATAATAAATTGGGTGAAATTAGTCAAACGGTAGTAGTTAGAAATAGGCGGTTCTGGCTCGACTGGCGTCCTGGAAGGGACAAGCCGGCGGCCATCTTGGATGACGTCACCCGGCCATTTTTTTCCTTTTTCCCTTTTGTTTCCGACAAAAACAGCCAAAATCGCCACGATTTGCATTAAGTTTTCCCCAATTTCCCTCCTAACTGTCAAAATTAATCACAAAAAAAAGTGTTTTGCACAATGCGCCTAATTATTGTACAATTTCCGCCGATAACTCCACAATGTGGTTATGTGATTCCTTTTTGTCGAATGAGGAGTGAGGAGTGGAGGGGTTACCCTCACATACACACTCTCATTCCATGCCAGCACCATCATTCTTGCCTAAAGAATGTTCGAGTTCATTGCCCCATCATGCAACTTCTCTCATAATGCTTTGTCATTCCACCTTGCTTTTATAATACTCCTTCTGGTCTCCTTTCACGTGGCATCTTGGTAGGGAAGATTATCATGCTCTATCATAACACCTTAGTTTTATCATATTCCTTATGGTCTCCCTTCTCATGGCATCCTGGCAGGGACAAGTCTCATGCTGTATCACTCCACCTCGGTTTTGTCATATTCCTTCTGGTCTCCTTTCATCTGGCGTCCTGGCAGGGACAAGTCTCATGCCATGTCATTCCACCTGCACGACACAGAGCGAGGCCTGCCCACGCATGCTATCCTAGAGTTGCACCACTCACGTAAGAAGTACGTCCTAAGCTTACATACATGCTTAGTTAACTGTAATTTACGAAATGTTTAAGATACAGCTACCAAATTCATAACATAGACATCACCCTCGACAACGAAAGAGGCCGAAGGGTCAAGTAGGTCCTAAATGCAAATATAAGCATAGTTGGCTGTGATTCCCGAACCATTTAAAATATAGTCACCAAATTCGTTACATAGCCATCATCCCCGACTACGAAAATGACTGCAAGGTGAAATATGCCATAAGCATAATTATAAGCCAAGTTGGCTATAATGTCCGAAACGTTTAACATATAGTCGCCAAATTCGTAACATACTCATCACCCTAGACAACGAAAATTACTGAAGGGTCAAGTATGCCTAAGTCTACTTATAAACATAATTGTCTGTAATTTCAGAACTGTTTAAGACATATTTACCAAATTCATAACATAATTTATTACTGTCAACGAAAATGCCGCAGTGTCAAGTATGCCCTAAATCTACTTATAAGCATAGATGGCTGTAATTTCCAAACCATTATAGATATAGTCACCAAATTCGTAATATAGACATCACTCCCGACAACGAAAATGACCACAGGATCACGTATACCCTAAGCTCTCTTATAAGCAAAATAGGCTGTAATTTCCGAACCTTTTAAGGTACAAAAACAAAATTCATAAGATAAGTATCACCCACTGACAATGGAAAGGACAGCAGGACCAAGTATGCCCTAAGCAAACTTATAAGCATAGTTGGATGTAATATCCGAGCCATTTTAGGTAAAGCCACCAAATTCATAACATAGGCATCGCTCTTGTTGTTGTAAAGGACGGTAGAGACAATTAGGCCTTAAGCCCTCGTATTAGTTAGGCTATAATTTCCGAAAGTTTAATATACAACCACCATATTCATAACGTAGGTATCATTTCCAACGACAAAAAGGGCCGCAGGGTGAAGTAGGCATTAAACCCATTTATAAGCGTAGTTGTTTGTAATTTCCGAACCATTGAAGATATAGTCACCAAATTCATATCATAGGCATCACATCCGATGACAAACAAGGTGGCAGGGACAAATATACCTTAGGCCCTCTTTTAGGCATAGTTGCCCGATGTTTCCAAACATTCGAAACTACGACCCCCAGATTCATATCACAGTCATCACTTCGACTGCAATCAAGAAGATAAGGGCAAGTAGGCCTTAAGCCCTGTTACAAGCATAGTAGGTCAGCATTTCCAAAACTTTGAAGTTCGGGAACATGTAACAAACATCCACACATGTAAAGAAAATAAAGGTATACATACAGACACGTCGCAAAGTTACTGCTGCATGTAGGAGTGTAAGGTCTGAAATACACACACATACATCGGTCTGCACGCACTCGTCTAGTAAATAGGTGCATACTGATTCCCCTCTACCGCACTTCAGAGAGAATTACAACATAGCTTCGTATTTGGCCAGTTAGATATTGATATAAATTATTGCAACCATAGAAGTTTGACCGGTTGTTCAACATAACTGCTTGGCGTCGGTACTGCATGAAGGCAGCACTGACGGGTCGGCATTGTGGAGTCAGTACTGAGGGATAAGCAGTGAGGGGTCAACAGGGATGGGTCAGCATTGTGGGGTCGGTACTGAGCGATAATCAGTGAGGGGTCAACAGGGATGGGTCAGCACTGCAAAATCAACTATGATGTGTACGACTTACACCATCAGTCAAACACAAGGGCTGGCGGCCCGAGTCATCGATAGCCTGGGTAACCCTTAAAAACGTGTCATATATTGAAAAATAAAGCGGTATACATTTGTACAATAGAATGGGGACGAATCATACTCAATGGGACACACAGCTACCTGAGATCCTGTATACATTGCGACGTCGGCACAATGATGCCATTGGAACTTCTCCCAGCCACCTAATACTGGGGTATACTCTCCGCAGACCTGGAGAATGGCAATGGGAAACAGAACCTACAGAACTTCCCGCCCCTGAAGAAATACGAAGAGAGGCTGTATGGAGAACTGGAACAGCTCAGAGAAACCAACAACGGTATATCCGGCGGAAATACCCCAAACAAGCGACCACCAGACATCACTTGCCCGAGGGTAGTCACATATTAATACGCAACCA